>CM061142.1:301772852-302260352 GCA_030789695.1 Scilla litardierei | reverse complement strand
CCTTAAACACGGAACAACAAATTCGGTGCGGGCGCCTTCGACGTGGAACAACAAATTAGGCGCGGACGCCTTCGATGCGGAGTAACAAATTAGTGTAGAACAATAAATTTGGCGCGAACGCCTTCGGCGCGGAACAACAAATTAGCGTAAAAAACTCGTACCTGCAGGCACGGTTCAAATTTTTGTTCCCAAAAAAACCTGTGCCGGCAGGTACGGTTCAAATTTTTGTTCCCCAAAAATTTAGCGGAACAAATCCGTGCCAGCAAAGTCTTTGTTCCCCAAAAAATATTAAAAATTTTAAAAACAAAATTTAGCGTCACGGGCGCCTTCGACGTGGAACAACAATTTCGGTGCAGGCGCCTTCGACACGGAACAACAAATTCGGCGTGGGCGCTTTCGACGCAAAACAACAAATTCGGCGCTGACGCCTTCGACGCGGGACAATAAATTAGCGTAAAAAACTTCGGCGCGGGCTCCTTCGACGCGGAAAATTATTCTCATCTTGTTGCCACATGCGTCGAAAAGACGGTGAGCCCCGTGTTGAGGGAGAGATTATTCGATCTGCACAACATTCAATCTGTAGCATTAAGTGCAAGTTAAAGTTTTTTCCCCAAATGCATTAATTGCACTCTGCTATTCCCCAGAAACTTTCATTCCCCAAAAAAGTTCATTTCCCCATAAACTTTCACTTCTCCAAATGCATTAATTGCACTCTGCTATTTCCGAGAAACTTTCATTCCCCAAAAATTTTCATTTCCTCATATATTTTTATTTCCCAAGAAATTTTTTCCCTCCAAAACTTTTCACAAAATCTCATCTCAACCATTCATTCCTTAAGATTAAATCTCAGCCGCTCTTCTATCAACCCTTTTGTCATAGTCAACTTGTCCTAGTCAGTTATAGGATTCAAAAACAGTTGTCAAATGTAATATAGATATAAGAGGTCATCCACTATAATAATAGTAATAATAATAATCACAATATAAGAATAATAACATTACACAATTAATAATGATACACAATATTAATCAAGCATTACTACATACACCACATTACTATAGACACTACTAAAAAAGCAACCATATACACCATCATGTAAGCAATCATATGGACCCAATTAAGCACCCATATCATATTATATTCCTCCATATAAGGATCCACATATTCAACCAAATAGAGTATTTACTATATATACTACATAACACACCATGCACACTACATAGCCTACTACACACCATGTGTTGTATCTGGATCTAAGCCTAGGAGGGGTGAATAAGCTAATAAAAATTCTCGTTCAACCCACAAGCAATCACACGCAGTTATAGCAGAATCAGAGTAAATAAAAAGCAGTCCCAGATGCACAACAGATTTACCCTAGTTCGATCGTTCACAACGACCTACGTCCAGCCCCCGAAAGCAAATATTATATTAATAGTGTATAGGCACAGCCGTAATAGTTAGAGAACCACCGTCTCTACACTCACCAGGCTCAGTACACCACTCACCGTGTTCAATACTATCTATCCTAATATATGCTCTCATTTGACGACAACTGTCAAGTTTCTCTTGTCTAGACCACCATTAGACAAGACCCCAAAGTATCACAAGAAGACGGTAAAGCTTCCCCTACGGAGATCTACTACAGAAAAATAATAATAAGAGTTAGTTTTGTGTAGTCGTTGTCGTCTCCATCAATCAGCACGGGCCAGCTCTCGTCTGGCAAGATGTAGCCCTCTCTCGTCTCATCAGCAACTCAAGTTGCGGCAATGGATTGTGCACTTGAATATTGCGGCAATGGATTGTGCACTTGAATATTGCAGAAAGTTAGAGCTCCTCAATGTTGCAGCAAGTTAGAGCTCCTCAATGTTGTGGCTACTTTCAAACTTGCGGCATGCTGCATGGGCCCAAGATTGCAGCAGACACAAGGGGATTCAAAGATACAATGCTGTTTGCAAATTGAGTTGACAAAGAGTTCAACAATTTCGGCTACCCTATCTCCCTATCTCTCTTTCAAATATTGCGGTTTGCCCCTCTCCTCACTTGATGAATCAAAGCGTGCTGTGAAAATAATTAAAAAAAGAGAGAGATTAATCAATTCAACAGCATCACATGCACTAATCTTTTACCTTTTGCTTTATTCCAAGTGCTCGTGGGCTGTTGATGTTTCTTTTTGTTTCTTCAAACTGATTAGGTAAACTTGAATGCTGCCCCTTAATAATCTCTTGCTTTTTGTATTTATGTGTCCCTGCAAAAGATCAACACGGAAAAAAAGTTATGGAATAAAAGATATGAAATTAAAACATACCCTCTGTTATGAATGAGGGAGGCCTTTGGCCTCCCCTCCTTCATTACCCACTTCATTGGTCCCCATTACTATGAGTAATGGGGCCCCTTGGTCTCCTTGAGGCCCTCCATCTCCCCTCTCTATATGAATATATAGAGAACCATGGCCTAGTGCCATGGTTACTCATTCTTTTGCTAAGAAAGTTTGCCTCTCTCTCTTGAGTCCTATCACTTTCCAACACGTTATCAGCACGTGTTCTTCTTTGAGCAAGAATCCAAGCCTAAAATCCCCACCAAATTGATCCCCTACGCGCAAGGAATCTTTGGATGTTGCGGTGATTCGTTGGAGCGTTGCGGCATTCCCGAAGCGTTCGGGAGCTTGGATCTTTATTTCTACGGATCTTTTCTACGGTCGTCCCTAGATCATCGATCTAGAGGTATACTTCTTATTCCCGTAGATTACAATGGACTATACATAAAAAAATATACCATGTTTGCATACAAGTAAAAATAAACCCTATTGTGAGTTCATAGTCCGATTAACGAAAGAAAATATAACTTACATTTCATAACTTACAATGAGTTTCTCATTGTTACGATCTACTTAGAAAAGAACAGATTAACAAATGGTACCGATGCAACATTGAATTTTTTCAGCGTGATGCCAAAGCATACTCAAGAGAACTGTTTGCTGATTTTTGACCAACACAATGCACATGTTTTAAATTTTGGGTCAGGTTATTGGGTAGGTGGGTTAGGATACACATATATCCAAATCCAAACTGATAAGATTTTGAATGAGATTTTAAAATCCAAACCCTATCCTAAATTCATATTGGATTGGAAATTACTATCCATACTGAGTTATTTGGGTCAGGTTACTTGCCTTGATTGCCACCCCTACACATAACGTACCAGCTTTGGGCCACTGGCGTTTGACATAACCATTTACATTCTGGGCACTGAAGCAATCCATGTTCCTAATAACCTTTTTCTTTATTGTTTTATTTAGCTGCTCGACATTGTCCTTTTTGTATTATCTTCTCTTTTGTATGGTGTTTGGTATTCAATGAAAGTGGCATTGTATCTCACCTACTACAATATTAAATCATTGTAGTCACATCTGGTCTTTATGCCGAGCTGATCAACCATTCATGTGGAAGTATTTAACAAAAAAATTTCTTGATTGTTGTGAGTTGAGGGAGGCCTTTGGCCTCCCTCCCCTCTCTTCATCTCACCATTTACTGCCCACTAAGTTAGTGGGGAGTCCCTTGGACTCCTAATCTATTAAGGAAATAAATATATATATAGAGCCATGGCTAGTGCCATGGCTACTTATGATTGAGACAATTTTACTCTTCTCTAAATTCCTTCAACAAAATAAACCCTATGGGCCATTGGGTTATAATTTCAGCGAGTTGGGCTTCAAGCCCATAAAATTACAAATTTATTTTTAAAAGCTAAAACTCTAATTTGGCCCGAAGCCAAAATTTAGAGACAAATGTGTAGGAAGATATGTGCCCATAAGGCAATTTATCTTGATTATATGTCTTGTTCATACCGTATATGGTACGTATTATTCTAAGTATAAAACACTTGTATTAATATACTTAGATAATATCCATAGACTTAGAGTTAGGTCCTTACATATCTAGATGAGATCTCGATTATGAGTAAGTAAGAGACCGAATAGAAACGTAAGTCTAAAACGGTTCGTGATCATAGATGTGTCGAGAACTGGATATCGACACATCGGATAAATCACTGTGTCTTCGTCTTACCTTCGGGTAATGATGATCTCATAGTCATTCGACTTGCTGAAGTCGGAGACGAGACACAGGTGCTCATTGGAGAATGAGTTCACTGAACGACCAAGTTAGAGTTATTAAATGGTTAAACTTTAATGATCTGTCTTTAATAACTCTAGGGTGATGATAGGTTAGTTGATCCTTAAGACCTGAAGTCAACTGTATAAACCTGTGAACGGACGGTGTAGCTTAGACCCATGATCTAGCTTCGAGGACCAGTCCTGATGAAAGATCTTAGGTTGGGTTGCACCAGAAGCTCTCTAGGTGAGTAAGTGACTAAGATGGGATTCGTCACTTCCATTAAAGGGAAGTTAGTGTTATAGGCTCAGTACGGTCTTTATGTTAATCCTCGGCCGGGGTACGTTGCAAGTTGTACAACGTGTATACAATAAAGACCGCCGTATACTGACCAATGTTGTCTAATAGGGTTGACAGAAAACCATACCCTAGGCCAACATCAAACACAGTCTTGACGAAGGGATTTTAGCTAACGGAATTCATCTCTGACACAGCCAATGCAAACCCTATGACACTTTTGTCAAAGGGTCGATCACGTTATGATGACTCTGAAACAGGGACGACAGCTACTGCTCGTAGTGACCGTCGTCTAGGGGTTTCGAGCCCCAACCTGTAGTAAGGTCAGGCTGTAGGGTCTCACACCGAGTAGTATTCGTGTGTTAGTAATAGGAATATAGAATAGAGAGAAATATCATTTGATGATATTCACAAGTTAAGTTGTGAAAGTTAGTCGCATTAGCAATAGGGACATAACGTTGCATTAGATGCTAACTAAACGTGTTGTAAATTAGTTACGACGAATTTAGTAGGAACAAACTTGTTGGAAAGGGTTACCTGGATGACGGGATCGTCCCGGTCTAAACACAGGTTCAAACCGTGTCCAAATCGGAGCTCAAACGAGCCCAGAAACACAGAAAGAGTTCAAGGGGAAGTGGGTTAGACCCACCGGGCCAAGAGGCCCATGTGCAAGGGCAAAACGGGCGCGGCCCGCTGCAGCAGCGGGCATGGCCCGCTGTGTGCAACGGGCGGGCGCCCGCTGCATTAGCGGGCGCGGCCCGCTGCACAGCGGGCCAGCGCCCGCTGCAAGCGGGCGCGGCCCGCTGCTTGCAGCGGGCCAGCGCCCGCTGCTTGCAGCGGGCACGGCCCGCTGCTTGCAGCGGGCGGGTAGCCCGCCCTTCCCCCCTTGGGCGGGCGCGCCCGCTAAGTCTAGCGGGCGCGCCCGCAACTTAAGTCAAATTAGGTTTTTTGAAAACCCAAATGACGGCTACGAATTTTGTGAAAATTGCTAAACTTTGAGCAATTGTTTGAGGGGTCAAACGAAGTCGAAATTCGTCACCGTCAGTTCCTACGCGTTCACCATTCCAAGCTTTTCTGATTGATAGCTTGTTTGGTGTCTGAAGTTTAGTATGTGAGGAGAATTAATTCGTTAAAGTTTGACTTTGAGAAAGGCTAACTTTAAAGTTGAAATTAAGCCAAATGGCTTAATTGAATTTTCTCTTCATGGGAATTGTCCCACATTGCCCGCTATGAGAAGTTGAGTGCTCACTCCCTATATAAATAGGGGTGCACTCTCCTCGTTGAAACACACACCAGTCAACGATCGGGTAGCTCCAAATTATTGAGCAAGCTCGGTCCGCGACTAAATCTCTCTCTCTACTTTCCTATTCTCTGGAGTAGTCCTAGCACGACTACGAAAGGGGTTTGGATCTGATCCGGACGTCTAAGACGCGGGTTCTTCTCAAGTGAAACTTTCTACCGCGTGTGATCGGCTCGGAGGCGAAAGCGGCTCGGGCGGATCGGTGCGAGGGTGCGAGACGGCTCAGGGAGATCGGGTCAACGCGGCTCGGCTACGAGGAGCTTCTCAAGACGGTGCGGTACATCTTGCCTGCTCCAGGGCCAAGATTCCGGGTATGTGGATTAAGCGTTTTTAGTATAATTTTTAATTAGTCGCTTAGTGTAGATCCTTCTTGGAGTGGTCAGACCCACTCCAAGTCGGCATAGATCGGGCTGGGTTCTGGTTCCCCAGAGCCTAGTTAAATTGTTTAGCTAGTCTAGAAATTTTTGATTTCTGTTTTTCCGCTGCGCCTATGTGCCTCCGTGGTCCGTCCGACTTAGGACGGATACGGATCCGAGCTCTGGGGGTCCGCAAAAACCCCAACAGTGGTATCAGAGCCACGGTTATGCTATAGATCTACTATAGCGATTTTAAAATCTTTAAAAATGCTTAGTTTTTCTCGTTCGAACTATTTTAGCTTTATGTTAATTTAGTTTCAAATTATTTTGTGTTTTTTAAAAATCGTTTTTCAACACAAAATTTTGTTGAGACGATTTAAATTTTATGCGATGATTTTAAATTGTCTCAAATGTTTTTAAAAGCTTTGTAAAATTTATTTCTATAAGATAAAATATTATTTTACAAGTATTTATATGTTTATGTAACTTTAGGGAAAATTTTATTTTTGGAAATTTGATTTTCTTAAAATTACATAAAGATTAGAAATATTAGAAAACTTTATTTGAAAGCCTTTAAATATATTTCTAATGATTTTAAAAGTGTTTAAAATTGATTTAACGGATATGTAAACTTTAAGAAATATTTTTTTTTTCATAAGATGAAATCTAAACATTTTTCTTTTATTTTACATAAATGTTTCTAAAATTTTTATGAGATATTTTATTTTAGAAATAAGGTTAAAATTTTTTTTTAAGGCCTAGGTTTAACATTATTAGATAATTTTGTACGACCTAATTTTATACGATAAAATTTTTTAATGAAGGTTTTAAAATTTTAATCTTTAATTTTAAGTGTTAAAATTTAGATTTGCATGTTTTAAATATATAGATAATTTTAAAACTTGCAAATGCTCAAGTATGTCACAAAATGAACATTTTATTTATGTTGATAAATTAGTTGCTTCATTTTAATGGACTTGTAAACCTTATTAGGTTAGCCATTAAATATTTAAAATTTTATGAGATGAAATTTTAATTAGTGACATGTTATGTTTGATAAAAACAAAACAACATTGAACCTAATACCTGATTAGGGTAGTCCCTTTGTTTGTAAATCATTTCATTAAAATGTTTAAATAATGATTTTCACAAAAGACAAAATGTTGAATTGTTTTATTAAAATCCTAATAAGATTGGGGTAGTAAGTTGAACGAAGAACCTTATAGTTGATAAGGACTTAATAAAAGATGTTCAACCAATCTAAAAAATTTTGAATTTTTAGGATCCACTAGTTGATAAGGATTAACTAGTTCTTTTAATTAAAAGCCATTTAGTTGTTTGGAAAACATAAGATTGATGACAACTCCTTCAATGGATCATGATGTCGGTCAATGTGCTTGGCTAAAGTTTTTGGACCAACCTAGCTAGACTGGGTAACAAGTGGTCCTGGCTTAGTCAATTCCCTGGCCGCGTCCGCTGGACCGCAAGGAGTCGATTCATGACTATGTAAGTCCATCGACTATACCTAAGTCAATACGATAATAATCTTGTTCAAGATAAATCGTAGCCCTCCTTGTTTTAGGAGTTGGCAACTGTAAGAAACATGTTCCGGTTGTTGAGCTACACTCAAGCCGTGACATGTCAATCTTATAGAAACCGATTTCTTGATTGACATCTTAACCTGACTGAAACCATTGTCTCATCCCTCGAGCTTCGGCGTAAGTCTAACCAAGAATGTAGTCTAAGTCCTGACCCAAACCGGCGCGTCGTGCATACACCGAGCAAAGGGGCAAGTCAGGCTAGACACGAAAACAAGGGTCCGACTAGGCTAGCCATTGTGATCCGGTTGAGCACACTCATGATCACAAATGACTAGGGGTAAAAATCGATAGGGAATCATAGTAAATATGATTGACGACGAGTTCGTCTACCGACTGCAGAGTCGGACAACTTGTTGAGATACACTCAAGGTTGTCAGACTCAGGGTAGTCGGATCCCTCTCTCACAAATGTTATTTTATAATAAATTGGTTATTATTATGGCTTTAAATAAATTTAGTGGGAGAATATAGTTTTATTAAAACCATTAAAACTATACTACGAACATTTACTAACTATAGTATCTATAAAATACAGAATGGATTCGGGACTTAGATACATGGTTGAGAAGAACGTGCTGGATGGAACGAACTACAAAGACTGGCTTAGGAACATCAAGTTGGTCCTTTCCCTAGCCGGAATAGGATACGTACTGTTCGAGGACGCTCCAGATAAGCCGGATGAAGATTCGACCCACGAGGAAAAGGAAGCCTACAAATTGTACCAGAGGGATGCGGAGAAGGCCAGGTGCCTTACTCTGGCTTCGATGACCAACGAGTTGCAGAGGAAGCATGAACATATGGATGTTCAAAGCATGCTCCTCAACGCACAAGAGTTGTATGGCAAGCGATCAAGAGCTGCCAAGTTCGAGGCCACTAGCAACCTCTGGGGCACCAAGATGGGGACGGAACCCGTACAGGATCATGTTATCAAGATGATCGGGTACGTGGAGGACGCCGCCCAATTAGGATTTGTCCTGGACAATGAAATGTCCACGGACATTATCCTAAAGTCTTTGACTCCCGATTTCAAGCCTTTTATAACTGGCTTTATAATGAACAGCCTTGAGACGGATCTTCCGGGTCTCCTCAATATGCTCCGGCAGTTTGAGGAGATTCATAAGAAACCGGCTGCACTGGTTGTTGGCTCTGCTACTTCCGACCAGCCGAAAGGCAAAGGAAAGAAGAGGCAGGTCCCACAACCTGCGAAGGCTAAGAATGGGAAGAAGAAGAACAAAGGGGCCCCGTCGAAATCTGAGTGCTTCCATTGCCACAAGATTGGCCACTGGAAGAGGAACTGCAAGATCTATCTTGCAGAGAAGAAGAAGGGGCATACTGATGCCTCTACCTCAGGTACAAATTAAAATTCAATTAAATGCAATTATTTCCATTCATAAAGTATGAGATACTTATAGACATCTGTGTACTGTATACAGGTGGCTGATAAGAACTGGAGATTGGAGAAGTACGGAGATCGGTCGGCAATTAAAGCAACAGTTGCTGCTGGGACCGCTCAAAGACTTCTGGAGACGCTGATCGTGATGGAGATGATATTTTTCTTATTTGAATAAAATGTATCATCTTTAAGGATCGAAAACAATGAATGAGTGCTTTGCACTCAAAGTTTATTTTTGATAAACAAATTAAGGTTCCTTTTATGAACCCGTTGTTTTGGAATGGATGTCTCGTTTGTTGCAATTGAAATTGAATTGGCTTAAAATTCTGTGGATGTGGCTTTTCTGTGATGGTTGCGAATAATGATGTTTAGCTTCGATAATATTGATTTTGAAGCTGACTAAATGTCTGAAGTCAATCAGTAGTTGAGTGTAGGTTCCAGGGGAGCGTATAAATTGTGTGCAATCACAGTAAATACGCATATCAAGTTTAACTCGTGATTATCTGCATTTAGTTGTTAAAAGAGTTAATACTAAATGTGGTTAAAGGAATTAGTACAGTGTAGAACGTTTTGATTGAACGAGTCAATGTCAAGATTCCTTAAAACGATCTTGACTTGACTCATTCGTCAAACCGAATCTGACACTTGTACATTCCATCTGAGGCACTTACTAAATGGTTATATTTTGCACATAAACCTAAATATGATTTAGATATTATGTTAAAGAAATTTGACCAGGTAATTCTTAAAGTCAGTGGGAGCAAGTAAGTATACTTAGTTCCGGTTTTTCCGGACTAAGTAAAAAGGATTTTTCACTTTAATGAATCTTCTATATAAATCATTAAGTCAAAATTGTTTTGATTTAATCGCATATATATAGAGACTTAGGGTGTCAAATATGTACTTGACATATTGACACAGTAAAGTGGAGTGAGCTAGAACTGACTTACGGAAATGTTAGACCCCACATCTAAATAGTATAAGCTAACTGTTAGCTATACAAAGTTAGGAAAATTGATCCAGATCATTTTTCCAAAGGATTAACCCTGTGTGATCAAGAGATGTAATTTCAATCCATTAAAATTCGTTGTAGATACTTATTAGTAGAACCACTCTTAGGTTTGCCATATCAAATGTCAAAGTGACTGAGATGCTATAACGGCATGAGATACCGAGATAAATAGCCTAAGTGCAAGTGGGAGATGTAGGAAGATATGTGCCCATAAGGCAATTTATCTTGATTATACGTCTTGTTCATACCGTATATGGTACGTATTATTCTAAGTATAAAACACTTGTATTAATATACTTAGATAATATCCATAGACTTAGAGTTAGGTCCTTACATATCTAGATGAGATCTCGATTATGAGTAAGTAAGAGACCGAATAGAAACGTAAGTCTAAAACGGTTCGTGATCATAGATGTGTCGAGAACTGGATATCGACACATCGGATAGATCACTGTGTCTTCGTCTTACCTTCGGGTAATGATGATCTCATAGTCATTCGACTTGCTGAAGTCGGAGACGAGACACAGGTGCTCATTGGAGAATGAGTTCACTGAACGACCAAGTTAGAGTTATTAAATGGTTAAACTTTAATGATCTGTCTTTAATAACTCTAGGGTGATGATAGGTTAGTTGATCCTTAAGACCTGAAGTCAACTGTATAAACCTGTGAACGGACGGTGTAGCTTAGACCCATGATCTAGCTTCGAGGACCAGTCCTGATGAAAGATCTTAGGTTGGGTTGCACCAGAAGCTCTCTAGGTGAGTAAGTGACTAAGATGGGATTCGTCACTTCCATTAAAGGGAAGTTAGTGTTATAGGCTCAGTACGGTCTTTATGTTAATCCTCGGCCGGGGTACGTTGCAAGTTGTACAACGTGTATACAATAAAGACCGCCGTATACTGACCAATGTTGTCTAATAGGGTTGACAGAAAACCATACCCTAGGCCAACATCAAACACAGTCTTGACGAAGGGATTTTAGCTAACGGAATTCATCTCTGACACAGCCAATGCAAACCCTATGACACTTTTGTCAAAGGGTCGATCACGTTATGATGACTCTGAAACAGGGACGACAGCTACTGCTCGT
Source organism: Scilla litardierei (assembly GCA_030789695.1). NCBI lineage: Eukaryota > Viridiplantae > Streptophyta > Magnoliopsida > Asparagales > Asparagaceae > Scilla > Scilla litardierei. Next base: position 302,249,195 of record CM061142.1, on the reverse strand, counting down.
AGTGACCGTCGTCTAGGGTTTTCGAGCCCCAACCTGTAGTAAGGTCAGGCTGTAGGGTCTCACACCGAGTAGTATTCGTGTCTTAGTAATAGGAATATAGAATAGAGAGAAATGTCATTTGATGATATTCACAAGTTAAGTTGTGAAAGTTAGTCGCATTAGCAATAGGGACATAACGTTGCATTAGATGCTAACTAAACGTGTTGTAAATTAGTTACGACGAATTTAGTAGGAACAAACTTGTTGGAAAGGGTTACCTGGATGACGGGATCGTCCCGGTCTAAACACAGGTTCAAACCGTGTCCAAATCGGAGCTCAAACGAGCCCAGAAACGCAGAAAGAGTTCAAGGGGAAGTGGGTTAGACCCACCGGGCCAAGAGGCCCATGTGCAAGGGCAAAACGGGCGCGGCCCGCTGCAGCAGCGGGCATGGCCCGCTGTATGCAGCGGGCGGGCGCCCGCTGCATTAGCGGGCGTGGCCCGCTGCACAGCGGGCCAGCGCCCGCTGATGCAGCGGGCACGGCCCGCTGCACGCAGCGGGCCAGCGCCCGCTGCAAGCGGGCGCGGCCCGCTGCACAGCGGGCCCGTGCCCGCTTGTGCAGCGGGCGCGGCCCGCTGCTTGCAGCGGGCCAGCGCCCGCTGCTTGCAGCGGGCGGGTAGCCCGCCCTTCCCCCCTTGGGCGGGCGCGCCCGCTAAGTCTAGCGGGCGCGCCCGCAACTTAAGTCAAATTAGGTTTTTTGAAAACCCAAATGACGGCTACGAATTTTGTGAAAATTGCTAAACTTTGAGCAATTGTTTGAGGGGTCAAACGAAGTCGAAATTCGTCACCGTCAGTTCCTACGCGTTCACCATTCCAAGCTTTTCTGATTGATAGCTTGTTTGGTGTCTGAAGTTTAGTATGTGAGGAGAATTAATTCGTTAAAGTTTGACTTTGAGAAAGGCTAACTTTAAAGTTGAAATTAAGCCAAATGGCTTAATTGAATTTTCTCTTCATGGGAATTGTCCCACATTGCCCGCAACGAGAAGTTGAGTGCTCACTCCATATATAAATAGGGGTGCACTCTCCTCGTTGAAACACACACCAGTCAACGATCGGGTAGCTCCAAATTATTGAGCAAGCTCGGTCCGCGACTAAATCTCTCTCTCTACTTTCCTATTCTCTGGAGTAGTCCTAGCACGACTACGAAAGGGGTTTGGATCTGATCCGGACGTCTAAGACGCGGGTTCTTCTCAAGTGAAACTTTCTACCGCGTGTGATCGGCTCGGAGGCGAAAGCGGCTCGGGCGGATCGGTGCGAGGGTGCGAGACGGCTCAGGGAGATCGGGTCAACGCGGCTCGGCTACGAGGAGCTTCTCAAGACGGTGCGGTACATCTTGCCTGCTCCAGGGCCAAGATTCCGGGTATGTGGATTAAGCGTTTTTAGTATAATTTTTAATTAGTCGCTTAGTGTAGATCCTTCTTGGAGTGGTCAGACCCACTCCAAGTCGGCATAGATCGGGCTGGGTTCTGGTTCCCCAGAGCCTAGTTAAATTGTTTAGCTAGTCTAGAAATTTTTGATTTCTGTTTTTCCGCTGCGCCTATGTGCCTCCGTGGTCCGTCCGACTTATGACGGATACGGATCCGAGCTCTGGGGGTCCGCAAAAACCCCAACAAAATGATTATGCGTAACTGCGGAATGGGCCACAAGCCCATATAATTAAAACTATTTTTTGGCCCGAAGCCACAAAATAATTTATAAATTCGGCATTTGAAATATGAGAAATATTTGTATTTTTTTAACGGGATATAAAATTGGCATATTTAAACTCGGAGAAAACTTTGTAAAATCACAATTAATTTATATAGTCCATGTTGAAAAATTTATTTAAACATCGCTCTTGCAAATTATTATCTATGGTTTACTAGGATTCTATTTTTCAAAATATAACTATCTTAAAGATACTGAGACCGCTCTGCCGTTAGTCAACTAACCTAACGGTGTATGACGTTTCCACGTGGTCTAGGAGATAATTATATTTTCTAGTTTCCTTTACCATATGTTATGCTTGAGAAATATGCGTGATTGTTTATTTTTATGCCTGTAGCATATTTAGAACTGCGTGGATGTTTAAATAAGTAAAAATGTGTCTTTCGGGATCGGCCATTGTATACCTATTTACATTCCTTGCACTTTTATTTTCTTTTGAGAGAATTTGTAAGTGAGGAAATTTGTATAAAAAGCCAAAGCTCGGTGCAACAGCATATGAAGACGAAGGTTCAAAATGCAGATATAGGGACCCACCTTGGGTTTCCGAAGTTGTATTTTTCTTTTCTTTTATGGACTGTAAACGAACTTTGGACTGTGTATTTTTTTTGGGTATCTGGCCCATCCCCGCATTTTTACTTGTTTATTTCTTTATGCATGAATTTTGAATTTATTTTAATTCATGCTTATCTTTAATTGCATAGATAAATGGCTAAATTGGCAAGCGTCGATTTCGAAGTCCTTGACTCTACAGGGAAGAATTACCTGAGTTTGCGAGTGGACCTGAAGTTCCACTTGCGTTCAATGTCCCTCCTTGGGTCCATTTTGGCTCCTTCCTCGGCCCCAGCAGCGGCCGAAGCTTCTGCTACATCTAGCAGCAACTCTCCAACCACTGTATCCGATGTAGATAAGGCGAAAGCCATAATCTACATTAGGAAACATATAGATCGGACCTTAAAGGCCGAATACTTAACGGTTGAGGACCCAAAGGACATGTGGACAGCGTTGAAAGCACGGTATAAACATCAAATTGATGTTATATTACCCCGTGCCAGTTATGAGTGAGAAAACCTCAGACTTCAGGACTATAAGTCCGTCGCTGAGTATAATTCTGCACTTCATAACATCACCTCACGCCTGAAGTTGTGCGGTGAAGAAGTGACAGAATAGCGCATGTTGGAAAAGACATTTACCTCGTTTCACGAGAAAGATGCAATCCTCATGCAGCAGTATCGTGAACGTAATTTCACGAAATTCTCCTATTTGATCTCATGCCTACTTAGGGCAGAGCAGAATCGAGACTTACTGCTTGCAACTCATAACTTACGTCCAGCTGGCACTGCCCCTATCCCTGAAGCCCACCAAGTTTCTCCCCAGAAGTGGAAAAACAAGAGGAAGGCTAAAAACACCAAAGTGAAAGCTGTAATGAAGCAACCAAGAGGTACAGCTCCCCAGACAAACAAAAACAATAAGGGAAAGTGAAACTTCACTTGAAAGCGAAAGAACACCGAGCAAGTGTCACTTCCTAAGAAGAACTAGGAGGATAAATGCCATAGATGCGGCATGACTGGCCATTGGTCCAGAAACTGCCGCACTCTTCGCCACCTACAGGATCTATACCAGGCGAGCCAGAAGTCTCTACCTGAAACAAACTTGTCGGCTGTTCAGCCGCCAACAATGTTTACTGCAAAAGAATTCGAGAACGACGACCTGCTCGATTGAGCATCATCTTTTATCTATGCATTTAGAATTCGATGTATCTTCATCTTTTATTTTTGTTGTCTACATTTCGCTCAAATAAAATTTCGTTTTTTCTTATATAGATGAATTATGAGTGCCAAGTGGACAGTGCCTCGACGCACACAATCCTTCGCGATCATTGCTATTTTAATAGCGTAAATAAATATGACGGTCATGTTATCACAATTTCAGGACTGTCCTAAATAATCGAAGGATCTGGTGAAGCAATTATATTGCTCCCAAATAACACAAGACTTCAAATAAATAATGCATTATTCTCTCCTAAATCAAATAGGAATCTCATAAGTTTCAAGGACTTCCGTTTAAACGGATATCACTTAGAAACCAGAGATGAAAATAAGGTTGAATATCTGTATGTAACTCGTCAGAAAGATGACCAGAAGATCATCTGCGAACGATTCAAGGGACTCCCGTCGGGTCTCTACCAAACATACATTCAACCAATAGAAGCCAATATGACTGAGCACCATATGTGCCAATCACTGCTAGAGTTCCAACTCTGGCACAATAGACTTGGTTACCCTGGAACAGCAATGATACGACGCATCATCACTGAATCCCGTGGACACAAATTCAAGAACCTGAAGATTCTTCAAAAGGATGAATTTCCTTGTCTCCCTTGTTTCAATGGAAAACTTATAACGAAACCATCCCTCCTAAAAGTGGGATTAGAGTCTCCTGGCTTCTTTGAGAGAATTCATGATGACATTTGCGGGCCTATTCACCCCGCAAGTGGCCCATTTCGGTACTTCATGGTACTGATTAATGCATCAACCAAATGGTCTTATGTGTGCCTCTTGTCCACCCGTAACCTAGCTTTTCCAAAGCTATTGGCACAAATAATAAGGTTGCGTGCTCATTTTCCCGATAACCATATCAAGAAACTACGTCTTGATAATGCGGGAGAATTTACTTCACAAGTCTTTGAAGACTATTGTCGGGCAACGTGTATTGAAGTTGAACATCCTGTAGCACATGTTCACACCCAGAATGGATTGGTTGAGTCCCTTATAAAGAGACTCCAATGGATTGCACGTCCATTGCTTATGCAATCCCAGTTGCCGGTGGATGCTTGGGGGCATGCTATTTTACATGCCGCATCACTTATTAGGATAAGACCCTCTGGAGGTCATACTTTATCCCCGATGCAACTAGCATATGGCGCACCTCCAGATATCTCTCATTTGAGAGTGTTTGGTTGTGCGGTATATGTCCCAATAGCACCACCTCAGAGGACCAAAATGGGTCCTCAGCGTCGTCTAGGTATATATAATGGGTTTGATTGGACCTCTATTATCAGATACTTTGAACCCCTGACGGGTGACACATTCAAGGCACGATTTGCTGACTGTGAATTTGATGAGAAAATTTTTTCCTAAACTGGGCACACAGTCTAAGAAGCCAGAAGCTACTGAGACCATTAGTTGGGACCAGAAGTCTTTGTCCCTATATGATCTGTGTATTAATCTGTGTGAAGTTGAGATCCTGAAGATCCTTTACATCCAGAATACGGTACATCTTTTACCGGATAAGTTCACGGACAACCAGAAGATTGTTCGTTCACACGTCCCTGCTGCCAATACGCCAGCTAGGATTGACATCCCCATAGATGGATGCAATCCATCGGCAGCAGAATTGGCTGTACCTCAAATGAAAAGAGGACGCCCACCAGGTTCAAAAGATAAAGTTCCTCGAAAGAGGAAGACTCCTGGAGATACTAAGATTATCCCTCCACAGGATGCTGAGCTCAGACCAGTTACTTCTCCCCTCCTGATTTCTCCGGCAGAGGAAACAATAGGAGAAACATCATTAAATTTTGTACGTACTGGAGAAGTACTGGACAGAAATAGCATAGTCGTCGACGACGATTTTGCGTTCGATATTACCTTTCACTTCACTGAATATGACGATGACGTCGAACCACGATCTCTAGCGGAATGTAAACGCAGAGATGATTGGCCAAAGTGGGACGAGGCAATAAGAGTAGAGCTGGACTCACTCTTGAAATGCAAAGTCTTTGGACCAGTAGTCCAAACACCAGTATGTGTAAAGCCTGTGGGATATAAGTGGGTTTTCATAAGAAAGAGATGAAAATAATGTGATCGTTCGCTATAAGGCACGTCTTGTAGCCCAGGGATTTTCCCAAAGACCAGGGATTGATTACGAAGATACGTATTCCCTGGTCATGGATTCGATCACATTCCGATTTTTAATAAGCCTAACTTCTCTAGAAAGCCTAGAAATGCAGCTCATAGACGTTGTGACTGCATATCTATATGGAGATATAGATAAAAATATCTATATGAGACTTCCTGATGGGTTTAATCTACCCCCAGAGATGAAAGAGATACCTCGGGACGTATTCTCTGTAAGGCTACATAGATCATTATATGGTCTAAAACAATCGAGTAAGATGTGGTATAACAGACTTAGTGATTTCCTTGCACAGCAAGGATTCACGAATAATGAAGTTTGCCAGTGTATCTTTATCAAAAGAACGGGAACAGGATTCGTCATCATAGCTGTATATGTAGATGACTTGAATCTCATAGGATCTCCTGCAGAGATCAATGAGATATCTGAAAGCCTAAAACATACTTCTGAAATGAAAGACCTAGGCAAAACAAAGTATTGTCTTGGCTTACAGATAGAACACCTAAGAGGTGGAATCCTATTACACCTATCTAATTATACAAAGAAACTTCTACGCAAGTTTCATATGGATAAATGTCATCCTTTAGGTACTCCTATGGTCGTAAGATCACTAGATGTACATAAGGACCCCTTCCGGCCACTGGAAGAGGGGGAGGAGATACAGGGTCCTGAAGTACCCTACCTCAGTGCCATTGGAGCACTTCTATATCTGGCTAACTGTACGCGTCCCGATATAGCGTTTACAGTTAATCTTCTAGCCAGACACAGTGCAGCGCCCACAAAGCACCACTGGAACAGAGTAAAGCATCTTCTGCGATACCTCCAGGGTTCCATTGATCTTGGACTTTACTACCAGAGGGTGCCTCCCCCAAATTATTTGGTTATGCTGATGCAGGTTATCTCTCAGATCCGCACACGGCAAAATCCCAAATAGGTTTTGTTTTTACCTACGGAGGTACTTCTATCTCCTGGAGATCGGTAAAGCAAACCACAACAGCTACATCATCCAACCATTTGGAGCTCATTGCAATCCATGAAGCAAGCAGAGAGTGTTATTGGCTATGATCCGTCGTCCAACACATTCTTCAATCTACTGGCCTGAAGACAGGTGATTTGGAGCCTACCATCATGTTTGAAGACAACGCTGCGTGCATTGCTCAACTTCAAAAGGGCTACATCAAGGGTGACAGGACGAAGCACATACCTCCCAAGTTTTTCTGGACACATGAGCTAAAGGAGGACAAGCATATTGAAGTTCACAGATCCAGTCCTGCAACAACTTAGCTGATCTTTTTACTAAGTCTTTGCCCAAATGTACTTTTGTAAAGCTTCTAAAGAAAATTGGTATGCGACAATTGAAAGACCTGCAAGCTTGAAGCTTGTACGGATCAGGGGGAGTAACATGTGGGTTGCACTCTTTTTCCTTAAGATGTTGGGTTTTCCCACTGGGTTTTCCACAGCTAAGGTTTTAACGAGGCAAACACACTTACTCTGGATCCAGAAGTATCCACCCCTCTTTGCCTCAGATGCTGAGACCAAAGTGATGAATGGGTAAGGGGGAGTGTTATGAATGAGGGAGGCCTTTGGCCTCTCCTCCTTCATTACCCACTTCATTGGTCCCCATTACTATGAGTAATGGGGCCCCTTGGTCTCCTTGAGGCCCTCCATCTCCCCTCTCTATATGAATATATAGAGAACCATGGCCTAGTGCCATGGTTACTCATTCTTTTGCTAAGAAAGTTTGCCTCTCTCTATTGAGTCCTATCACTTTCCAACACCCTCTTAATTAGTGAAGGACCATGATCCTATCTCTTTGAGTTGTTGTGCCTTCAGTCAAAAGATGCGGCTGCTTTTGGCTTGTGGGTTCGACAATGAAAGCTTTGATGAAGGTAAACAAAAGCTGCCCCTTGATTGATTGCATGTGCCAGCCCCTTGGAGATACAAAGCCTTGTTCTTTTGTTGCTTGGAGATGAGAGAGGATTTGTGAGGGGGTCAAAAATTACGGCCTTCGTCAATGCTCCTCCCTCTCTCTCTCTCTCAATCGCTCTTCATTGTAGCCACATGTACGTTATCTATGGGAGGGTGTTTAATTTTTGGCCGCAGGATTTTTGGAGAGGAGAGGCTTGCGTGTTATTTCTTTTGGCTTGGAGAAAGATTATGGCCGACTTTCTTTTTGGTGTGTGTCACAAGAAGTAACCCCCTTTGGAGATGTCCCCTTATATAATGAAACCACTAGGGTTTTGTAATTCGGCAGGGAGGGGGTTATAGGATGTGGACAGCTATAAGGAATGTGATGAGATACCGATCTCCCCTCACCTTTCACCGAACCCCACACAGCCTAAGTCCTCTTGACAATGACCTCAATAACCCACCACAGCACCTCCCCCACTTCTCTCTTCCCCTACGTCAACTCCGGCATCAACCCACACTATTTAAATCCAACTCCGGTGTTGCCATCGCTCAGCACCACCAAGTCCATCGCCCTCCACCTCCTTGTCTCTCTCCATGTCTCTTCCACTGCACCGCCCCTTAAGCCGCTACTTCACAGCAACGCCACATCTCTCCTTCCTCCTTCCCAACTTCAAGTCCCACGAGCAGCCTCCCTCTCAAACCTCAACCCCGTAGTTTCAAACTGTCAGCCTCCTCTGGCCATCATCTCCGACCAGCTCCACAACTCACGACCAGCAATCCTCCGCCAGCCCACTGCAAACCTCTGACAAACTCCTCCCCCTCAGTGCCACCTTCTTCCAGCCCCTTGACCTCTCTATCAAACACCAGCAGCAATCCAACCTCCGACACGGCCGTCATCCTTCCTCCCGCACCATTCCTCAAACTCCCACGGCAACAAACCCTATGCCATCCCTCCTTTCCTCAGCCCATACAACAACTACCACCGCCAGCCCGAAACCTCAGCCACCTCAACCCCGACCCGCTTTCCACTGCTCCACCAGCAGCGAAGTTGCTGAACTTCGACCACACAAGCTCAACAGCAGCAGCAGCAGCTTCGTTGCCGCAACCACCGCTCACCGACGCATCCCATCCTCGCCGTCCCCTACATGCAGCGGCAGCATTAAATAGCAAATTGTGAGTATATTTATAACACGTAAGTGAACACTATATTACATTATGGGATTACTATACTATAGTAAAGTTTATATAATTATATAAATAGTATACATATATGTGAGGTTATATGTGTCAGTTTATATTTGTTAATCATATAATGTTATTAAATATGTTAGTTTATAAATCAGTATATTTAATAAGTTAGATTTTATATTTTATTCTATTGGCTTGATGTCGCGAATCCAAATCTCGCATATAGATATCACTTCTCTCGTCACAATCACCCTGACACCAGAATCGTCTGTATCAGGCAAGTATTTTAATCGTAAACCAACTTTAAGATATGACATACGTTGTTAATAATGTTAAAATAACAACTTTTGTAAGTATGTTGCTTAATAGTATTTGAGATAATTTAATGAACCTGGTGATGTGTTGTTTTGCTTTTACTATTAAAATGTTGTTGCCATTTTAATAGTGTATATGAAATGCCATTATTGCTTGTTATACCATTAATATTGGAATGTACACCCTAATGAAATGTGATATTGGGCCTTCAAGCATTTACGGACTATTGGGCCTTTGAGCATATACAGACTACTTGGCTCTCGGGCATTTATGGATATTGGGCCTTCGAGCACTTACAGAACATTGGGCCCCCGGGGGCATTTACGGAATGTTTGCCACACGACTAACATTAAACTATACGGATACATATATTGATACTTTTGGATGGGGTAGTCCACTGTAGTAGAGGCCGAAATGCTAGGTTTCACCCTATTTGTAAATTCGACCGTCGCCCGAATGGGGACGGTGAGTACAGAACCACTGGGTAGCTCCCAACGGTTTGGTGAAATTGTAGTCACCTCTGCTCTCAGACATTGGGCTTGTCACTAGATTATGTTATGAATGACACTCCTTTACTTTCTGCTATTTTCACGCACCGCTTTCCAAAACGACGGAAGCGAGACGTGACTAAGGCCTGCTTGGGCCGGAGCTGTGAAGCTCGGACCCAATAAGCGTCTGTAGGGGGTACCATTTTAAAATTTTCAGGTTCTTGCATTTATAAGATTCGGAACAACATAAAGTACAGAAAGAAAGTTGCGTGCATTAATATAGAGAGATAATATCCAGTGAGTACAAAGTCTAAAAAGAGAAGTCTAAGTATGGCAACAAACTACCGAAAGAGCAAACTAAAAGTAGTAACCTCTGAAAGGCGGTGACTGAAAAGTCCTCAAGGTCTGGTCCTCGTCAGGCACGTACTCTGGGTCGATGTCCTCCGGCTCTACGTACTCTGGCAGGTTCGCCTCGTCAACGTACTCCGGCTCAACACCTGACGTACAGCACCCAAGAGAAAAGGAACTGTACGTCAGGTAAAGTCTACACAGAAAATGTTAGACTCTACTACAAGTGTATTTAATTTAGAACAACGATTTGCTGGTTGATTAACATGCTCGGGTTATAACATGGCATTTAAAGAAAGTAACGGAGCAGGAGAAATAAACACGACACGCTGTAGCCGTAGCGTGTGCTACCGACTACGGGACTAACCTAAACGGGTCATGACATGACGTGACAATACAAGACACGAAAAGACACGACAAAACACGTGTGACTCGAAGGGTTCACACCTTACGGTTTGAGGGGGATCAGACCCTCTCCCCGTGCGCACGCTCAACCCTACCCCAACCCCAGTGCTCAAGACAAGAAAAGTCCATACAAGGGATCACTCGGAGAGTGCCCTATTGCCCGCAGGCTGTGTATCCATACAAGGGATCACTCGGAGAGTGCCATATTGCCCGCAGGCTATGTATCCATACAAGGGATCACTCGGAGAGTGCCCTATTGCCCGCAAGCTGTGCATGACAAGACACGACATGACGAGACATGGATGGTTCTTCTAGGGGGTCCACATTTACACACACACACAAGAAAACCCTAAGGTGTCAAAAGTTGTTGTTGTGCTTAGACTTCATCGTCAAGTCTAAGCTGTCAAGGGGTGTCCCGGACGCTATCATTTCAAGTCTGGTTCTCTTTTTTCACATTTTAACAGTTCTAAAAAGTCTAAGGCCTAGACAAGGCCGAAGGTACAAGCGAGTGCACTTGCCTGCGGTGGCAAGTGTATCGTCCGTCCGGAGCGTCCCGTCCAAGCGTCGCGTCTGCGGTAATCCATCTGAAACAGGGTCACGACGACGGTGTCAGGGCGGGTTCTTCATCAATCCTATTAAGGTTTGTTTCTAAATTTGGCGGGACTACCCTAACAGTCAAAAGTCACGTTTTTGATGTTTGTTCAGTCTAAATCGACGTCTACCCTATGTTCACAGAAAATAGTCCGTTTGTCTATCTTTCCTACGGTGGCAACGTTTTATAGATACTGAAAAAAATTTAGTTCGAGTTGACCAATTTTAGTTTAGGTTTTGGTTAGCTACGGTATGGGTTTTACTACTCGTTAGGGAAACCAACCTCGTGATGTCGTCCAACAAGCGGAAGTCTGGTCTGAATGGAAAAACATCGGCATCGTCTGGAACTCCTCGGCCGTGGGTAGCGCAGCGAGGTACCTATGGACAGTGGGGTGGTGGCGTGAAATCAGCGAGCTAACAGCGATTCTCCTCCCGTTGCGAGTAGCGCAACAGATCTTCACGATAACGGCGACGTCGGCTAAAAGTACGTGCGTGCGGTAACGAACATGAACTCCGAGAGTCCAAGGGGCTGTCGGTAGATGAAGTAGGACCAGAGGAAGATGCTCGGCCTGGTGGGTGGCCGACGGCATGAGCGTACGGCGGTGGGTGGCCGTGAGAAACTGGAGAGGACAGATTCGCGCAACGTATGTTGTCGCACATCTCAGCGGAATTCCAGCGACGAATAGCGAAAACGGGAAGTTGCAAAAGGTAAAGAACTTCAAGATGAAGCCAACGGTAGTGGAGTTGTCACTGGGGGTGGTCGGAGGTGGGCGTGAGCCGGCGTGGAAGTTTAGCTTCCAGATCTGCGAAAAACAGCTGATATGGCGTCTTCCGATGAGGATTCCGGGAGCTACAGGGGGCTATGAGTGTGATGGAAATTGCAGTTGGTAGGAGGTTTCGATAGGAGTCTAACGGCAGTAGGTGGTCATCGTAGGTGGCCGGATGACTGGTGGGCGCGAGTTTGAAGTGGTGGCGCGCAAACTGTCAAAAACAACGGCTAGATCTGAGTTCCATGGGGTTTTCGAGGAGATCGAGACGTGAAAAAAGAGTAAGGGGAGTTGGAGATGATCGGGAGGTCAGAGAGGAGTTGAATGTGGGTGGCGGCGGTTGCCGACGGAGGCGGACGGTCGGCGGGCGTCTGGTTTTCCGGCGATGGGTTCAGTAGCCTAGTTTTTCGGCCAAGCTTGGATCAATTGTGTTTTTGAGGGCTTTGGGGAGGTGGAGATGGAGGAGAAGATGGAGGAGAGGGTGGTGGCCGGTGATGGGGGGCTAGGGGCACCGTCGACGGCTGGAGGAGAAGAAAAATTCGGCCAAATGGGTTCATGCGTGAGTTGTTTAGGTTATGGCTGATTTGGTTGTTTTGAAGAAGAGATTGCGCTATACATTGTTTTAAGTGGGGTATAACTAAGGGATGACTAGGAGAGAGGGTGAGAGAGGGGATACGAAGTGGGGACGAGAAGTACGGGGCTATGGGGTCTGATCACGTGCTACACCTACCAAAAATTATCATAAAATCGGGAACTGAGTATTGGTGCCAAAAGACCAAAACACCCTTCCATTCAAAGATGTTTTGCGAGAAAACGAGCCGTGAAATAACGTTCCCAAAAATTACTATAAAATTCTACGCTTCCATACGGTCACAACCGCATATCACATCGTATATACCGAAACCAAGAAAGAGCCAAACAAAATACGTGCATGAAAAAGTACATGCACGTAGAAAATACGAACGGCCGGAAAGCGGCCGTTACAGCTATTATTGTCATGAAATGTATAAACTGCTAGCTAAGCTCTTACCACGTTTTGCTATGTACACTACACCTTGCCATGTACACCACACAATGCCATGCTTACTACTCTTTACTTTGTACACTACACTTACCATTATCACGCCCCGCTTCCCAAACGACTGAAGCAAGAACGAGACAAATGTCCGCATAGGCTAGAGCTGTGAAACTCGAGCCTAATAAGCGTCTGTGATGATACACCATTCAATGTACAGGGTCTTGCAAGCATTTCAGAACAATAAAAATAACATTTCCTTAAATTAAAACCACATCCAGAGTTCGTACAAGAAATAACAACGAGGCCTCAGCATGGCCAAAGGAAACTACAACAATGGTACTATCCTTACTACAAGGAACTAAAGTAGAAACTAAAGTAGAAACTAAAGTAGTGACAGAAAAGTGTCTCTAGCCTTTCGCAGAAAGTGACTCAGCGTCTACAGCAACTCCTGGCTCCCTAGGTCAGGTGTCTCAACTAGTCCTGCTGGTAACATGTCTCGTAATCTGACATACAATCCAAAAACATGAATGTATGTCAGCAAGGGCCTACGAGTAAAAGTAAGAAGACCCAAGGCAAGGTGCACAATGATCGTGCCCAGATATACACCCGGGAAATGACTGTAGTCTTACCGCAAGTGCACGACGTAGTGGTGTGCGGGTATCGAACACAGGGAGGACAATTGACTGTACTCTATCTCGATCACCTAGCTATTGATGGAATAATAGAATGGTTTGGATAGTAATGTGTCACAATCGTTCAAATAGCAAATAGAATTCAATATAATAAAAGCGTCTAGGGATAGGAAATCCCCACTACGGATCGTCACTTATCCTTGTGGATTATGAATCTCAATGTTGCAATGCTTGAGTATAGGTGAACTAGTCGCAACTGAATGTAGAACCAAGCTCACGCTCTCGCGCTATTGCCGGTTTATAGCGACCTAGATTAGAGCCCACTCTCGTGTAAACCCTAACCTAAGATACTAGCATGAAGATCGACATCATCGTCCAATCGCATCTCGAGCCCACTCTCATGCAAACTCGAGCTACGATCTAGGTTATGATAGTTCGTAATCGTCCAATCTCTTGCAAACGAATATTAGTATATATTTATAATAAAAATCCAAGCTTTGGTCCAATCTTTTGCAAACCAAATCTAGAGAATCTCGATTATAAACCTAAATTGAATATCTAGGCCTTCCCATCAATTGGAATCCAATCTCTTGCAAACCCCAATCGATGAAAATTCCTAGCTACTCGTAGTAAATCAATCACAACCTAACCTTTTATTAATCCTAGCAACAATTCAAATCATTCATCACAATTCAAAGATCGGATCCATATGGTTCATCCCCATGCCCTAGAACGACGGAACTACTCACAATTCATGATAGAAATCTCAGAAATAAAGAAAAAGATCATAGCACACTTCATAGCCAAGAGAGAACAATTCATAAAAACAAGAAATTCAGAGAGAAAGATCAAACCAAATTACGCGTCTATGATCTCCAGTTGAGAATTACAATAAGAATAGCCGTCAAAAACAACTTCAAGTCTCCCCTAAAACTAGGAATAAAACTAGGTTTAAATACAAGTTAAATTCGTCCAGAAATTCCTGACAGAATTGCCCCTGGCGCAGCCAAAAATCCTAATTCGTGACCCAGTCAGAATGCGTCACTCGGCCGAGTGACAATGTCACTCGGCCGAGTGACAGACCCAATAAAAAACGGAGAATCTAGGAAAATTGGGGGTCTGTCGCTCTGTCTGACTCGGGTGAGTGGTCTTCTTTACTCGGCTGAGTGAGCTTTCTTGCTCGGCCGAGTGGGTCTTCTCAAATTTCCAGTAAGTCGGCTGCTTTTTTGGGAGAAAATCCCTGTCAGACTCAGGTGAGTGGGCTTCTCCACTCAGCCGAGTGACATTCCTTGCTCGGCCGAGTGAACTTTGAAAATCGACAGTCTGTATCTATTTCACTCGACCGAACGCACTCCTTCACTCGGCCGAGTGAACTATCTGTTCAACCGAGTGAACTTCTTCTGGGCTCTTTTCTTCTCCTCCTCGCCTCCTCGTCGATTCTATCGAATTTCTTCCTCTTTCGCTCATCCTCCAGTGCTGCTAACTCCTTAATAAATCCGTGGGCAGCGCTTCGGTGCGAGTGAAAGTCCCTTGATCTCATGTGCACTCCAGATCGCTCCATATCTCTTGAAATACGATAAAAACAAGAAATAGTGGAAAGCAACGCGATATCGTCGAATAATCGTGAAAAACTCAATATGAGTGGTCGAAATACCATGAAAACATGCAGAAAAAAGGTGTAAAATAAGGAGCGATCAAAATCCCTCCAAGCTTACCTCTTACTCGTCCTCGAGGAAGATGAGTAAAAATCGAACCCGGCGGGTAAAAAGAAGGAAAAAGGAAAAAGAAGATAGAAAAGAAAACGAAGAGGGAGGTGCTAGATCATTTTCTCAGGACGTGGACTCGCTTAATCAAATAGCATACGGCGAATAAAAACATGCCAAAGATTTTTATCTCGATATCATGATCGTATATATACGTGCATTCGATATAGAAACCCAAGAATATCAAAACGATATGAAACATGAAATCATTCTAGAATTAGCATCATCTGAGGCATCTAAAGTAATATACATAATCATAGATCACACACTTTTCAATTGATAGCTTTCTATTTGGAATATAAGAGGTATCACACAATAATGAGCAATAAGAATAGACGAAAGTCGTGTTCATGAGATGCATACCAAATATCAATTCGTGGACTTCGTAATACTTTTAGAAATCTCCCCGAGTATAGAAAATTACCTAGCTTAGGTTGTCATGCAAAGACAAGTAGTCACTCACACACACATCATTGGATCCTCTCCCCCAAGCTTATCTATAAGCGTGGTGGCATCAAATAAAACAATAAGACTTTCCCCATTTTTGAAGCTCCAAGAAAAATAAAAATAAAAGAGGGAAGAAAGAGAGAAAGAAATGAAATGGGATCATGTATGAACTTCTTTTTTCTCTCTTTTTTCATATTCACATATATACAATAAGGATCTCAAATCAAAAGATAGAGAGATATGCATGTATATTTTTTTCTTTTTGATTTTGGGGTGTTGGAGCATGGACTTTATAGCAGGGGGAAGATGCCAATACAAGATTTGATAAAGGGAGATTCACCAATGATTATAAGTATAGAAATGATGTTCAAGATATGTGGAGAAAGAAAAATATGTAACGCTCAGTTCACTCTTTAGAATGTGCACGACAACTTTCAGAGAGTAATGTAATCTACTCAGTTTGAACTCAAAAAGTAAACTAATCTAGTCATATCAACATGGTATACATTTAATCAACCTGAAGGTGAAGCGTACAATTTTCATGCAAAAAGAAGTGATAGCAGACAACAAAGCAGTACTCCAAATATAGGCAATCAATGTGTGAAGCTTGGTGTGTTTTCTATGAAAAGTATACAATATAAATAATCAGACTCAGCTAATAGTAGAATTTCATTCATTCATATAATGAAGTTGCATGTTACTATCTCGTGTTGGATATGGACGACATGAATACACCCATGAGGGGATGTATGAGGGTATACGGACCTCAGATGTCGCGTGCACGAAAGCGTGCACGAAGGGAACCTTTTCTCGTGTGAAAAGGACCACTCGATTAGTGGAAAAAGCCACTCGATAAGTGGAAAAAGTCACTTTATAAGTGTATAAAGGTACTTGATAAGTGAATGAAGAAGAAGATAAATGAATGTGCTAATATAGGCTAATAAGCTTATATTTAGTTATTTCCTACAATAACTATCCCTAAAGCCTATAAATAGGACCCAAGGGTAAGGCATTCATACTA
The DNA here is from genome assembly GCA_030789695.1 of Scilla litardierei. Taxonomy (NCBI): domain Eukaryota; kingdom Viridiplantae; phylum Streptophyta; class Magnoliopsida; order Asparagales; family Asparagaceae; genus Scilla; species Scilla litardierei. Next base: position 302,232,644 of record CM061142.1, on the reverse strand, counting down.
CACTTTCCATGCCATAAGTTTGCATAAGGCATCTTATGTTCTTCTTCTCCCTTCCATTAAAATCCTCTTCTAAATAGGGATTTAGGCGGTGAAACTCTGCTTCGATCCTCCGTGACGAAGTACCGACCGTTGTGGTGAATCCGAGGGCGACGTTCCGAGACTACGGTGTCGCGTACGCAAGCGTAAGTCTCTACTTTATTATTCGATCCTAACGTTGCTGTTTTGACAGGATCCTACATTGGTATCAGAGCCATACGGGTTCGCCCCGGTCAAACCGCCGCCCCGTCGACCCTATGAACGAGGCGTTGTCTTTTTCACGAATGGGTATCCTACCATTATGGATATGGTAGGAACGCTTCGTGACGGAGAGAACGCAGCGGTTGTTCTTTTCACGTTAGGGTCTCCTACCATTACGGATATGGCAGGAACTCTCCGTGACGGGAAGAACCGACCGTTCATATCGCCAAACTCGCTCTTTTCATGGATGCTGAGTCTCCATTCAAATGGGAATGGGCGCTCTCTTCATGTGGAGCGCGTAGTTTATGAATTTTAAAGTATGTTATTTTTCATTTTGGCACACGGCCATTAGAGAATAACTACTTTCTCGACGAACTGGTGTCTCATCGGAGAAGAAGATGGTGGTTATTCCCATCGGAGAAGATGATTTTTGGTGCATGATCACCATGGCCAAATGGGCTATGGAGGCAATACATCCCCCCTCCCCATGCAGATGGGGTTGGCTACGGCCAATAACTTCCACGGCCACCCTCCGACGAGGGTGTGCAGCCAACCCCATGCAAGGGGGTGGCCGGCTATGGCCATATGGGCCATGGCCGGCCATGGCCAAAGGGCCATGGCCGGCCCTGGCCAGGCCATGGCCGGCCCTGGCCGGCCATGGCGTGGCCTGCCCTGGCCAGCCACGGCCGGCCACGGCCAGGGGGCCCTGGCCGTGGCCAGGGCCAGGGCCAGGAGGCCCTGGCCGGCCCCGGCCAGAGCCAGGGTCCGGCCTGGCCGGCCCTGGCAGGGGCCAGGGCCGGTGCCCTGGCCTCTGCCAGGGCCTGGCCGGCCCTGGCTGAGGCCAGGGCCGGCGCCCTGGCTGGCCTCGGCCAGGGCCAAGGGGGCCCTGGCCGGGGGCCAGCCCGGGCCAGGGCCCTGTCGGCCCTGGCAGAGGCCAGGGCCGACGCCCTGGCCTCAGGCAAGGGCCTGGCCGTCCCTGGCCAGGGGCCAGGGCTAGGCCAGGGGCCTGGCCGGCCCTGGCAGAGGCCAGGGCCGGCACCCTAGCCGACCCTGACCTCTGTCGGGGTCAGGCCGGCCGGCCCTGACCAAGGCCGGCCCCGGCCACTACCGGCTTCGGCCTCGGTCAGTGCCGAGCCCCGGTTAACCCTGTTTTGTGGAAGGGGGAGGGGGCATGCATGAAAGAATATGCATTGCTAGCCCATACGGGGCCGACGACAGTCGTCTACGGCAAAATTCTCCTATACGGGGGGAAGCGCCTGGATCCATACGGGAGCCGTCGACAATTGCTTGCAGAAAAATCCCCTCAGGGGGGATCCGGCCTTGGCACGACTACGGCTCAATCCCGACAGATGGCCAGGTATTGCCATATATTTTGCTAGTATCATAAGGTTACTAAGTTGAAATGTCGCATTTTTCCCCAAAGGGGGATCCGGCTTTGGACAAGTTGCGATGGCAACTCTCACTTCGGAAGGAAGATGAATTCGGCCTTGGCACGGCCTTGACACGACCCCGGCAATGGCTGGGGAATTATCGAAATATTTTCGGCTATGACACCCTGTAATGGGCTATAGGCCTTGCAAAATACGTTTGCAAAATGTATTTGAAAAATACGTTTTCAAAATACTGCAAAATACGTTTGCAAAATATTTTTGAAAAATACGTTTTCAAAAACGCTTTTCCGCTGTAAAGTACTATAAGAGTACTATTATTTGATAAATTGATGGGGAAATATTGAAATTTACTCTAGATGGTGATTGGAAATGTAGTGACCTTTCCGATTCTAGAGTAACATCTTCAATATTTTTCGAAAGTAACTTATCAAATTATAAATATCATTCCAAGTGGGAGTTGAAATTAGAACTATCCAAATGGGATATTCTATTATCATTTCAAGTGGGAATTATATTTTTAAGAATTTTTAATGCAATGATTTTGATCAAACCTTCGGTTTTGTGTCTTTTGCAGCATTTTAAAAGTAAAATGTCTTCCGCTTCAAAGAATATCGTCGCTGAGTTAAACAGAGGTGAAAAACTCAACGACGATAATTACAAACTATGGTCCATCAAGATACAATACGTTCTAGAGGAGCAAGAAGTGCTCGAAACTCTAAAGAACGTAATGATTGAACCGGAGTTGGGCACCACGGCCCAACACAGACGAGACAAGGAAGCTTTTGATGCTTGGTCTCGGAAGAACAAGATAGCTTGGATTACGTTATTGAGCAGTATGTCCGATGACATAATGCGCATCTTCCGAGAGCATGACTTAGCCATGGACATATGGTCCAAGCTTGAGGAGAAGTTCGGTGGCACATCGGTGTCCAAACTTGGTTCTTTAACTATAAGATTTGATTCATACAATAAACGTCCAGATCATTCCATGGGAAAACATCTGCGACATATGGCGAATCTAATCTCAGAGTTAAAGGATGCAGGTCATGTGCTCACTGATAAGCAACAAATCCAAGCAGTCATACGTTCCCTACCAAATGGGTGGGACCAAATGAAGATGCATCTCACTCATAATGAGAGCATCAAGACTTTCAGCGATGTTTCTAAGCACCTCGAGTTAGAGGAAGAGCGGCTTGCGGCTGCCAAGCCAAGTGCAGAAGTGCACATGGTTGCTAGTTCCTCACACGGGGGAAAGAAACGGAAAGATCGTTTGAAGTCTACTAATGAACGTAATAAGCAACCTGAGTCTACCAAGAAACCCAAACATAAGGGTGTGCACAAGATGGCATAAGAAGAAAGACTTGAAGAAGATCAAGTGCTTCAAGTGCAACAAGTTCGGTCACTATGCTCGTTCGTGTACGAGTGGAATCGACGAGGTAACTTGTAATTATGCTAGTTACATATGTGTTTCTAGTTCAATATTTCTTGTGGAATCTAATCCATTTTGGATAATTGATTCAGGTGCCACCGACCACATAGCAAGGGACAGACGGTCCTTCGTGGAGTATCACCGGATACCCCAAGGAACTAAGTGGATTTGTGTAGGAAACAACACACGTGTTGAAGTGAAAGGCGTTGGGACTTGCAAGCTAGTCTTGGACAACGGCCGCACTCTCTTACTACATGATGTCCTCTTCGCTTCAGATATTCGAAGGACTATTATATCTGTGGTCGTGTTAATGGGTCTTGGTTATAGCTGATTTTTTTCATGATTGTAAAGTGGACTTGTTTTGTAATAATTCCTTAATTGGTACTGGGTATGTATTTAAAGGATTTATTGTATTAAATATAATGTATGACTCTTCATTAAGTAATGAAAATTTCCTTGTCGCAAATTCTTCGACTTATGAGTCAGATATAATTTGTTGGCACGCAAGGCTTAGTCATATTGGACTAACACGTATGGATAGACTTGCCAAACGTGGCCTTCTATCCAATGTTTCAAAGGTTGAAATGTCAACTTGCGAACATTGCCTTGTAGGGAAATCTTGTCGCAAGCCGTTTGGAATCGGCACAAGGGCCGAGGTTCCATTACAGCTCATCCATTCGGACATATGTGGTCCGATGAATGTCAAGACAAGATGCGGGAAGTCCTATTTCATCACTTTTATTGATGACTTCACCCGATTCGGACATATCTATTTGATATCCCACAAAAGTGAAGCATTAACCTGCTTCAAAAACTATATGAGTTTAGTGGAGAATCAATTAGATCGCAAGATTAAGGTCTTGCGAACCGATAGGGGCGGTGAATATCAATCAACAAGTTTTAAGGAACTTTGTGATGAAAAGGGAATAGTACATCAGGTAACTATGCCTTATACTCCTCAACAAAATGGTGTTGCTGAAAGGAGGAATATGAATTTAATGGAAATGGTCCGTTCAATGATGGCGCAAGCTAACTTGCCAATCACCTTTTAGGGTGATGCATTATTAACGGCCACTTTCATTTTTGAACCGCGTACCCTCGAAATCAGTTAGCTCCACTCCTTATGAGTTGTGGAACCAAAGGTCTCCTGACTTAAACATTTTAACCTTGGGGATGTGCATCCTACGCACTTATTTCCTCCCATAAGTATGTCAAACTTGGGCCACGGGGAAGGAAATGTATCTTTATACGATACACAGAAAACTCCAAAGGTTATGTTTTCATTGGTCAGGAAGACAATGGAGGTCTAATTGAATTTGAGTCGAGGGATGCCACTTTCTTGGAAAACGAGTTTCCAAGACAGGGCGAGATAAGCCAGGACTTATCTCTATTTGAGATTAATGATCAAGAAGGATTACCTCATTCAAGTGGGAGAATTCTTGGTGAAGAAGAAAATACGTTTCAAACTTCACCAATGGATGATACGAATGACGCTAATCCTATTCCATACGGGAATAATGATCCAAGTGGGAGCATTTCTAACGACATTCCAAGTGGGAGTGATATTAGAATTGATCTAAATTCGAGTCAACAAGGACTTGAAGAATCTCAAATACGACGTAGTAGTCGTACAAGGTTGGCTCCTCTAAGATTTGAGGACGAATTTCCGCAAACCTTTATGACTTTACTACAAGAAGATGACGAGCCTGCCACTTTCAAACAGGCCGTATCATGCCTTGTGAAAGACAAATGGATGGAAGCGATGAAGGAGGAGTTGGAATCCATGAAAGTTAACCAAGTCTGGGACTTAGTTAACTTACCCAGAGGACGTAGAGCTATTGGGAACAAATGGGTTCTCACGATCAAGCATAAGGCTGATGGCTCTATTGACAGATATAAAGCTCGCCTTGTCGCGAAAGGTTTCACGCAACAGGAAGGGATAGACTACGAAGAGACCTTCTCACCTGTTGTTCGTTTTACCTCAATTCGCCTGATTCTGGCTATGGTAGCTTGCTTAGACCTCGAATTACATCAGATGGATGTAAAGACTGCCTTTCTCAATGGAGAATTGGACGAGGAGATCTATATGGAACAACCAACATGGTTTGTACAAGAAGAAAACGAACATAAAGTTTGTAAACTTCGTAAGTCCATATATGGTCTTAAACAATCCTCGAGTCAATGGTATTTACGATTTCAAGAAGTTGTCTTATCAAATGGTTTTTTCCATGCTTGATGAAGATAACTGTGTATATATCAAGTGGATTAAAAGCAAGTATGTTATTATGTCTCTATATGTAGATGACATTTTAATAGCCGGAAATGACAAGGGCTTTGTGATGGATATCATGGCTTGGCTTTCATCAGTTTTTGAGATGAAAGACATGGGAGAAGCCGCATATATCCTTGGAGTTAAGATTTCAAGGAATCGTTCGAAGAAACTTCTTTCTCTTTCACAAGAGACTTATATAAAGTAGGTTCTAGAACATTTTAATATGCAGGACTGTAAGTCCATTGATAGTCCAATAAGCATATGCGATAATTTATGTCTGAAGATGTGTCCTAAGAACCAAAGGGAAAAGGAAGTTATGAAAAAAGTTCCATATTCCAGTGCAGTTGGTAGTCTTATGTACGCTATGATGTGTACAAGACCGGACATCTGTTTTGCCGTTGGAATGGTAAGTCGTTACCAATCCAATCCAGGGCAAACACACTGGAAAGCGGTTAAGAGGATAATTTTGCAAAAGACTATGATAAAACCAAGAAGGTAGACATAAGGTACATATCTACGCATGAGATGATAGCGGATCCGCTTACGAAGGCGATCCCCAGAGATGTGTTTTACAAACACTTGTCATCTCAAGGATTGCGTAAGAGCTGAGTTGTACCAACGTAAATTCCCATGTCTGTAAATGATCAAATTTAATAAAAGAATAAGTTCTTTTCGACATTGCATATGAATTTTTTAAGAAATGTTTGTGTACATTTTTGAAATCTCAGCTATACTTTCTAGTATGTCGGATAGATTAAGGTTGGCTCTCTCACATGAGCAACCGCCTTTATTCTATCAGCCGGATAAAATAAAGATGAGACCTGTTTAAAGTCAAAATCGTCAGACGGATGATTTAGAGTCATGACTTGAACAAAATGGTCGTATGAAAGATCTGCATCATATGGATGCTTTCAAAAGATCTAAGAGGATTTTTGAAATCCTATCTGTCTTATGCGGGATGTGGGTCCAGAAGATTATTTGAGTAGTAAAAGGGATTCAAAGTCAGACATTGTGGTGTCTGGTTATCATCCTTACAACATCATTAAGACATACGCTCCCTGGGAAAGGAGTGATGTTGTAATATGTAATCATACTACGTATGCATTTTGACCATTGGGTTAGAATAGTAATTGTGTTTACTATTATGTGAGACCCAAAGACCACATGGGTCTTAACTCGTTACCCTTATGGACTCTAATTGGTTCCTTTAGATTTGACCAGGTGATTGCTATCTTAGCATGTTGCTTATGGACTATGGTCAATTCGGTCCGACGGGGCATGTTAGAAAAGCAAGTCAAGTCAAGATCAAAAGGATTGCAAGAAGAGGAAGATTAATTTCATATTCACATTTGGACTTTAGAGATTCAAAGCTGGCCAGCCAATTGTAATCCAGATGGGATTCAATTGTTGAATATAAAGTATAAGAAATGTGAAGAAATAATCTAGGGTAAAGCATGCGTTGATCTACTCAACTTTGCACCTCGAGGGGTGTTGTGTATCTATAATAAGTGCACAACAGCAGACTCTATGCGCATGACGGTCACACGACCTATTTCTCGGTATGATAAACAGAAGAGTTAAAGGAAAGATGTTTCCTTACAAAATCCCCTCAAGTGTGAGTGGGAGATGTTGGATATGGACGACATGAATACACCCATGAGGGGATGTATGAGGGTATACGGACCTCAGATGTCGTGTGCACGAAAGCATGCCTGAAGGGAACCTTTTCTCGTGTGAAAAGGACCACTCGATAAGTGGAAAAAGCCACTCGATAAGTGGAAAAAGTCACTTTATAAGTGCATAAAGGCACTTGATAAGTGAATGAAGAAGAAGATAAATGAATGTGCTAATATAGGCTAATAAGCTTTTATTTAGTTATTTCCTACAATAACTACCCCTAAAGCCTATAAATAGGACCCAAGGGTAAGGCATTCATACTACACTTTCCATGCCATAAGTTTGCATAAGGCATCTTATGTTCTTCTTCTCCCTTCCATTAAAATCTTCTTCTAAATAGAGATTTAGGCGGTGAAACTCTGCTTCGATCCTCCGTGACGAAGTACCGACCGTTGTGGCGAATCCGAGGGCGAAGTTCCTAGACTACTGTGCCACGTACGCAAGCGTAAGTCTCTACTTTATTATTCGATCCTAACGTCGCTGTTTTGACGGGATCCTACATCTCGAAGCATAGCAAAGCATATCATATGATATCTGAAATAAAAACGATGGCATGACAAGATAATATGCATATAGGGATAAGCTAATTCCACGTCATCATCATCACAGAAAATTCATCTCTAGCAAAAAGGATAAAAGAAATAAGGATAAAAGAAATCAAAATCTACTATACATATGCAGCACACACAAAAAATAAGAAAACATGATGCATGAGAAAAAATATGAAAAAGTGGGTGAAAATAAGTGTAAAATAAGGAAAGGTGAAAAAATGAAAAATAAAAATGAAGAAAATGAAAAGTGCGTGAGACACTCTCCCCCAAGATAAATGGCACAGTGTCCTCAATATGCAAAGTGTGGCACACTGAGAAATATGAAATGGGTGGGGACGGTGAGGATGCATGCATGATAAAGTATGAAAAATGAAAGAAAATGAGATGGATATGCAAATGGTGCATGCAGAGATTAAGATTGTGCAATGTAACGGTCCCAAAAAATACCTCCTCTCTCCCAAGATGATAAGACAAATACGAACAAAAAGTGGCCAAAATGTATGTGGAGGAGGAGCACAAAATCATCAGACAAAATGATAGCATCAATCATATCAGCAGCAAAAGTATGGAAGCCATTCAATGTGTGCCTAAGTGGGTGGTGGAGCACCAGCACCGTCATGTGGTGGAGGTGGTGGTAGAGGTGGCTGCTGGGTAGTGGGACACGGAGCGGCAGGTGGAGGCTGTGACAGTCGCGCAAAAATCTGGTTCAGGCTACCCTGAATACCAGGGAGTAAAGCGACGTGAGACTGTACATCACTAACAATAGCGGAGAGAGCCCGGAAATCTCCTCTAAGCCCACTAATGGCCCCCTCTAGAGCACGCAAGTGCTGAACTAGGGTGTTGGGGGGGAGGTGGAGCAGATGGTCGAACAGGTGAGGAACCGGGCTACCTCGCACGGCTACCGTAGAGAAGTGGGGCCACTACAGGGTGAGGCTGTGGTGCTGTGCTCACTAAAACATGCTCAGCCTCAGTGGGAGGCTGAGATGCAGGAATGCTCGCAGAAGTGTAAGCAGCGACAGAGGCTGAAACGATGACAGAGGGTGAGGAGGTCAGAGAGGTCGATGACACAGAAATGGAGACGACGTCACGACACTCTCGGTGAATTCAGCTGCAGTGGAGACAGTAGGGTCGATGACTGGGGAGGCCGTGAAGTGTCTAGAAAATGACTCCCCAGGGGTCGAGAAATAAAGAGTGGACATGGTCTTGGCTGTGAAAACAAAAGAAGGCTCGCTGCTCTCAAGAATGATGGTAGGGCTCTCAAAACTCACATATGAAATAGGATCAATGGTCGACGGCACAGAGTTGGTGGTGGTGGTGGACTTAGCACGTGTCATCCTGACACTGATAGATGTGTGGACAGATATGTCGGGAGGGGCAGATAAATCAGGTGCAGGTTGAGGGATCTCCGGGTCCAAAGGTGGAAGGAGGGGCTCCTACTGAGCGCTTTCAGGCTCTAGCACGTACGCAGCTGGGATGAGGACGTCCATCGCTGGAATCCACACCCCTCCTGCGGGTCTAATATGGGTCCGAGTGGGGCTGGAAGAACCATGTAATCTGCGCCAAAAGGACCGTGCAGCCATACCCAGTGGTGCTGACCATGAGGATGCAACATCCTCATGTGAGCCATAACGTCAACGGAAAGGGAAGTGGGGCTCGGGGGTCGTACCAAATCAGCTGGTAGGTCTACTCCGCACATGGGAGCCAGAAGGGCAATCAGACTGCCGTAACAGATAGGCGTCCTGGCACCGACAGAGATAATAATGCGGTCTAAATACCAACTAGCTATGTCAATCTGGACTGCGGGGAGTAAGACGTCTTCACCTACCTCTAAGGCTCTCGCTCGAGTCATCGTGTAGAGTGTGTAAAGCTCAGGTGTCGACATCGTCCCCGGCTCATACCTCGCTAAGAAAGTGGTATCCATGAGGCGTTGTGCAATGCGAAGGCATGGGTGGAGGATATCGGAGGCCTTGGCCTGTCTAGGGTCAAAGGCGAGGGGCGATCCATTGATGAGTGTCCAGAAGGCGTGGGTATCAACTGAAGGTAGGGGGATGTGCGTGGGGCTATAAGCTCGTCGGAGTCTGGGACATGGGGCCACTGGAAGTAGGCTCGGAGCATGTCAAGAGTGATCTCGCACTCACGATCCATCAAGCGAAATGAGCATCCCCCAGGAGTCCTACTAATAGAACTCAGAACCTCGAGTGTCAGACAGATGTAGGTATCCGTCGACACAGACAAAAAGTCATGCCACCCCACGTTGTCATACAACTGGAGTAGGCCCTCAAGTATCCCTAGGCACTCGAATTCAGCAAGGTGTGCGAACCTAGAGGGTACGATCGAACGATAGGAGAGCCTCTCGAATCGGACGCGTTGTGCGTCGTCTCGGAAAGTGATCTCCATCGCGTCAAAAACAGGGACGGGCTTTGCCGGTGGTGGAATGGGTGTGTTAGGAGGTGGAAGTGTGGGTGGTGGTGGGCTAGGTGGCGGGGAGTTCGCTCAAGTAGAGGAGGAGCCAGGATCGCTGGTCCTCTTTCGCTTTGAGGCGGGCACCCGCGATCGTGCTCTAGTTCGTGGAGGCACCGAGACTCCCCTAGAGACTCTCGGTGCGACATAACCCTTAGAGGTTGATAGCCTTCTTACACAACATCTTCTGTCTTTAAATGAGAGAGAGAGATACAATCACTAGTTTGTACAGCAACGTTATCTTTTCTTGTATAGATGGGCTGAGAAGATGTATAGATTTTTTTTCCTTCTCCTTATTAAGAAGTTTTGAGGACAGAATTTAATTTAAGGATGGTAGGATGTAAGGCCCCTAGTAACAATATACGAGTATATGTACATATTTTTGGACGTATCTGTACGTATTAATATTGAGGGTATTTTCTAGAATTTTCTCTAATTTTTATGATATCAAAATTATTTTTAAATAATTTAAAACATCATTTGAATTAGAAATGGGTAAAGTATTTGGATGAAATACATGTATTTGAGGGAGTAGGTAGTATTAATTAAGTATTTCTAATTTTTCCTAAAAATCTAAATCCTAGAAAATTACCATGGAGACACATTATCCTCTAAGGTGTCATTACCCCCACTAACCCACACCTAACCCTGTCCACATGTCAAACCCACAGAGAATAAAGGGGGATGATGATGATTTAAGGAAGGATAAAAATAAGAAAAAATAGAGGAAAAGGAAAGAAAAAAAAGAAAACTCACCCTCTCCCTTCACAGCTCACGCCGAACCCCTAGCCCATGCCGCTTCATCCTTCTACCAAAAATCAAGCCCCACAGCCTCATTTGAACCCATCACTTTGAAGAGGGGATATCTTCAGAGGGTCTTCAAGGAGAATAAGGGCCAAAGAACTCTTGAAAGACTACAAGAGGTAGGAAATAGGATTCTATTTAGAATCACATAGGAAATTGCGTAAGTTCTCGGTAGAAAACAGCCATCGACATGGTCGTGTCGAAACTGTGTAGTTCTTTAGTTCAATTCGATCGTGTTATTGGCGAGTGGTTCTTCTGTTTAACGCGGTCGTGTCGTTCTGAACGACCGTGTTGGTTTCATTGGACTTGACGATGGTGGGTTCCTCTACACGGTTGTATGGAATTGCCAAACGACTGTGTGGTCGAGAATTTTTGAGCTTTGACTGTTGTGCTCCACATGGTCGTGTGGGAGCACCAAACGGTCGTATGACTCTGTTTTTTTTTTGAACTCCCTTAAGATATGCTCCACACGGTCGTATGTGATGCACCAAACAACTGTGTGGGTTAATTTACAACATGTAATATTTTTGTTTAGTGCAATCCAAGTGTTGTGATCCCCATGTTAAATTTTATGCTTTACATCCATGTTATATGTGTTTTTAATATGTTAATTCCATGCCCTAAAGTTATTAATCTGAGTTAACATTATGGAAACTCATGTTATGCTTAAAAAAATTCATGTTGCAAATGCCATGCTTATTATGTTATACTTATGTTACATATGCAAGAAAGAGAACTTTAAGTCATTTTGAAATTATTTCATATGTGGAAATTTGATCATGGAAGCATGTGTAATTGAAATTTATAAATGAACATAATGATATATTTATGATTGGAATTATGTATGCAGTAAATGAGACTGCAGAAATGAAACACCTGATGAAATAATGTAATAACTGAGAGTGAGATGAAAGTTGACTGGAGTTCTCGGTCCATCGGAAGATGGGTGAGATTCCAGATTTGGGTTTGGGGGAAACACGTGTAAATTGTAGGTGTTAAGGAGTGGACATGGATAGTAGTCTCACTCGCACTCTTGACAGCCAGCACAAAGAGTGGGCATGGTTAGAGAGGCACATGGGTGTACTCCTGATGCACCATGAAATAGAGGAGTAACACCATCTCATTCCTGAAACGGTGGAGTTACAAGAGTCCCCCTACAGTGCTCGTGTCACTGACAGGGGTAACACTGCATTCACCCACCTTGGGTGAAGTCAATCTCCTTAGAGTCCTACAGTTTACACGGGTTTCCAAATATTAATTAAATACAAAAATTCATAAATTACCGCCATTAACCTGTGAATGTTACTTTTACTACTTTCTTATTCCTCGGCATTACTTTTCAGCACATGCATGACATGACATGTTTATTTTATGCTCAAACCTGTGGACATACATACTCTTAGTAAACAGACCTTTTGGTTAATCAGACTGATTCTGAAACTGGACTCTACCTAGATTAGTTAGGTTTTCCTACTGGGTCATGCGTTGACGTGTCCCATTTACTTTTCCAGGGATAGGAGCAGGACAGTCAATGCAGGACCCGTCTCAAGAGTTCGTTCCCCATACCGAGGTACATACGGAGCCCACTACGAGTGACTTTGTTCAGTTGGACTTTCTAAGGGTAGACTGGAGGGTGTGTTGTTCGTGTGTGGACACCTTTCTGGTTTCTTTTAGGTTAGGAGTTCTCTTTTTGTATTCCCCACTTCTGTAACCCCACTATACAGCAGTATATATGTATGATGTACTCAGACGTAATGTAACATGATGTTATGTATTTTCTTTCTGTGTCGATGGATTTTATTTTGTTGGAGCTCTTTTCTGTAATGTACTATTCCATGTGTTGTAGTGGCATGTGTGTATGGTTTTCCTTAATCTCATATCATGCTTAGTATTATTTGGAATACATAGGCTCAAAGCCCTGAGTCTACTACTACTGCGGCCTTATCATGCTATGTAACTCCCGTATTTAGGAAAGCGGGACGCGACAATCCACAACCATTTAGTTTGTTCTGATGTGCTCTATAGACACTGTTCGAACTCTTTAGTTAACAGCCAGCAACTTAACCTCTGAATCATTAACTTCGTCAATTCACGTTATTATTAGAAAATTAAACTGCAGTCTTATTGTCACATAATAATCCATGTGGTTTTTCTAATACAATCCATAATTTGCATCCATGTGACAAAATTGTGCAGACATATTACATGATTGGATGTGTCATATCCCATGTCCACAATACCCCCCTTTGTGTATGTTTATCCATGATTATATGTTTGTTTTTCTCTTTCTGTATTTGACCCTTGTATGTGTCCTTACCTTTGGATGTGGGATTGGAATTGCATGAATATGAGTGTTGCCCCCATGTATGTGTGGATGTATGTTGTGTGTGGGTGTAGGAAAGTTTGTGAGGTGTATGTTCTCTAGCCATTCATGTGTGTGCGCATGTATGTTATCATGGCATGCTTTGTAATTTATTCCTCAAGTGAGAGGGTAATTACATATGGTGGCATACATGAGAATTGCTAGAAGAGTGAGGGGCATTTTAGTAATATTCTTGGGTTCATGTTAATCTTTAGAAAGTAAGAGAGTGTTCTAGAGAACTTGAGAGGTCTTTAAAATTTTCTTGTAGCCCTTTCTTTATCCTTTCATCTCTCTCTTTCTCTCCCCCCTCTCCTTCCTTTGTCTAGGCCGAAAGTCATTAGCAAAAAAAGGAAGAAGAAAGAAAAAGAGGAGGAGGCGGAGGAGAAGGAGGAGGAGGAAATATCTCTCTCTTTTCTCTTCCTCAAGGAAGCCTAACACTAGGCCCTTCCTATCTCTTCATTTTCTTAGCCATGTGACTCATGGTTTCCCTTTTTAGATGCAAGGTACAAGCAAGGAGAAGGAGGAGAGGGGTTGGAGGCAAGGAGAGAGTTTCATGAGAAGATGATGTCTTTAGAAGGTAGTAGTCATAACCCTACTACTTGAAATCATATGTTGAGATTGAAGATACCCTATATGATGTTGTGGTAGTTTTTGTTGTTTTTGTTATTTTCATTGTTATTAGTGTGACAAATTCTGGGTGTCGTCTTGTTGTGTTGTTGTAATTATAAGTGTTCTAATTAGTGTTGATGTTGTTTTCTGCTCTCAGTTCTGTAGAAACTTCTATCAATCATAACTCCCATTCTACTTATGCCAAAATTGTGATTAAATATAATCTAGAAAGCTTAGCAAATTCTATACAACTTTCATGTCTATCAGTCTCTTAGATTCCAACTGCAATTAGGTTGAATTCACTGAAGTTGCCAGAGTATCCAATTCTGGCAGTTTCTGCCCTATGATACTAAATATGCTGTTACTTTTAGTCTTGATATCCGATTGAGGTGATTCAAAATAATCTGGAATCCTAACTTCCTAGGCTACAAATTTTATATAGAAAGTTTAAGAGAATTCTGTGTAAGGACCCTATGTTATGAGGAAAACACTAGAAGGTGGGTTGAATAATGTTTATAAAATTAAAAAGACAATTACGCCTAATTAAAACCTAACCAACAAAGATGCAGAATTATAATGAAACAACAATGAACAAGAAAACATAATATGTTCACAGGTTCGGATGACCCAAGTCAAACCCGACTTGTTCCCGGTAATCCTACGTCCCTACCACCTGTGATACCACCCAGATACTCAAGCTAAACCCATAACTTGAGTTTTTCTTTCAACCCACTTGTAGCAACCCTAAAAGTATAATCAATACAAGATATTGATGACCTTCAATCCCTCAACCTGGGATCAAGCAAACACTCTCACAACCGAGAGTAAAACCAATCTACGAAAGTTATGAAATTGAAATTTGCACACTTACAAATCACATATGCCTTGAAGTAGAACTTGAAGGAGCAAAGTGAGGAGTGTGTTGATCTCTTCCTAGAAGAGAGAATAGCCCTTGAACTTGTCTTCACCAAAGCTAGAGGATGGGAGTTGATTCTAGTTGGAAGACAAGATGAGATTTGGAATTCTAAGGATTTGAATTGCAAATGAGAACTTGAGAGAGATTATCTTGAGAGATGAATCAATGGGGTTCCAAGAGTTCCTCATTACAACAGTAGCAAGACCTTTTATAAGCTCTCTCAAAGCCCCCAAAAAATACCCAAAAGCCCTCTCAAAATCTGTGGAAGAAAAGCCAACGGGTTGATTTTACACATGGGGCATGCGACTGATGAAGAGCGGATAGTCGCCTGCTGCACTGTGTCAAAGGATAGGTGAGAATTCAAATGGTAACTTACCACATAAGATGGGTGACTGATGGAGGTTGGAAAGATGCCTGAAAACAAGCAGGCGCCTGAGAAACCTTCGACAGGCGTCTGAGTGGCAAAGTGCGAATGTTAACAAAACTCAAGAAGTCTGGGAAGCAAGGGCAGGTGACTGATGAAGGTTGGGCAGGCGCCTGAAACAAGTAGGCACCTAAGAAACCTTCGTCAGGCGTCTCTGTGCACAAGTGTGAATCTTGCCAAAATGAAAGATCTGGGCAAGGGATAGACATGCGACTGTAGAGGTTTATACAGACGCATGTGCCATAGGCAGGCGCCTGTAAAACCTACTTAAGGCGCCTGAATGCACAAGTGCGAAAGTTGACAAAACTTAGGATCTATGGGAAAGATGAACAGGAAACTGACTAACATGTCACAGGCTCTTGCAAGGAGCCAGACGCTTGTATATTGTATAGCAGTCGCCTGTTATAATTGAATACAGAAAACCCAAAGAATCATATCAAAAGTTTGTGCATAATAGATGACTGTAGAAAAAATCACAGGCGCATGTAAGGAGATAGGCGCCTTGTAAATGTTCATCAGTCGCCTATTGAAAACCTAAAATGCAGAACTCAGGGAATTTAGAGTTAGATTCCTATGAATGAGTACTAATGAATTCCTAGGCTAGATTGAGTGATGTGTGAGTGCTCCAACATTACTCTACTTCAGGCTACATTCTAATGAGAAGGAAACAAGAGAACAAAAGATTTACATTGTATTTGCTTCTCTTATTTCTCTTGAATGATCTTGAAGTCTTTGAAGCTTTTATCTTTATCTTGATCGACCAATCTTCAACTCTTTGAGCTTTGATTGATCATTGAGTGACATTCATTGCATTATGATCTCCATGATTTGATTAGGCAATGAATTAACTACATGGATGGGATTATTCATAAGTATTTATGTTTGCTCATCATCAAAACCAAGTAGGGAGAAGTCCAATACTTAACATTCTGCATGTAGTTGTTGCAGTAAGGAGAATTCTACACCTAACATATGTTGTCTTAAAACAGATTCTGTATCCTAAAGGGTACAAGCTATAACAATTAGCTCAAGTACTCTAAAATTGTGATTTTCTGGATATGAGACCATATCTCGATGATTTACAAGTTTCATTTAGAATTCTATACGAAATTCTCATTATAAATTGGTGACATCAATCAGTTTTGGGTGACTATTAAGGATTCACTGAAATTTGTAATATTTAAATGTTGTTATTGAATCATGTTATATTTGAGATGCTTGCATAATTGGGATATGAATGTCATCCTCCTTAAAAGGCAACCCTTGCATGTGTAACCTTGTAATTTGCATGTGGATCTACATAAGCAACGTGAATGTTGTGCCTTATGCCATGAATGTACCATATGCATGTTACATAAATTGTGTTATACATAGCTATGGGCCCAAAGCTATGTGATGTATGTTATATGAAAGATGAGATATGATATATGGACATGGGCTGGATTAGTGATCAAGACAATATGATAAATGAGATATGGGCACTACATGGAGAAAAGTGGCACTGACATGCCATTGTCCACCTCTTGAATCCATAGTAATAGCCAATATGACATATGAATATGAATGTGATGCACACATAATTTATAGGACACAGATGGAAATACATAGAGCAAGAGCCACGGTAGGAGGCGGAAGAATTCATCGTGGAGCCACTTCTTGACTCCATTCGTAGTTTCCACAGACGAACGTAGTAGAGCACAAGACACATGCACACTGGCTTAGTCATGGGATCCCCTAGATGTTGCATTTCATCTCATGAGCATTGCATTTCATGTTTGCATCATGTGCATCATTGTGCTTCATTACGCATTATGTGTGATGTGTTGCCTATGACTTGATGTGTGTTGTGATTTGTATGTGCGATGTGTGTGATTAGTGTGATAAGTGTGTTGGTACATTGGATGTGTGATACTTGCATGTGGTTTGTGAGCTCCCTTTCCTTATTCTTTATTCAGTACCGTGTGAAACTTGTAAGAAACGCATGTGCATCTGAATGTTGAAGAGGATATATAGACGTGGGCCATATTAGACATGAATAAGAGGAATGAAGTACAGGCTAAGTTTCTAGATGGCCATGGGCCCTAAGTTACATGACATGAGACATGATGATGATGCATGGCCTTGGGCCATATGATACATGATAGGATATGTGATGGAAGGGACAAGTACATATGGTTTACTTTCTATTGCATAATTACAATTGTTCCCTTTAGCTGCTTCCTCCACCTTGTTAGTTATTTGCTTGTTCAGTTAATTTTTTGGTTACTTGATTACTTGCTGCACCTTTACTGCGCTTACTTAGTACTTATTTCCTTTGCTACACTTGTTCACTTTATGCATACTTTCCTATGCATCACAATGTAAGCTTAGTTATTTCATATGTAGAGTCATGCACTCCTACGTGGACACGCTTTGACGTGCCCTCCCGCTTTCCCCACAAGTACAAGTAACAGGTTGGAGCAACCCAGGGCTGTTTTAGAGCTGGAGTGTAGAGTGTAGTGAGGGAGTAAGTTGTGATGCGTCCACCCCATTGGGTGGTGGTGTACTTTTGGTTTGGATGGAGTTGTATTTGTACTTGGGAGTTATATCTAGTAGCATTGGGTTTTGTGTTGTACCCAGGAGTTGGACATTGGAGTTTGTATACTCAGTTGTACTTGGACTTTTCTTTTGTATATAAAAGGATATCCTTGTAGCTGTTTGTACTTGTGTTTCCTTGTATTATGTTCTCTGTGTTGTTTCTTTGGAGCAGTACTTGTACTATCCCAGTACGTGTGCAGTGACCTGTGTCTATCCAATGTACTCTCTCCCTCTCTCCTTCTCTCTTGTTCACCCTAGCCTCTCCAGAAATACCTGGGATGAATTCTTACTTTCCGGATATCATGGGGATCGGGCGTGATATGATGTCACACAAATTGATATGAAATCTGCGGCCATGTTAGAAGAGGCTATAGAAGAAACTATTTAGCCATCTTCTAGTAGATGACATCTCATAGCACAGATATCATACTTCTTCGCATCCAATAAAATCAGATTCAGTATACCAAATGATCTCAAGCTTTTCTGACCTCTGATTAATGAGCATGTAGCTTTTGTTCTCTATAAGTACAGTAAGACCTATTTGGCTGCTATCAAATAGTCTACTCCTGAATTGCTTAAATATATGCACAACATATCTGTAATGTTCGCAATAACCAATGCGTACAAACTTGAGCATGCATCAGACTCCGTATTGCTGAAGCATAGGGAATCTTTTGCATTTCCTGCCTTTCAAATTCCCTTTTAAGGCACTGATTGAGACTAAACTTGTCTCCATTAGATACAGGGGCATCACCTGATTTATAATTTTGCTTACCATATCTTTGTAGAACATTTTGTTGTAGGCTTTTGTGATAATCCAAGAATACCCCAAGAACGATCCCGGTGTATCTGGATCCCGAAAGATGCATCACCAAGATATTTCATCGCAAGGTTCTTAACTAGAAATCTCTTGGTTTCATGCAGTGAGCCTATATCATTACTGGCAAGTAATATGGGATCGACATATAAAACGGGAATAGAAACCTTAATCCCACAGAACTTATGGTATATACATTCATCAATCAAGTTCACCTCAAAAAACTGAACGAGATGATTATTAGATGTAACATGAAATACCATTATCGAGAGTGAAATGCGTCACTAATGCCATTGTTATCCAGAAAGAGTCTTTCAAGAAAACCAAAGCGAAAGTCTCTTTATCTTTAATGCCTAATTTTTGCATAAAGTCTTTTCCGACAAGACATGCCTTATATCTTTCCATATTGCCTTTTGAATCCCACTTGATTATAAAAATCCATTTACAACCAATGGGGTTTATACCTTATTGTTATGAGACAAGAGTCTGAATGCCATTATCTTTCATAGACTTAATTTTCTTAATTAAGGCGTCGTCCACTTTAGAGAGTTAGAACTCTTCCTCTCTCTCTCTCTCTAATGGATCTGCTTAATGGCATAAGTTCTTGAGGTGCTAGAGTTTGTTCTTCTTGAACAATTTCCTAAGCAGGAGGATTTCTGATATTGTCTTGAGATCTCATTTCTGACGTTGTCTTGATTTATTGTGTTTTGAACAAGGTTAGGAATGAAATCCTAATCAATGCCAATAACGCTTGTGGGAATATCAACGTCTGTCTCTCCAAAAGAAAATGTCCTTAACTGTATTTCCAAGGACAATATACTTAACTGTATCTTCCCCTGCAAACTTGGAATCATCAAAGAGCTGGGCATTTCCAGGTTCGTATATTTACTTAATTGTCAGACTAAAAATGTACCATATGGATCCTTTTAAAGTATTCAACAAAATTGCAAATCACTGTCATTCTGTCTGTTTCCATTCATTATGCTTGTAAGGCCTTACCTTAGTTGGACATCTTAAACATGCAAGTGATGTAGATGCTTTAGTTGAAACTCTGTTAAGAATATAAGTTTCACTCTTAAGTGCTTTTATGAATGAGATATATGTATCCATATCTGAAAAATCATCTATGAACTTTATGACATATTGTTGACCACTCCAAGAAACTATATAGGATGACCCACAAATATTCTCATTATATAAGTTCTAAGATTCCCAAAGTTTTATTGGCTTCATAATCTCCATTTATTGGTTTGTTTGCCCTTTATCTGTTTATCACAAACTTTAAAGTATGTGAAATCTAAGTGATCAAGAATTTCATTTGACATACGTCTATCTGTTTCTCCATTCGGATATATATTCAAACTCTTATGTCATAATGTAATTAAATTCTCATTTGATAATTTTCACTTTATACTTCATATACTCAAACAGGTAATACTTAAATGAAGCAACAAAATCATTATAAACTGATAAAGACTAGAACTAACTCATTTTGAATGATGAGACAACCCAATTTTTCCATTTCCAAATCAACAATGATAACCAAATTTGTCCAAAATAGAAAACCAAATTTGTCCAAAATAGAAATTGAAATCAAATTTCGTTTAAAAAATGGTACATCAAATGTCTCATCAAAATCCAAATACAATCTAGTCTTTAATAATCTAAATTTTCAATTGCTTCAGTTTGAACCGTCTTGACATCACCTACAAGGACGTATCTTTCACCATCGCACGACTTTTGGCATCTTAGGCAACCCTGTATAGACACAATGAGGCGAGTGGTTGTACTAGGATCTTTCCATCATGTCTCTATAAGTTTAGAAGTTAAATTAACTTCAGAACTAACCAAACTAAGAAGCATACCTTTCTTAGCACGCCAAGCATGATAATTGGTGCAATATATTTTATATGCCCTTCAGCTCCACATAAGAAATAAGTATTGCCTTCTGAACTTTTCAATTCCTTTTCTTGTTTCTTTTGAGATGACGTAACTGCAGCTTCCTTATTCTTTTTTCCTTTTCTTATCCTCATAGGCATGTGTCAGGTGAGCACTTTCTGTCTTTTCTTGCTCAAGCCTTTCCTCTTCCTAAACACAATGCAAGATGAGCTTATTTAGAGACCAAGTCTCTTTCAGGCAATTATAGCTCAACTTGAACTGGTTAAACTGAATAGGAAGAGATATCAGAACCAGATACTCTAGCAAGTCCTCAGAGAGTTCAAACTTAAGTGCTTTCAACTTAGAAGCAATTTGAGACATTTCCATAATGTACTCCCTGATGTTTCCATTACCATTATACTTCATTGATGTTTCCATTACCTTGATGTTTGTTTGTCATCACCAAAAAGGGGGAGAATGTTGAGTATTGGACTTCTCCCTACTTTGTTTTGATGATGAGTAAACATAAATACTTGTGACATACTTGCAGCTAATCAATTGCCTAAGCATATCTTGAAGATCAATTAGCAATGGATGTCACTCAAGGATCAATCAAAGCATGTAAAGTGGATTGGATGATCGAAGATGATGATTGAAGCTCCTAGAAGACTTCAAGCTCATTCAATAGAAATAAAAGAGGCAAAAACAAGATGTAATCTTTTTTTTCTCTTCTAGTATGTAGCTTAGAAGTAGACTTATGTCTTAGCACACACACAACTTTTCTTTGTCCTAGGAAATCATTAGAACTCATTTCCTTGGCCTCCAATTCATTATTCTCTAGCATGTGCATTTTGGACTTTCAACAAGCGACTGTTGAACGATTTACAGGCGCCTGTCTCCAAACAGTCGCCTGTGATCTGTTCTACAGTCGTCTATTTTGCACATACTTTGACACTTGATTTTTGGGCTTTCTGCTATAACTTTCATCAGGCGACTGTTGTACAAAGTACATGCGCATGTTTAATTACACGTGTCTGTGACTTGTTAGTCAATCGCATGTCTCTCTCTTGTCCAAAGATCCCTAACTTGTCATCTTTCGGTTAGACGACTAATGTTGCTTTCACAGTCTCCTGCCCATGGTACAAGCACCTGTGAATGCTTCTACATTCGCCTGTCGATCCTTGTCCTAACACTTTGTGTTTGGCAAGTCATGCAAGTTTTGTCCAAATGACTGATGTTGGTTTCACAGTCGCTTGCCCATGGCACATGCGCCTGTGAATGCTTCTGCAGTCACCAGTCGATCCTTGCCCTGACACTTGGTGTTTGGCAAACTATGCAAGTTTCGGCCAGACGACTGATGTTGGTTTCACAGTCGCATGTCCATAGCACAGACGCCTATGGATGCCACATCAGTCGCCTGTCCTGTCTTCCTAACACTTCACGTGTTTTCATAACTTTCTCATGTTTCGCTCAGTTGCCTGTAGAAGGATTCTCAGTCGCCTGTTGGTATACAGGCGCATGTCCGACCTTCATCAATCGACTGTCCTACTTGGTAAGTTACCATTTGAATTCGCATATATCCTCTGACACAGTGCATCAGGCGACTGTGAGTTCTTCATCAGTCGACTATCTGTTGTGTAAATTCTATCCATTGGTTGTTTTCACACTGATTTCAAAGGGGTTTTTGGGTATTCTGTTTGAGGGTTTTAGAGAACCTATAAAGAGAGCTTTTACTGTTCCATTGGAGCCTCTCTCTCCCCCAAGCAAGCTCTTAAGAATTCAAGATTTCATCTCTAAGCTCTCATTCTCAAAAAGCCCTAAAATTCCAATCTCATTCTCTCTTACTCTCCAACATAGAATCAAAGTGATATCATGTAGGCATTTGATGGTGACAAGAGAAATGGCTTTCTCTCTTCTTGGAAGAGACATCAACACACAACACACTTGTTCCTTCTAGTTCTACTTCAAGGCATAGGTGATTGTAAATGTTGCAATTTCATTTCGAATTTCATAACTTTCGTAATTAGTTTTACTCTCGATTTGTGAGAGTGGTTTGCTTGATCCCAAGTTGTGGGAGTCAAGGACATCCATTGTGTTTTGATTTCACTTGTAGGGTTGCTACAAGTGGGTTTAACGGAAACCTCAAGTTAGGGTTCTAACTTGAGTATCCGAAGGTATCCGGGTGGAAGGGACGTAGGATTACCTGGAACAAGTCGGGATTGGACTTGGGTAATCCGAACCCTTGAAACATCCTTTGTGTTAGCATTGTTTCATTTTGGTTTAATTTATAATTCTGCATTTATAGTTGGTTAGGAATTTAAATTGGTATAACTATCGTTTAAATTTTATAAACACTATTCAACTCACCTTCTAGTGTTTTCCTCATAGCCAGGGGCCTTATAATTGGTATCAGAGCAATTGGATGAATTTCTTTCAAACCAATTTCCTGCCACACATCGTGTTGGACTTGGTTATGTGGAAGCAAATACATCCAAATCTCGCACCTCCTATAGTGGTGTAACTATAGATTTTGTGAGGCCATCCTCCGATGCATCCACTAGTGGTGTCAAAAACACTATTGGTAGCAAACCTACCAAGAAGGCCACCACTTCACACTCTACATCTTTTGGCAAGAAACCCACTAAGGGTGGAAACCAAAACAAAGGACATGCCTATATGTACACCAACACTCTTACACGTAGGAAATCTCCTACTTCACATGTGGACATGTATGACACATTTTATGCTTCACACCCACAGGCATGTGCAAACTCACACTTGAGAAATACTCATGCACGTGCTCCTATACATTCATATGTTCATACACATAATTCTCCCATGTATGCTCATGCACATCTACCACATCACATGCATGCTCCATATGTTTCATATAATATGCATGCTCCTCAATTTGCATATAACCCATATATGTCTCATGCTTATCCACCTCCATCTTCATATGCTAGATCTCATGCTCCTAGGAAGCATACACCATATAGATCTCAACCAAATGTGCATTCAACTAGGAAAAGGACACCCAAAAATACACAATTTGGGGTCCCAAGAACACTAGCACAAACGATAGGAATGCTTATGTTAATTCTTATTTTAGCGATGTGATAAATAGTGGTAACTAAGTTAGGAAGCCAAAGTCCACTTGGACTTGGTTTCCAAAGGGCTAATCCCCTGGACCCAACAAACCTTGGATACCATGAGCTTATGGTATAATATGTATGTACCCTAGAACAAGAAAGAGAGAAATAATAGACATATTGGCTCTAAAAGGAAATGATGGATACTGGATAGCGGATGTTCCAAACACATGACGAGAGATCCCACATTGCTCTCCGAAGTGGTTCGCATCAAGGATGATGCAATGGTCACTTTTGGAGGCAATCAAAAGGGAACCATCATTGGGGTAGGCAAAGTCGGTAATCCTTCCAACCCACTTATTACCAATGTTTATTTAGTTAGCGGTTTATGTCATAATCTTATCTCCATTAGTCAACTTTATGACACGGATTACAAGGTTAACTCGTTGAGTATTGTTGTTTCATACCAATATTATTTTGATGATGATCGCAACATTATGTTATTGCTAATGACTCTCTTGTTTTAGTCTCATAGTTAACATTTCAAGAATATCATTTTTGGAGACTAAACACTTGGGGGCAAGGATGGACATCAAGAGGAGCAATGCCATAGCTTGGACTCAAGGGGTGCCAAAGCTTGGAGATGATGGAGACTAACCCTAATTCTCTGCGTGGGAGTTAGTAATTCTGTGTGTGGGAGTTTGACCCTTGTGTAGGTCAAAATCCTCTGTGTGAGGTATCTCTTTGTGGGATTGTATTCACTTCTCTTTGTAGGAATTATAGTGAATATTGGTGTGGCTAGACGTACCCAAGTTTGGGGAACCAGGGTAATATCTTGTGTTTGCGTTTGGATTGATTGTATTGATTAATTCCGCTTGCATTTATTGTTCTACATTTGCAAGTTAAATTTTAATTGCACAATTTATTACCATTACTCTATTCACCCCCTCCCCTCTAGATTGTTTGTTGTTAGTATTGAAAGGTAGACTGTCCTTACAATTAGTATCAAAGCGAGATTATAGCATACAACAACGATGGCATTCAACGCTATATCTGCGTCTCATGAAGAAGGTCTTTCAACCGTACGACCCCCGCTCTTTAACGAAACCAGCTATCCAAGTTGGAAGATCAATATGATGATCTACTTGGAGGGTCAAGACCTAAGGGACATCACGGAGTCGCCATTTGAGAAGCCTACTACACCCGCGGCTTCAAGAACAAAAGTAGAGAAGGACTCGATCGAATTCAATGCGAGAGCTATGAATGCATTGTTGAATATTGGACTCCCCGGATTTGGTTTTGGATGATGAGCAAACATAAATAATTCATGAACTAACAATTTGTGAGCGCAGTATTGGAGATCGTCGTCAATTTCACGAGAACATTCAAAGCGACATCTCAACACTTCCAAAAGCTCGTATTCAAGCCTAAAGCTTCGTTGAAGCTCTTGCAACGCTTTGGAAGTAATGAAGATTCAATCGAAGCTCTCAAAGACCGTTTATTAAGGTTTTATTTATAGTCTTTTAGTTTCGATTGATAGAATGTTAAGCCTTGAGTATATCTTACGTTTCTATCTTCATTTCACTCATTTCGTAGCTCTAGGATTCTTGCACAAGTTCACTCTAACTTCCTCAAAGCGTCGCGCTTCGATTCGGACTTTGTTGTGCTTGTTAGTTGGTACAAGAACAAGTACTGACCGACTAGATGGTGATCTAGTCGGTCGGCCACTGTTCTTGGACCGACTAGTTTCAGTCAGTTAATTCTTAGCTCTTTATTGTTTACAGTTAGTCGGTCTATGTTGACTCACCGACCGACTAGTTTGTGAACTAGTCGGTCAGTGATGCTTCTTTGACCGACTAGTTGAGACTGACTGTTCACTCTAAAATTCTCCTTAGCTACTGTTTACCGTTAGTCGGTCTAAGAACGTTTGATGACCGACTAGTTGACAATCTAGTCGGTCAACTTTTGTTCTTGGACCGACTAAGTCATCTTGCTTTCAGACTATGTTGTTTTGCCTCTTAGTCGGTCTACGTTCATTGGATGACCGACTAGTTGTGAAACTAGTCGGTCAGACAGTGTTCTTGGACCGACTAGTTTTCTAGGTCTGAAATTCTATCTCTTCTCAGATCTGCTCTTAGTCGGTCCATGCTTTGTGACTGACCGACTAGTTGATGAACTAGTCGGTCAGTGAGTGTTCTTTGACCGACTAATTCTCACAGATTTCTTTCCGTTGGAGATTGACCTAACTTGTTTTTATGGGACCCTATAAATATGAACCTAGGTCATTTCTATCTTGAACAGAGCTGCCATTAAGAGATTCATTGAGTTCTAAAGAAGATAGCTATTCTCCCTCAAATCTAAAGCTCTCTTCCTTACAAGAAACCCATTCTCTCTCATCTCTAGATCTAGAGAGAAGCTTGTCCTTGGTGAGCTCTTCAAGCTATTGCTTGATTCAAGTTTCCAAATCTTCCCTAGGCACCCATTGCTGCTCATTTCCTTGGTGCTAGGGTTTGGTAACTTCATCTTCCTCAAATCCTTCATTCCACCTTTTGGGTAAGAAAAACTCAAGGTATAGGATTTTGTGGTAAGCTTGTTTATTTCATATTAAACTCTTTAATATTGCTTTGTTTTTCTCTCGGTTGTGAGAGAAGGTTGTGATCCCGGTTTGTGGGATTCACGTTTGCTATTGCATGTATGATTTGATCTTGTGAAGGTTTTTCACAAGATATTCATAGTGGAAATCTTGAGTTAGGGTTTCTAACTCAAGTATCCGGAAGGGATCCGGGTGGTTGGGACGTAGGATCACCGGGAACAAGTCGGGGAGACTTGGGTGGATCCGAACCCATTAACATCGTTTGTTAGCATTGTTAATTTCTTTGTTGTCATTCAATTTAAGCTTCCGCAAATTGACTTGGTAGTTGTGTGCAATTTAATTTGGAATAATACGCCTTATTAATTTAAAGTACTATTCACCCTCCCTCTAGTACTTGTGCAGTAGCTGGTAGGGCATTACATTTGGTATCAGAGCCAGATACTCAGCTATGTCTGCCAACGACAACAAGACCGTGCCTCCACCTTCCAACTACGACACCTTCAGGAACCGTGAAGGAGCGTCATCAGTAATGGAAGGACATTCCTCTACAAGGCCTCCATTCTTCAACGGTACCAACTACGGGTACTGGAAGTGTCGGATGGAAACCTTCCTCCGAAGTGTATCTTTATGGAGGACTACAATGAAGGAGTACAACGAGCCCGAAGAAGAAGATTTTGAGAAATGGACTACCGCGGAGGTCGCCGCGGAGGTAAGCAATGCCAAGGCAATGAACGCCTTGCAATGCGCATTGGAGCCCGAGGACTTCAATAAGATATGCACATGTAAGAGTGCATATCAAATTTGGAACTCTCTCCTCATACTACATGAAGGGACGAGTCGGGTAAGAGACTCTAAACTCGTTGTCGTAACCAAAGATTACGAAATGTTTCATATGCAACAGGGCGAGAAGATGAAAGAATATTACGCTCGCTTCGTTGACATAATAAACGAGTTAGAGGCCCTCGGCAAGATCTACACTCAAAAGGAGAAGTGCTTAAAGCTTATTGAAGGACTTCCCTCTTCTTGGGAAAAACGTACCTTCGCCATCGAGGAAGGTAATGACATGAACAAATATACCGTAGTTCAACTAATGGGTACTTTGATGTCATACGAGGTACGCAAAGATAGCAAGGTGAAGCTACAAGAAAAGATGAAGTCATATTTGAACCTAGATGCGCCTAAGAAAAAGGCGATTGCATTCAAGGCGGCTTCATCCACATCTTCCGATGATGAAGACTCGGAAAACGAGTTGGACTTGGAGTCCATGGCACTCATGGCCAAGAAGTTCAACCGTTTCTTCCGGAAAGGTAACTTCAAGACCAAAGGTAAATTTGGTTCTTCTAACGCCTCTTCCTCTCCTTTATGTTTCAAGTGCAATAAGCCAGGACACATGAAAGCGGAGTGTCCTCTCAACAAACAAAAGGAGAAGTGGAAGGCGCCAAAATTCGATAAGTCCAAGAAATACAAAAAGGGGTACAAGAAAGGACTTGTCGGAGCAACATTCACCGACTCCGAGGATTCCTCAAGCGGAGAGTCGGATGATGAGAAAGTGGAGCAAGCACATATGTGCTTCATGGCAAGAGAGGAGAACGATCAAGGATCCTCCTCTTCCGATGATAGTAATGACGAAAGCGATGAGGTAACGATGGATGATCTTAGAAATGCTAACTCTCAACTTTGGTCAAAATACACTAAGTTAGTAAATAGATATACTAAGGTAAAAGATGACCTAGCTAGCATTCAAACATCGCCTAAGAATATCATCACCAACAACGACACCGTTGTTGAAGAGTTAAGAAATGAGATTGTGAATCTCAAATCTAAACTTGAACATGTTAGCATTGAGGATGCGGAAGAACATGAGATGGCAGATTTAACTTCTCAAAACTCAACTTTGAGTATTGAGAACGAGAATCTTAAATCTCGTGTTTATGTGCTCACATCGCAAATATCCGCTTTGGATACTTCTTTGCGTTCTCTCAAAGAGAAATATGAGGACACATTGGGCCGTATCAACAAATTCAACAAGGGTAAAGGCCATTTGGATAATATCCTAAAAGATTTACTTCCGGCCAAACACCACATTGGCTTGGGGTATATGATGGGAAATTCATCCAAGTCGGTCACTACTTTTGTTAGGCCAACTTCCGAAGCCTCAACGAGTGGGAGCAAACACTCTATTGGTAGTTCATCTACCAATGGTGCTTCCACCTCGTCCACACCCTCTTTCGGAAAGAAACCCACTTTGGGTGGACCTCCAAAGAAGGGGCATGCCTACATGTACACTAATAACATGCCACGTAGGAACACACGTCCTAATCCACCGTCTCACACTTATGATGATTTTTATGCAACACATTCCCGGGCATGTGCACACCAAGTGAGACACTCTCACGCACGTGTTTCCACACATGCATATGTACACCCACCTCATCATATGAATAATTCTCGTCGTGCACCATTCCATCATGTCCCGTATGCCTATCCACAACATGCATCACGTAGAAATCAACGTAGCATGCATGCACCCAATAGGATGATGGCTCCCAAAATATTCACTATTTGGAGCCCAAAGGACACAAGCATGGACGAAAAACAAATGTACATGAATGCTTATTTTTCGGATGTTGTGCATAGTAAGAATTATGTGGGGAAGTCTAAGTCCACTTGGACTTGGCTTCCAAAGGTATAATCCCTTGGACCCAATGACCTTGGGTACCATGATATGAAAGTGTCTATCTTTAGGTACTCAAGGAAAAGAAAAAGAAAAGGAGCATCAAATTTAAATTTAGCTCCAAAGGGAATTGGATACTCGATAGCGGGTGCTCCAAACACATGACGGGTGACGCTCGTTTGCTCTCCGGAGTGGTTCCCATTGCGAATGGAAACCGCGTCGTATTTGGAGGCAACGAGAGCGGAACCATCGTAGGTGTTGGTAAAGTCGGTAACCCTTCTAAACCATTAATTAGTGATGTTTATCTTGTTAGTGGTTTAAATCATAATCTTATTTCAATAAGTCAACTTTGTGACAAAGGTTACAAAGTTAGCTTTGCGAAAGGATTGTGTCATATTTTAAGAAAGGAAGATGAAGTTACCAAACCCTAGCACCAAGGAAATGAGCAGCAATGGGTGCCTAGGGAAGATTTGGAAACTTGAATCAAGTAATAGCTTGAAGAGCTCACCAAGAACAAGCTTCTCTCTAGATCTAGAGATGAGAGAGAATCAGTTTCTTGTGAGGAAGAGAGCTTTAGATTTGAGGGAGAATAGCTATCTCTTTAGAACTCAATGAATCTCTTAATGGCAGCTCTGTTCAAGATAGAAATGACCTAGGTTCGTATTTATAGGGTCCCATAAAAACAAGTTAGGTCAATCTCCAACGGAAAGAAATCTGTGAGAATTAGTCGGTCAAAGAACACTCACTGACCGACTAGTTCATCAACTAGTCGGTCAGTCACAAAGCATGGACCGACTAAGAGCAGATCTGAGAAGAGATAGAATTTCAGACCTAGAAAACTAGTCGGTCCAAGAACACTGTCTGACCGACTAGTTTCACAACTAGTCGGTCATCCAATGAACGTAGACCGACTAAGAGGCAAAACAACATAGTCTGAAAGCAAGATGACTTAGTCGGTCCAAGAACAAAAGTTGACCGACTAGATTGTCAACTAGTCGGTCATCAAACGTTCTTAGACCGACTAACGGTAAACAGTAGCTAAGGAGAATTTTAGAGTGAACAGTCAGTCTCAACTAGTCGGTCAAAGAAGCATCACTGACCGACTAGTTCACAAACTAGTCGGTCGGTGAGTCAACATAGACCGACTAACTGTAAACAGTAAAGAGCTAAGAATTAACTGACTGAAACTAGTCGGTCCAAGAACAGTGGCCGACCGACTAGATCACCATCTAGTCGGTCAGTACTTGTTCTTGTACCAACTAACAAGCACAACAAAGTCCGAATCGAAGTGCGACGCTTTGAGGAAGTTAGAGTGAACTTGTGCAAGAATCCTAGAGCTACGAAATGAGTGAAATGAAGATAGAAACGTAAGATATACTCAAGGCTTAACATTCTATCAATCGAAACTAAAAGACTATAAATAAAACCTTAATAAACGGTCTTTGAGAGCTTCGATTGAATCTTCATTACTTCCAAAGCGTTGCAAGAGCTTCAACGAAGCTTTAGGCTTGAATACGAGCTTTTGGAAGTGTTGAGATGTCGCTTTGAATGTTCTCGTGAAATTGGCGACGATCTCCAATACTGCGCTCACAAATTGTTAGTTCATGAATTATTTATGTTTGCTCATCATCCAAAACCAAATCCGGGGAGTCCAATATTCAACATGCATTTCATTGCGCCCTCGCTCACAATGAGTTCAATCGCATCTCCATGAGCAAACGGCCAACGAAATTTGGCATACATTAGAGATTTCTCATAAAGGGACTTCGAAGGTAAAAAAATCTAAACAATGCATATTTAGATCTAAATATGAGTTGTTTAAGATGCAGGAAGGTGAAAACATCTCGGAGATGTTCACAAGGTTCACAGATATCGTGAACGCTTTGGAAGGACTTGGGAAGGTGATTTCCCAAGATGATCGAGTGGAGAAGATCCTTGACTCGCTTACATCTCAATGGGAGTCAAAGGCCAACGAGATTTTGGAGTCAAATGAAATGTCCAAATACACCGTTGAGGAGTGCATTGGAAATCTCAGGGCGTATGAAGTAAAGCTTCAACACAAGAAGGAGATTCAACCAACCAAGCCAGAGAAGCAAAAGGGGGTTGCATTCCCCGCCGAGAAGGAGTCAATCCAATGGAGGAAGAAATTCCATCAAGAAGCTTCGAGTGAAGATGATGGAGAAGATGAAGCTAGCGATGATGATTTCATCGAGCCTGCCAAGCAATTCAAGGCATTCCTCAAGGACAAGCAAGGTAAATCTTTGTCAGAGTTTGCCTCCAATTCTAACAAGGTTCCTACTTGTTACACTTGCAGTGGTAAAGGTCATCGCTCTACCGAATGACCTTCCAAACCCTCCAAAGATTACTACCAAGGGAAAGGGAAGCAACATTGGAAAGGCAAGTCCAAATTCAAGAGTCAAAAGAAGGGGCTTGTCGGTACATTGATGACTCGGATGAGGATTCATCAAGTGACGAAGAGGGAGATGACAAGGAGCAAACCCGCATGTGCTTTATGGCAAAAAGGGGAAGAGTCTTCATCAAGCTCTAGCGAGGAGGAAAGTGATGGTGAAGAAGAGGAGGAGCCAAAGCTGCCATATGAGGAGCTTGAGTATCGTTTCAATGTGGCCTCCAACGTGGCAAGTAAGTGCATCGACTCATATGCTAAATTGAAAGCAAAATTTAAGAACGATATGAGTAGAGTGCTTGCTTTAGAATATACTAGTGTAAATAAAAATGATGCTTTGCATATTTGCGACATCAGTGACAGAGACACACTTCTCTATCAAGTTAAGGAATAGAGCATTTTCAATGATAAATTAGTAGCTCAAACCATTAGCTTAGAAACTCGCATTCAACAACTTACGTTGAAATGCAAAGAGGAATCCTGAAAGCTCAAAAGCTTTGTTTATTCTAGGGATTCACTCCACGGTTTGCTTGAAAAACAACATCCGACAAACCATAGAGGAGGTTTGGGGTATATTCAAAATGTGGTACCCAAACTCACCTCTAATTCTTCTTATGGTGCAAATACAAGAAATTTAGCAAAAGCACCTAAGAAGAATCACCATGCCTTCTTGTATAACAATAACACCAACAAGAAGCATGTAAATCACAAGGTGGTGATGAAAAATGAAAATACTTCATTTTTTGCTAAGGAGCAAAATCCTCACTTTAAGCATGCCAAGAAAATATTTTCTACACCTAAGCATGCCACATCCACCCCTCTTGAAAAGGCAAAACCCTTGCCTAGAAAATCCTTGAGTTTATGGATTCCCACTAGGTGTAGTGTGCAAGAGCGTGATAGGTACATCAACTCTTTAGTTAGGGATGTGATCACCTCGTGTGATTACATGAGGAAATCCAACTCCTCAAGGGTTTGGTTTCCTAATGTTTAGGTTCCTCACTCATATACATATTGCATGGGTATTGTGCTTAAATGTTTATTTTCAGCAAACCCATTGTTTGTGTGTGTTTCATGATTTTGAAAATGTTTTCAAATTTATTTTTCATGAAGATAGGTATCTTGGGGGATACATTGGCATACATGTATTTGTTGATCCATATGTATGTGAATGGGGGAGTTAATATGTTGTATGTTTCAAATATTTTAAAACATATTTTAACTCTCATTTTGGGTTGGTTTTGATTGGGATCATTGTTTCACAATTGGTGTCTTTTTACAATTGGTTATGATGGTTTCAAACTCAACCCATTGATATTGCCAACATGTTTCAGGTAATATTTCCTTTTGGCAATGTCATGTATATCAATATGATTGATTTATATAAATATATATATGCTTTGATACTCTTTTGGCTCATGGCTCCAAATATGATTAACAATTGGTAAAGAAGATTATCTTTAAAGATATTTTATTTCTTTCTTAACAATTAGTATTAGATTCTAGAAGTAAAAAATTTTGGCCATTTCTATAATCTAGGGGGAGCATGTGATAGTGATTGATACCCATCAAATTTTACAATTTGGTTTCATACATCTCTTTAACTCTTGCATATTGTCACATCTTTAATTAGAATGACAAGGGGGATAT
This sequence comes from Scilla litardierei, assembly GCA_030789695.1. Taxonomy (NCBI): domain Eukaryota; kingdom Viridiplantae; phylum Streptophyta; class Magnoliopsida; order Asparagales; family Asparagaceae; genus Scilla; species Scilla litardierei. The sequence continues at coordinate 302,199,830 of CM061142.1, read as the reverse complement.
ATTTGATGTCCACCTTTTTGACAATGACAAGGGAGAGAGATATATGCATTATGTAAAGCATGTTTATCATACATATGCATTTGGGGAGAGAAATATATCAATTAACGTGCGTTTATATTTTATATATTCACGCACGTTTTCTTCCGTGTTTTTCCGTAATTTACCGTCGTCTTATATTCGTTTTCTCGTGTTTTCTTGTTTTCTTTCACTTTTCTGTCTTTTTCGTATTTTGCAGGAGTTTACTGGCATAGGGGACATAAAACGATGATATCATGAGTCCCTGGAGCAATGGGAGGAGTCACGCATGATCCAGGGGGTCAAACGACGAAGATCGCATCTTTCAGCCCCTCACCCGACCGGTTGGTCACTTCTAACCAATCGGGTGATGCATGCGTGCACCACCCGGACACAAGTTGGAGCGGCCAAGAAGTCACCCGGTCGGTTCGGAGACCGGTTCAAACGCCCCAACTCTCTGGAATTCTGACGCTGAATGCCAACCGATCGGGTGACTTTCACCCGATCGGTTCACCTGTAGCCGATTCTCCGAAGCTGAGACACAGAGAGATCAACTGACTGGTTCACCCGACGGCACGAAGATCCAACCGATCAGCTTCAACCCTCAACCGACCGTGCCGTGGTGACCGGGTGAAGTCCTATTCTGAGCTGACGAAGAAACGAAGCAGGTTACCCGATCGGGTGACTTTTCACCCGATCGGGTGATATCGTATTCTATATATATGACCCCTAGGTTTTTCAGAAACGGGAGTTGTTATTTTTTGATGTTTTTTCTCTCTCTTGACGGCTGTAATTTTTCAGATATTTGTAAGTTTTCCGATCTTTGTCAAACTTTAATATAGTGTTATTAGCATTCCTCTTACTGCTTTTCAATCGCCTGATCATGATTTTTACAGTCGATTTTGCTTTAGATCGCTTTTTACAAAATATGTGTGAGTAGTTCCCAAATCTGGGATTTTGGTGGAAACCCCTTCGTGGGTTCTCCCCGATGCATCCATAGGGCTAGGAAATCGATAGGGATTAGGAATCTACCGGTTACGCGGGGTGTTTTATTGTCATCGGTGGGAAAAAGACCGCCTTTGACCGTTGGGCTAAGGGGGAATAAACTTGGCGGTTGACTCCCTAGCCATAGCTCACGCCCTTAGCGTAGACGTCGAATCCTAGCGCGCGGGAGCGGCAGGATGAGACGTTGGGAGTTATCGTTGCGAGCTTAGTGCTCCTGGATTCGGTCAGTGTTAATGGACACGGGAGTGCCCACTGACCGAACCCGGGAAGTCCAGCATATCATCCTGGGCACCGACCGAAATATCGGGCCCATGGGACGCTAGTACCACTTTCAGAGGCAACGTCTCACCATTAGACCCTAATTCTGATCGCTATCCTGCCCGTAGGCCATATCAGCGAGAATCGCACGATAGGGTGGAAACCAGAGTCCCGGGTTTTTCCTTTATATTGTTTATCCCTTGCATTCTATTTTTCGTGACAACTCATCATCCGATTCGGGCTAGCTCGCCCATGGGGTGAATTTGATCCTTCTTGACACTAGCACATCCATGCCTCCCTGAGTTCGACCCCCAAGCCACACTACAACACCGTGCGCTTGCGGTTACAAATATTTAAATCTCACGCCCCCAATCATATTATTGCACACATCAAACACGCATAAGCGGGGGACGTCAAGCTTTATGGCACTGTTGCCGGGGAGGCAACGTGCTTGTTATGTTAGGATTTCATGAACCCTTGTGTCTAGCTCTCATCCCTACCTCGCGATAATTTTCGCATTCTTCTTTTTTCTTTTTATTTTCTTATTTTTGTTTTTATTTTTTATTTTTTTTTATTTTATCTGTTTCTTTCCCACTTTTCGCTTCACGGGTGTTTGTTGTTTTTCATGCGCAGGAGTTCAAGAAGTCTCGACGACTTGATCCCCGTTGATCCAGAGATAAATGCCACCCTAAGGCGTTTGGCTGCCGAGAAGCGAAGAAGAGAGGATCCTGAAACCATGTGGGAGAACACCCCACCTCACAAGTCCCTGCTGGAGTACTCAATGCCTTCAATCGAGTCCACCTCCGCCATCCGTCCTCCAGCTATTATGGCGCAAAGCTTTGAACTTAAGCCGTCTTTGGTGACGTGGATCCAGCAGGATCAATTTATGGGTGCACCCATGGAGAGCCCCATTGAACATTTGGACTCCTTTTTGGAGAAATGTGACACCTTCCGGATAAACGGTGTCACAACTGAGGCGATCCGTCTGAAGCTATTCCCTTCTCTCTGCGAGATAAGGCCAAGCTGTGGCTTAGGGGGAAGGACCTGAATACATTCAACACCTGGGAGAAGCTCTCAAATGCTTTCCTGACAAAGTTCTTTCCTCCGGGGAAGACCATGAAGCTGAGGACTGAGATCTCCTCCTTCTCCCAGGCCAGCCACGAGTCTCTGCACGAAGCCTGGACCAGATACAAGGAGATGCAGCGGAGATGTCCCCACCATGAGCTCCCCAAGTGGCAGATTATAAATCTGTTCTATAATGGGTTGAGGGACGATTTGAAATCTTCGATGGACGCCGCGGCTGGAGGGTCTTTCATGTCAAGAAGTGAAGAAGATGCCGGTCAAATTCTTGAAAATATGGCATCCAACAATGAGCAGTGGTATGACGAGAGAGCCACACCTAGATCTGGAAGTATCCACAGAGTCGAGGACGTCGACAAATTATCCAGCAAGTTTGACTTGCTGTCGACCCAGATCTCCGCATTGATGGTAGGAGCTGGTGGTGCCGGTACGCAACATATTACCGCGGTGGAAACAGAAGTCATGGGGGAATTTGACGGTGGTGACATCTCACCACCGTTGGACCAAGCGAGCGCACTATTCTACAATCCTACGAGAAATGTGCCGTATCCACCACGGACTAGCTCCAACCCGGCCTACTCTCCTAACAACCGGAATCATCCCAACCTTAGCTACCGGGCGCCTTATCAACAGTCGACTCAGCAGCAACAACAACAAATATATCAGCCGGCTAGGCCCCAACAGCAGTTTCAGCAGCAGCAATTTTAGCAGCAACAACCTCCACAACAATATCAGCAATATGCTCCAAGGAATCAGTAGCCCATCCAGCAGCAATATGGCCAGCAGAGGGCCATCTCTCCGGTTGAGTCCCTCTTGACTCAATACATCGCCAAGCAAGAGAAGATAAATCTGAAGCTGGAGATGGGACAGAGAGTCCTCACTGATCAGGTGACCCAGCTGGGGTTACAAGTGGCGAACCTTCAGAGACCACAGAATCTATTACCGCCACAGCCTGAGGTGAACCCGAGGGGGGGGGGGTGAATCAGACCTTAGCGCTCACGCATGAGCATAAGAACGTGTCCACTATCGTCTTGAGGAGCGAAACGCAAATCCCCACAAGAGTGCCCCCAAAGGACCGAAAGCACCATTGGTCGTGGAACGACCAATTGAAAAATTAAATGACGACGGTGCTTCGTCGCCAAAGCCAACTACTCCGGAGGGAGTCCATGGAGAGGAGAAGAAAAAGGAAGAGGAAGGGAACCTCAGAGTGTTCAAGCCCTTTGTGCCTTTTCCACAACGGCTTGCCCAAGCCAAGATTGATGAGAAGTATGGCAAATTCTTTGCCATGGTGAAAGATCTGAGCTTACAAATCCCCTTCCTCGAAGCTATCGAGACGATTCAATCCTACGCCAAATTTCTAAAGGACTTGGTGACAAGAGGATCTAGAAAGGAGAAGGTCGTATTAACGACAGAGTGCAGCGCCCTCATTCAGCATGCAAATCCGCCCAAGCTCAAAGACCCAGGAAGTTTCTCCATCCCTTATTCTATTGGAGAAGTACAAATCCAGAGGGCGCTCGTCGATCTAGGAGCGAGCGTCAGCTTGATGCCTCTATCGCTATACATGAGAATAGGGATGGGAGACTTGGAGCCCCCCGGCATGACATTACAACTTGCCGACCGCTCGGTGAAGTACCCGGTGGGAGTAGTAAACGACCTCCCTGTTGATGTGAGTGGAATACAAGTACCGGTGGATTTTGTGGTGATGGACATGCCGGAAGACAAGCACACCCCTATTATCCTTAGACGGCCCTTTATGGCAACCGCTGGTGTGCTAATAGACGTGAAGAATGGGAAGCTTTCCCTCAACGTCGGCCAAAAAAAGTCGAATTTGAATTGGGGTTGTCGATGAAGCACCCCGATCCTCCGGATGATCCTAGTATCAATGTGCTGGAGTTGGAAGAAGAGAGAGCTGTGGAGGCAAGCTCCTGGGAGATTCTCTCGAGAAATCCCCCCGATGGCTTGGGGGACTCAGAAGAACCAGTCGGCCCGAAGAAGAATGATGTTGCTGATGAGGCGGTCGCCCGACATGTGATCCCTCCCAGATTCCCAAAAGCTCCTCTTACGAGGAGAAAAGGCAAGAGCCCATGGGGCTCACCGGGGATGAGATACGGGTCCTTAAACGAGTGGCAGTGGACGCCAATATGAAGGAGAAGCCCCCGGACCCTGTCTACAAAGGGAGGGTGGTCGATCAAGTTTTCTTGTCGCCACCAGAAGCTACCAGCCCTGGAGCTAAAGCGATGCCAGACTTTGGGCATCACCTGTATCGCCCACCTTGAATATCATCAACGGGCGTCGAGCTAACGACGTTAAACAAAAGCGCTTCATGGGAGGCAACCCATGCTCTAAACCTTTGTTTTCAATTTTTAGGACTATTTTAAGCTTTATTTTATCTATTTTTATAAATAAATCCAGCCGTCAAGAACTTTGGTTGAGGGACTTAGGCCATTTGTGCACTTTTGCAGAAAACAAGGCCCCAACCGATCGGTTGATAACTCAACCGATCGGTTGGGATGTATCTGCTGACGGCCATATCAGTCACTCAACGAACCGATCAGGTGAATCCAGCCGAGACCGGGTGACAGACCGTGTAATCTGCACAGAAGTATAGGGAATTTTGGGGAATTGGTCAACCGATCGGATGAAGATATGCGAGACCGGTTGGCAGACCGGGTGAACTGGGGCTGGAGTCTCGGGAAATTTTCAGAGTTTTTCAATCGATCGGGTGATGAGAAGCATGACCGTTTGACAGACCGGGTGAGCTGTACCAAACTCTCGAAAAAATTTGTGGAGCTGCCAACCGATCTGGTGAGTAATCAACCGACCAGTTCGCCTGTATCGTCTCTTCGACTGAAAATCTCGACATAATAGTCAACCGATCGGGTGACAACTCACCCGATCGGTTCGACTTAAACCCTATAAATAAACCCCTGCCCCGACCGTTCATTTCCTCGCCCAATCTCGTCGTTTTTACCGTCATTTCGTCTCCCCCGACTTCCCAGCGACCGAAAAACCTCTCCCACGACCTCCACTCCCCATCTAACCTCTCTCTCCACCTACCCCTTCCATCTCTCCATCATTTTCTCTCCCTCTCTTTCCCCCATTTCGATTTCTCAAACCCTAATCCCCCATTTTCGGATTTTTCACTGAAGAGAAGTGCCGCGGCTCCACACTCCGTCCGATTGCACGGTATTGGGGTCAATTTCAAGCAAGGAACTACAACCTCTGTTGGGTAACTTCGCTCCATTGCTCAAGTTTATTTTTTACCCTAGAATTTCTACTCGCTTGATTATTTGTGTGTGCGTGATTTTATCGTGTTCTACACTCATTTGCATCACACTCACACACCCACTATGGCCCGGGATCGTGATAAGGGGAAGGGTATCATGCGGGAGGAGGAACCGTCTCGAAAGAGACGCAAACAAACAAGTCCTCCTCCCAATACACCACGTGCATTATCACTAGCCCCTCCCCCCTGTTATCCCCCCTCCGGACCCAATGTTAGGCCCGCATGGGTATCAATTTTGGAACCAAGAACACAAAGACTTCTACCATAGACTTGATGCTCGGGAGCATCTATCAACCAAGTTTGCCCACACCCAATCGCTCATCGATCTCGGTGTCTTCACCGAGGTCGAGACTCTTTTCGCGAACTTAGGTTGGATAGCCTTCCTGAACACCACCGCGGTGTCCTACCCGTCCCTCACACTAGAATTTCTTTCCTCGCTCGTTTGTGAGTCGGGGTCGACCGCCATTTTTCGGGTGCGTAATCAAACCATCCGCACCAACCTGAACACGATCAATGATATATTTGGTTTCCCTATTCTTGGGAACGATGCTATCCGACACTACGGATACCCGCCGGAATTTGACATCGATAATTTTTGGTTCCGCCTCACCATACTCCCTCGCTATCCCCAAGGTAAGGCCAAGGCCTCCTCAATCATCTATCCTATATTCCGTCTGGCCCATCTGATCATAATCCTCCGCATTTTCCCCCAGGGATGAGTCAGGCACCGTGACCATCCCTGATCTTTTCATTCTATGGGCCATGAATTTTCCCTTTGTTCGAGATGATGATAGGATTAGCTTTAGGGCACATACTGTCCATGTCCATGCCGGCGACTGGCTTATTTATAAGCTCCTTGAGATTAGTCGGGCCGACAAGGGCAAGATTTGCTGTGGGAGAATAATCATTGTAATTGCTTCTTATCCACAATTTAATATACACATCCCCCGAGATCTTCCCACTGCCGTAGGACCCTCATGTCTAGATCTTGACGTCCTGCGGCACATTCATATGATTAAGCCCCGCCCCGATCGTCGTTTCAATTTCAACTACAGCCACCCCCAGCCCCCTTCACCATTCTCCCCAACCCTGCTCGCATGACTATTGCTGTAGTGGGAGATTGGACTTTTCAGTCCGATCCCGAGTTTCTAGCTGGGTTGCGCCTTCATTTCTTTCCCCCGGACGCACACAGACCACCTTCCCCTGCCGTCCACTTAGGCGAGCAGGATATTCCTACGTTCCGGGGAGATATCGGGGCTGGCCCGAGTCATACCACCCGTGCTCCTGGCCCTATCACTACTGAGGATTTTTCTGCGGCCATCTCCAGCCTTGTGTCCAGTGCCGGCATGAAAACTACCGCCGACACTACTTCCATATCACTTCCCGGTACCACTTCCGCTTTACGTCAGTCCACTTCTTTTGGTCGTCGCCAGGTCTCAGCTCGTCTTGCTCTCGAGGCGGAGGTCGCAGCTCTCCGTGATCTTGCCACGTCCTCTGTCCCCTCGGACCCATCACCGTCCTCCTTTCTCACTCACCCACGTTTCCTCGCACTTGAGAGGAACGTGGCCGCCATCCTCCGCCTTCTCACTCACCTCCACGAACCACCACCCTCACCACCACCTTCACCACCTCGACGATCGTCACCTCCCCCATCACACTCTTCTCCTCCACCATCCCACCCATCCCCACCTCCTTCACCCCCACCTAGGCGATCATCTCCCCCTCCCACATCTATTCCCATCCCCGTATCCACCTCTCCTCTCACGGCCACTTCTGTCGCCCCCACACCACCTCCTCCCTCCTCCTTCGTCACTGCATATGTGCGCTGCAGGAAATTGCAGGTGCCCTCCAAATCTCTCCCACCGCCATCCACTACCGTCACCATCACCCCCTCTCTCCCCATTTCTATCCCTTCTACCACCGCATTGATCGTCGTACTTCCACCACCACCCACCTCCACCGACACTTTACCCATCATTCACACCCCCACTGCACCTATTCCTCCACCTCTTTCCCCACTTCTCCGCACACCCCCCGCCTCCCCCGACCACCCATCCACACCCTCTTCTGAGGAGGGCGAGGACTCCTCATCTCTTGCTTTTTGATTTCATTTTGTTTTCTGACCTCCCCCTAGCGTATCTCTGCATTTTCATGATCATATCATCTTGCTAGCACTTCTCGTTTAGCTTGGGGGAAGTCAAATTTTTTGGGTGTGCTGTCGTGTTTTGTTTTTCTTTGTGTGTTCGTTTATTTGTCGTGTCGTGTGATTTTTCTTTCTTTTATTTATTTTTATTTTTATTTTCTGTTTTTATGTCGTGTGGTGTGCTTTTTATTTTTATTCGTATTTTCAGTCCCGTTTGTATGATTTTCTTGTCTTTCGTGTCTTTTTGTGTCTGTGCGTATTCCCCCCCATATCCATTGCCCTCCCGTATTTAATCCTATTGCATTGAGGGTAATGCAAGTTTCAGCTTGGGGGAGTCGCACTTCGTGCATCATTTGTCTCTTTTTCTTTGTTATTTTAGTCGTTTTTCTCCGCCTTTTTATTTTTCTTTTTCTTTTCTTCTTTCTATCTCTTTCTCCTAGAGATGAACCCTATGATGAATTGCCACAAAATCACACACACCTAGCATGGCATCGATAATCACATTCACTAACCCTAGGATATCGAGTCCTCTTGCATTTCATGCATTGTGGGTCCACTTAGCTTTTTGTGAGTCATGCGTCGTGCCTAGCTGTTTGGTGTGCTTCTACTTTGTGATTTTACTCTATATACCTGTCCAGGAATGACCCCTAGATTATCATGCTTCGATTTGAATATGCGGTATTTGTTTCTCCTGTCTGCTTCTGGATGCTATATACATATCGTATACTTCATTTCGCATGTGTCGGGATTCCACAATTAAGGACTAGGATAACTCATTTGGCACATGCTCTAATTAGCGAGAATAGTTTCCTTTGCCCAAGTGTTTAGATTCCGACTTCTTTTTTGTTTTACTTTGTGCAAATCCCCTCGTCGTGTACCGTTCTCCCACTTGGGAGAGTACACATGTGTATAGCCAAAAACCCAAAAATTCAAAAAAAGAGAAAAGAAAAGAAAAACCCAAAAAGAAAAGAAAAGAAAAAAATTGTATAGCCAAAAATCCAAAAAAAAATTCAAATACCCAAAACCCAAAAAATTCACGTGTGAATATTTTCCTACTTGCCGAGAATAAAGGGAAGGCGAGAATTTGCACCGAGTGTTCTACTCCACATCATCTCAACCCCCATCATTTTTGAAAACACTTGGCTTAGGAACTTTTTAGCTATTATCTAGGCTATAGTGTGGTGATTTCCTTAACCCTAGTTGTGGAGTCCCTGACGCATGATATGTTTCGATTCTCTCTCTCTATTCTCATGCATGCTTGAACTATATATTCACCGCTTAATTCGAATCGAATCGATATTTGAGTCATTTCTTGGGTTTGTGTATTTCGAGCTTTATTGCACATCGTTGATAGTGACACCGTCTGCTAGCACACGACCACACTCACTCGCGCTTCACCGCGTGGGCCCACGGCACTTGTCTAGACTCGTATTCCTTGGTTTGGTGATGTGATTTGGCGTTTGCTTGCTTGGTGTGTCGTTTTTGATTTTTGTTGGCCCTGACGGGCGATCTAGGATATAGAGTTTTCTTTTTCTCTCTTTCTCTCTATTTTCTCTCTCCGAGCTCCTACTCTCACTCGTCTTCCTCGAGGACAAGGAAGAGTTCAGCTTGGGGGATTTTGACGTGCGTTTATATTTCAAATATTCACGCACATTTTCTTCCGTGTTTTTCCGTTATTTCTCGTCGTCTTATATTCGTTTTCTCGTGTTTTCTTGTTTTCTTTCACTTTTCCATGTTTTTCATATTTTGCAGGAGTTTACTGGCATATGGGACATAAAACGACGATATCATGAGTCCCCGAAGCAACGGGAGGAGTCACGCATGATCCAGAGGGTCAAACGACGAAGATCGCATCTTTCAGCCCCTCACCCGACTGGTTGGTCACTTCCAACCAATCAGGTGATGCACGTGTGCACCACCCGGACACAAGTTGGAGCGGCCAAGAAGTCACCCGGTCGGTTTGAAGACCGGTTCAAACGCCCCAACTCTCTGGAATTCTGACGCTGAATGCCAACCGATCGGGTGACTTTCACCCGATCGGTTCACCTGTAGCCGATTCTCCGAAGCTGAGACACAGAGAGATCAACCGACCGGTTCACCCGACAGCACGAAGATCCAACCGATCAGCTTCAACCCTCAACCGACCGTGCCATGGTAACCGGGTGAAGTCCTATTCTGAGCTGCCGAAGAAACGAAGCAGGTCACCTGATCGGGTGACTTTTCACCCGATCGGGTGATATCGTATTCTATATATAGGACCCCTAGGTTTTCCAGAAACGGGAGTTGTTATTTTTTGCTGTTTTTTCTCTCTCTTGACGGCTGTAATTTTCAGATATTTGTAAGTTTTCCGATCTATGTCAAACTTTAATATAGTGTTATTAGCATTCCTCTTACTGCTTTTCAATCGCCTGATCATGATTTTTACGGTCGATTTTGCTTTAGATCGCTTTTTACTAAATATGTGTGAGTAGTTCCCAAATCTGGGATTTTGGTGGAAACCCCTTTGTGGGTTCTCCCCGATGCATCCATAGGGCTAGGAAATCGACATGGATTAGGAATCTACCGGTTACGCGGGGTGTTTTATTGTCATCGACGGGAAAAAGACCACCTTTGACCGTTGGGCCAAGGGGGAATAAACTTGGCGGTTGACTCCCTAGCCATAGCTCACACCCTTAGCGTAGACGTCGAATCCTACGCGCGGGAGCGGCAGGATGAGACGTTGGGAGTTATCGTTGCGAGCTTAGTGCTCCCGGATTCGGTCAGTGTTAATGGACACGGGAGTGCCCACTGACCGAACCCGGGAAGTCCAGCGTATCATCCTGGGCACCGACCGGAATATCGGGCCCATGGGATGCTGGTACCACTTTCAGAGGCAACGTCTCACCATTAGACCCTAATTCCGATCGCTATCCTACCGTAGGCCGTATTGGCGAGAATCGCACGATAGGGTGGAAACCAGAGTCCCGGGTTTTTCCTTTATATTGTTTATCCCTTGCATTCTATTTTTCGTGACAACTCATCATCCGATTCGGGCTAGCTCACCCATGGGGTGAATTTGATCCTTCTTGACACTAGCACATCCACGCCTCCCTGAGTTCGACCCCCAAGCCACACTATAACACCGTGCGCTTGCGGTTACAAATATTTAAATCTCACGTCCCTAATCATATTATTGCACACATCAAACACGCATAAGCGGGGGGACGTCATCTATGGGGTGAGATATGTTGGATTATGTAAACCATTCATGTGTGCATGTTATATACTTATTGCAATTGGTTTATGTAATCCATACCTATTAAATGTCACCATTGTTTCCCATTATTTCAATTGGTATAATGAGTATTTACAATTGTGTATCTCATTTTACAATTGGTGCATACAAGTAGGGGGGAGCCCATTAGCATTGTGCTTTATTTTCTTCATGTTTACATAATGTGTGTCATCATCAAAAGGGGGGAGATTATTGAGTATTGGTGTTTCATACCAATGTTATTTTTATGATGATCACAACATTATGTTATTGCTAATGACTCTCTTATTTTAGTCTCATAGTTAACATTTCAAGAATATCATTTTTGGAAACTAAACACTTGGTGCAAGGATGGACATCGAGAGGAGCAATGCCATAGCTTGGACTCAAGAGATGCTAAAGCTTGGAGATGATGGAGAGTATCAAGGTTGAAGCCATAGACTCTAAGGGAAGCAATGTAATCCATGTAATATTTTATTTATTGCTTTTCTCCTTTTTGAGTCTAGGTTTAATGTAATGCCTTGATAGATGGATTAACCCATTCATGCATATGCATTTTCCATCTTTGTGAGCCTCAGGATTATCATAGAAATCATCCCAATAGGTTCATCATGCCTTAAACTCAAATACGAGTTTTTGGCTCTCCAACAGGCGACTGAAGAAGGTCTTACATGCAACTGGGTGATTCCAGGCGCCTGTCGAGCCTTCTACAGTCGACTGTAGTGCACTGCTCAAGTCAACCTTTTATTGGCTCTTACTTGAGCTTATGGAACAGTCGACTGAAGTTCTATTTACAGTCGCCTATCTTCCAACAGGTGCATGTAAATGGTTCTACAGTCGTCTGTGCGCAACTTTCATTTTCTGGGCTTCATCCCAATTTGCAAGTTAGTCGACTGTTGCAGTATTTACAGTCGACTGTTGCAGTATTTACAGTCGCCTGTACTCTGGCCATCAGTCATCTGTATACAGTGCATAAGTTGCATCTCTCTGTTTTATTTCCATCCCCTGCAACAGTCGCTTGTTGAAGGTATACAGGCGCATGTCCATTCTACAGTCACCTGTGTAGTCTTCTACAGTCGCCTGTCCTGGCTCAGATTATAGCCGTTAGGATTTATTTCGCCGTTGGTCAGTCGACTATCAGATGAGCATCAGTCGACTGTCGCTGACGTTTCAGCCCAGATTCTAGCCGTTACAGCTTTTTGTTTTTGGCTTCATCCTTGGGTTTTGAGAGTTTATATAGGTTTCTTATATATAGGAGAGGGATGAGTTCATTAGAACTTCTTGGAACTATTGAAAATCATTAGAATTTAATTAAGCCACTCTCAAACTCTCTCATTTTCCTCTTAGAGCTCTTTATCTCCTTCATGCATTGAAGTCAAGCTCAAAGGAAATCATCCAAGTGCTTTCAAGCTAATCTCATCACTTGGAGATCCTCTTCCATGCCTTGCATTCATTAATGAGTAAGTTCATCTCAAGGCATAGGTAAGCGTATTTGTTTTACTTTGTGTTTCTTTGAAACCCTAATTCTCTTTGTGGGAATTAGATACTCTCTTTGTAGGAGTTGCTCTCTTTGTGGGATTTTGGTCTCCTAGTGTTGGACTAACCCTAATTCTCTGTGTGGGAGTTAGTAATTCTCTGTGTGAGAGTTTGACCCTTGTGTAGGGTTGGTTTGGTTCTTGTGTAGGACAAAATCCTCTGTGTGAGGTATCTCTTTGTGGGATTGTATTTACTTCTCTTTATGTGAATTATAGTGAATATTGGTGTGGCTGGACGTACCCAAGTTTGGGGAACTAGGGTAATATCTTGTGTTTGTGTTTGGATTGATTGTGTTGATTAATTCCTCTTGCATTTATTATTCTGTATTTGCAAGTTAAATTTTAATTGCACAATTTATTGTCATCTCTCTATTCCCCCACCCCCTCTAGAGTGTTTGTTGTTAGTATTGCAAAGTAGACGGTCCTTACAATTGGTATCAAAGCGGGGTTATAGCATACAACAATGATGGCATTGAATGCTATATCTGCGTCTCATGAAGAAGGTCGTTCAACCGTACGAACCTCGCCCTTCAACGGAACCAACTTTCCAAGTTGGAAGATCAAGATGATGATCTACTTGGAGGGTCAAGACCTATGGGACATCACGGAGTCGCTATTTGAGAAGCCTACTACACCCGCGGCTTCAAGAACAAAAGTGGAGAAGGACTCGATCAAATTAGCTTACGAGTTTACGTCCATCCCTGGTCGGGTACAGTTTCCTTTCTTGCTGCGCCCTTGTAGCCGTTACCCGAATTCGCGCAAGTGTGTCCACACCCCCCCTGACTTGACGAGGAATCCATTCTCGCGAACAAACACACCCCCTACACACACCTAGGAGCGCCCCTTACTGCATATCCATAAAAGACCCGAGTAGGCGGGTCGAGGTCCTACGGGGTACCCACTACTCGGAGTACCCTCCCACCAAAAAAAGATGTGTGGTTCGGTGGTTCGACCAGAAATGCTATGCTTACACACAAGACTACCCCTCTTCCCGAAAGCTTCGCGGAGAGTCAATTGTCCTAGGGTTCACCCATATTTGGGTTTTTGAAGTTTTAGAATGAATGTATGCAACAACCCCAAAAATTTAGAAATTTTTTAATTTCCTTGACTCAGCTCATGAAATTTTCCTACGCTAACAGCACATATACATATCGATTGTTGCATACATTCATTCTAAAACTTCAAAAACCCAAAATATGGGTGAACCCAAGGACATGAAACCCTAATTCTCTTTGTGGGAATTAGATACTCTCTTTGTGGGAGTTGGTTACTCTCTTTGTGGGAGTTACACTCTTTGTGTGAGTTTGGTGTCCTAGTGTAGGACTAACCCTAATTCTATGTGTGGGAGTTAGTAATTCTTTGTGTAGGAATTTGATTTTGAGAAACGGGATATATTTTATATTTTTGTAGAACATGAATCTTTATAAGAACTTTTTTAAATGATATGATTTTTATAGCCTATGTTTGTCTTCTCTTATTTTTTTTCAGTTGAAGATAACGATCTCTCGGTTCCAATGAAAGTTTTTGCGGATTTTTCTGAGCTCCATGCTATTTTCTACATATTCTGGAAGATAGGGATCTTTATATTAAATGATATGATTTTTGTGGTCTAATTTTGTCTTCTCTTATTTTTCAGTTGAAGATGACGATCTCCCTGTTCCAACAGAAATTTTTGCGAATTATTTCTCCTGCTCGGTAACCCAAGATCAGCTCCCTCTCTTTGCACAAGAGACCAATGCCCACATCCAGACGTTGGCCACCACAATCCAACAGTGTGTCGACAACCAGTCCATCCTGGGAGATGGGGTGGTAGCGACCCCCAATCTGGGAGGGGTCCACCGGCCTTTACGCTCGGCAGTGGTCACCTTTGATGTAGCCACCTCGTAGTTGAGCGATGCAGGCAGCATTGTCTTCGTACATGGTGGTTGGCACAAGATCTCCCGTCTTCAGGCCGGTGGTTTTGAGGATGTGGTTGATGACTGATCGAAGCCAGAAGCATTCTCTGCTAGCTTCGTGGATCGCGATGAGCTCGGAGTGGTTGGATGAGGTCGCTGTGGAGGAGAGTGAGAGTGAGAGAATATGAGATTTTCTTGTTTTTTTTGTTTTTCTTTGCCTAGATTTTAGGTCTCCCTAAAACCATCTCATCCTTTCATTTAGTCAAAGTCTAAGCCATGTGTCTCCTTCTTAATTAGCAAGATGACACCTAATAAGCTAAGGTGTCATGGTAAAACAATTTTGGAATTTGTATTTTGCAAAAATAAAAATACATATTGAAATACCATATACACCATAAATACAAGTATTCATCCAAATACTCCTATTTACTAAATTCCAAAATTGTTTTACCATGACACCTTAGCTTATTAGGTGTCATCTTGCTAATTAAGAAGGAGACACATGGCTTAGACTTTGACTAAATGAAAGGATGAGAGGGTTTTAGGGAGACCTAAAATCTAGGCAAAGAAAAACAAAAAAAACAAGAAAATCTCATATTCTCTCACTCTCCCTCGACATTGTTTAACCGGTCATTGAAGTTGTGAGGAACTAGCAACCATGTGCACTTCTGCACTTGGCTTGGCAGCCATAAGCCGCTCTTCCTCTAACTCGAGGTGCTTGGAAACATCGCTGAAGGTCTTGATGCTCTTATTATGAGTGAGATGCATCTTCATTTGGTCCCACCCATTTGGTAGGGAACGTATGACTGCTTGGATTTGTTGCTCATCTGTGAGCACATGACCTGCATCCTTTAACTCTGAGATTAGATTCGCCATATGTCGCAGATGTTTCCCCATGGAATGATCTGGACGGCGCGAGCCTCGCTCACAGTTTTCTTTAATTACCTTTTCGTGTTCTCGTCTCTTAGCAAAATTGGAATCCGTAGTGAAAGATCAATTCCTTTTGCGATTGATCTCTTCCTTTCTTGACTTGCCTATCCTAAACAACACAGGAACGGATTTGTCGTCTAAAAGGGCCGCGGGGGGTACCTCTTTTCACGGAAGTTCTATTCAATTTCTATCTAGGTTCGTTGGATAGAGCCTTCTTTGCTCTCTCCTGGGGCTTGCACCACAGAGTGGGACAGTGAAACCAGACCACCAAAGGTCTCCATGCCAAGTGGGAACCCGTCATGTGGATCTACGCTAGAAGATTCTCCTGATCTTGTATCAGCTTCAGATGCCTATCTAGAAGATTCCCATCCAGACCCTGTCTCGGACCTGTCTTCAGTCCTTGCCGATTGAGTGTATCCAGCTACCCTCCTTCTTTTCAAAAAAGTCTCCTTTTGTCTTCGATAGCTATGAATGCATTCCATTGCGCTTTCACTCACAATGAGTTCAATAACATCTCCATGTGCAAAACGACCAACGAAATTTGGCATACATTGGAGATTTCTCAGAAGGGACTTCGAAGGAAAAGAAATCTAAACAATGCGTATTTAGATCTAAATACGAGTTGTTTAAGATGCAGGAAGGTGAAAACATCTCGGAGATGTTCACAAGGTTCACAAATATCGTGAACGCTTTGGAAGGACTTGGGAAGGTGATTTCCCAATAGGATCGAGTGGAGAAGATCCTTGACTCGCTTACATCTCGATGGGAGTCAAAGGCCAACGTGATTTTGTAGTCAAATGACATGTCCAAATACACCGTTAAGGAGTGCATTGGGAATCTCAGGGCGAATGAAGTAAAGCTTCAACACAAAAAGGAGATTCAACCAACCAAGCTCGAGAAGCAAAGGGGGTTTCATTCCACACCGAGAAGGAGTCAATCCCATGGAGGAAGAAATTCAATCAAGAAGCTTCGAGTGAAGATGATGGAGAAGATGAAGTTAGCGATGATGATTTCATCGAGCTTACCAAGCAATTCAAGGCATTCCTAAAGGGCAAGCAAGGTAAATCTTTTTCAAAGTTTTCCTCCAATTCTAATAAGGCTCATACTTGTTACACTTGCATTGGTAAAGGTCATCGCTCTACCGAATGACCTTCCAAACCCTCCAAAGATTACTACCAAGGGAAAGGGAAGAAACATTGGAAAGGCAAGTCCAAATTCAAGAATCAAAAGAAGTGACTTGTCGGTATATTCGATGACTCGGATAAGGATTCATCTAGTGACGAAGAGGGAGATGACAAGAAGCAAGCCCACATGTGATTTATGGCAAAAGGGAAAGAGTCTTCATCAAGCTCTAGCGAGGAGGAAAGCAATGGTGAAGAAGAGGAGGAGCCAAAGCTACCATATGAGGAGCTTGAGTATCGTTTCAATGTGGCCTCCAACGGGGCAAATAAGTGCATCGACTCATATGCTAAATTGAAAGCAAAATTTAAGAACGCTATGAGTAGGGTGCATACTTTAGAATATACTAGTGTAAATAATAATGATGCTTTGCATATTTGTGACACTAGTGAGAAAGACACACTTCTCTCTCAAGTTAAGGAATTGAGCATTTCAAATGATAAATTAGTGGCTCAAACCCTTAGCTTTGAAACTCGCATTCAACAACTTAAGTTGAAATGCGAAGAGGAATCCTGAAAGCTCAAAAGCTTTGTTTATTCTAGGGATTCACTCCACAGTTTTCTTGAAAAACAACATCCGGCAAACCATAGAGGAGGTTTGGGGTATATTCAAAATGTGGTACCCAAACTCACCTCTAATTCTTCTTATGGTGCAAATACAAGAAATTTTGCAAAAGCACCTAAGAAGAATCCACATGCCTTCTTGTATAACAATAACACCAACAAGAAGCATCAAAATCACAAGGTGGGGAGGAAAAATGAAAATTCTTCATTTTTTGCTAAGGAGCAAAATCCTCACTTTATGCATGCCAAGAAAATATTTTCTACACCTAAGCATGCCACATCCACCCCTCTTACAAAGGCAAACCCCTTGCCTAGAAAATCCTTGAGTTTATGGATTCCTACTAGGTGCAGTGTGCAAGAGCGGGATAGGTACATCAACTCTTTAGTTAGAGATGTGATCACTTCATGTGATTACATGAGAAAATCAAACTCCTCATGGATTTGGTTCGCTAAAGTTTAGGTTCCTCACTCATAACATACTGCATGAGTATTGTGCTTAAATGTTTATTTTTAGCAAACCCATTATTTGTTTGTGTGTCATGATTTTGAAAATGTTTTCAAATTTATTTTTCATGAAGATAGGGACCTTGGGGAATGCATTGGCATACATGCATTTGTTGATCCATATGTATGTCAATGGGGGAGTTAATATGTTGTATGTTTCAAATATTTTAAAACATATTTTAACTCTCATTTCGGGTTGTTTTTGATTGGGATCATTGTTTCACAATTGGTGTCTTTTTACAATAGGTTATGATGGTTTCAAACTCAACCCATTGATATTGCCAACATGTTTCAGGTTATATTTCCTTTTGGCAATGTCATGTGTATCAATGTGCTTGTTATATATGTATGTATGTATGTATGTATGTATGTATGTATGTATGTATGTATGTATGTATGTATGTATGTATATATATACACACACATACATATATATACATATATATATATATATATATATATATATATATATATATATATGCTTTGATACTCTTTTGGCTCATTGCTCCAAATATGATTAACAATTGGTAAAGAAGATTATCTTTAAAGATATTTTATTTCTTTCTTTACAATTAGTATTAGATTCTAGAAGTAAAAAGTTTGACCATTTTTATAATCTAGGGGGAGCATGTGATAGTGATTGATACCCACCAAATTTTACAATTTGGTTTCATACATCTCTTTAACTCTTGCATATTGTCACATCTTTAATTAGAATGACAAGGGGGATATATTTGATGTCCACCTTTTTGACAATGACAAGGGGGAGAGATATATGCATTATGTAAAGCATGTTTATCATACATATGCATTTGGGAATGTAACGCCCCGCTTCCCAAAAGACACCGGAAGCAAGAGCTTTACGCGGTCTGCTTGAACTAGAGCGGTGAAGCTTGAGTTCAATAAGCGTCTGTGATAAAAACACAGATGAGGTCCTTGCATTTGCGTATCAGAACAATCAGAAACATTTCAGAAAATAGAGCCACAACCAGAGATAATGTTCGAACACGCAATTAAACAACAAGCCACAACTGGGCTAAATTAGCAACAGAAAATGAAACGTACACGAAACAACTACGACGACTGAAAGTAAACTAAGAAAGCTGTAGAGTGTGGGTCCGCTAGTCCTCCACTGGGAGAGGCACTGCGTCGGGGGCAAACTCCTGGCTCTCCAAATCTGGTGTCACGTACGAATCCTCCGAGTACTCAAGCTCAGAAACTGACATACATCCAAAAACATGAATGTATGTCAGCTAGGGGTCTGCAAGAAAGAGTTAGCATCCCAAGACAAGATATACGACAGATATGAATTTAAGAAGCATTATATATTTCAATGAAGTGACTGCAGCAATTTAACATTTAACAATTTTATAGAAACGAAAACGAACATCCCTAACATGCAGTTCTAGTTAGTTGCAAGATTAAAGTTAAGATTTTCTCTGAGTTCATCAGCATGAAAATTTTCCTAGAGACCAAAGTTAGCGTGGCAATTTCCATGTCAAGAGTTCACATCTAATCTAGGGTTCTCGCCTTTAGGTCGTGATGAGAAGGTCGTTCCTCTCACGGGGGCTTACCGTGATTGACGCTAACCCACCGCGTGCGGGTGGTGCTCTTGAGGAGAGTACCATTCATACGCCCAGTGGCCGCTCAACCCTAACCCCACCCAAAAGTTTGTTGGAACACGAGCCGGCCTAGTCGCCTCACACGACATCACGATATCACGATACCGCCTTCGAGGCGCACGATTTCCACGATGTCCATATATGTTAGGCATGTCAGGACTCACAGAATTTTACTGTTATCATTATTATTACACATTTGTGACAGTTCTACACAATAAAAGAGGGTTGAACAATTTGAATAGCTGTTTCAAAATAATGACGAGCACGAGTTTTCATTGGGTTTGCTACAGAAACTATTTTTTTCTCATAATTGATCAAAATTAAGGTATATCATATGATATACCATTAGATCCCAAATTTTGTCCCGATCGTCATGGTGTCTTTTTTCACGTCATTTCACGTCTAATTTTTAAGTAATTCAACAATACGTGAAAGTGGCGTAAAAGTGCCGAAACTTCAAAAAATCATATCAATTCGTTTACTTGCCTATTTTTGACGTTCTTAATGTCGTTGGAAACGTCTTGACGAATACTACGCTACGGAGGAGATGGTCCGCTGGTTTGACAAAACATGAAATCAGAATAGACGTTTTTCGATCAAAACAGCTTTATAACGAGCTCCTACGACGTCTAATCAACCAGTTTTATTAGGTTCTCTATATTACAGTGTGGGTTATAAGTTGTTTAAGGGTAGATCTACTAACCGGTAGTGCAGAGAAGGATCGGAACGTAGCGATGGGCAGCGGCGATGTGTACGGTTCCGAAACAGCGACGTCCACGGTCTGAACTCGTCGCGGTAGCGAGGAAACGACGGACAGCGGCTAGCAGTGAGGCCTGTTGGGATTTCATAATCCCATGTTCACCTTCCTATTCTATTCCATATGATTTTGATGTGACAACTATTATTATTGCTACTCACTCTATCTATGCAGATGTGCAGTTTCCTAATATATCCACGCTTGGACAATAATCACTTGATATGGAACCCTGCACAAAGGCATTTCAAATTCTCACATGAAGCTCATCATATATATCTACGGAAATCTACGGACTGATGTATTTTTATATTTATAGATTTCAGAGCCTTGAATATGAAATCCATCTAAGTCCTAGGTTCCTAATAACATATCCTAAACATCCCTTTTCAGAAAAGTCAAAATTCACGTTTTTCTGTCCTGGTCGACTAAGACATTCATTAGTCGACTAAAAACTTTTTCTTCGAGTTTTGACCTGAAAATTTCTGAGTAGTCTTCAGTCAACGTCAGAAAGTTACCGTTAAAATTTCAGTCAAAAATTCCAAGTTTGACTTTTAGTCGACTAAGACTTTCTTTAGTCGACTAATGAAATTTTGCGTCCGTTTTTTTCTGAAACTTTCCAGACCGTTTGTGAACGGTAGGAAACTTATTTTCCCCCCATTTTCCCTCAGAAAAACTGCCCACAAATCCTATAAATAGAGGGGTAGACCCTCTCTTTTCTTCACACAACTTTCTTCTCTCTTTCTTACTAGAATTGTTGATTCTAAGCAATCTTGCCTTAGTTGCTCTTTTCTTATTTGCAAGAAGAAATCCATAGATTTCTCTCTTCTTATAAGAACGGAAGAACTTCAAGATTCTTAATCATAGATCTTTTGGAAATTGAAGTTTTCTTCCTTGGAGCAATTTTGATTTTTTTCAACATCAATTTAGAAAGTTGTTTGTGTTCATAATTGAAGAAGATATCGATTGATCTCTCTCTTCTTTTATGAACCAGAGAACTTCACGTATTGTTCTTCATAACATATCTTTTATATCTTGAAGTTCATCTTCTAACACCATCCTTGAATTTCATTCTAAATTCATAACAAGGCTATAGGTGTTTTTTTTATTTCTTATTTAACAGGTTTTGAATCTCTTTTGAGATTGTACAAAGTTTGGGACACGGGGAGTGTCGCCATTTTTGTAAGTTTGCGCTTGCGGGGCAAGTGGTTATAGTGGATTGAAAATCTCTGCGGGGTAGAGGACTGGAGTAGGATCACAAGGATCCGAACCAGGATAAATCTCTGTGTTTGCGAATGATTTAATTTTCCGCACTTGTCATTTTATTTTCATTGCCATTTTTGCAAATATTACTAACATCTTATTTGCAACATTTTTTAATATACACTATTCACCCCCCTCTAGTGTATTTGATCCTTACAGGCTAGAATTACATTTGGTATCAGAGCAAGGCTAAGATGGCAGCAAGTTCCTCAACATCAAACATGAATGCCGTTCCACACAACTACAATCAGCATCCTGAAGGGCACTCTCAAACTCGTCCTCCTCTATTTGATGGTTCAAATTACTCATATTGGAAAATACGAATGGAGATTCATCTCCAAAGTATGAATTATGAGATTTGGGACATCGTAGAGACATGATACACAAAGCCAGAAACGCCTGTTGCTGATTGGACCACCAACGACAAAACTGCAAAGACCAACAACTCAAAGGCCATGAATGCTTTATTCTGTGCCATGGATAAACATGAGTTTAATCGAGTATCTCAGGCTAAAAGTGCTAAAGAGATTTGGCATATACTCGAGGTAACTCATGAAGGAACCAATAAAGTGAAGGAAACCAAGATCGCCTCTTTGGTTCATAAGTATGAGTTGTTCAAAATGCAAGACAAAGAGACGATTGGAGAAATGAACACCAGGTTCACTAACATTATTAATTCTCTTACTGCTCTTGGAAAAGTTTACTCTTCTCATGATCAGGTACGCAAGATTCTTAAAGTACTCTCCCCAGAATGGCGTCCAAAGATCACTGCTATTGAGGAAGCCAATGATCTTTCCACCTTATCAATGGAAGATTTAATTGGTAACCTAATGGCACATGAAGTTACATTGCAAGATGCAAAAGAAGAATCAAATCAGAAGAAGAAAGTACTCGCCTTCAACACAACATCTGATAATGAAGATTCAGATGATGACATGGCATTCTTTGCAAAGAACTTCAGAAAGTTCTTCCAAAAAGGTAAGTATAATAATAAATTTAAAAATACTGATTCTTCTCTTTGCTTTAATTGTAATAAGCCAGGACATATGAAGAAAGATTGTCCACTTCTCAAAGCAAAGTTCAAAACTTCCAACAACGATCAATCCAGAAGAGAAAGGAGGTTTGATAAGATGAAGAAAGCATTTGCAGCAACTTGGGATGAATCTTCAGATGAAGAAGATGACAATAATGAAAATGCTAATATGTGTTTTATGGCACAAGATGAAGAAGAAGAGGTAAGTTCCTTTAATAATGAAGAATTATTAGAAGCATTAAAAGATCTTTATTCTCGTTTCAAAAAGTTGAATAATCAACATAAATCTTTAAAACAGAATAATGATAATCTCCTTATTAAATATCATGAATTATCTTCTTCTAAGAACACTACACCAAATTCCATACATATTGAGAATACATCTTCTCAAGCTTTGGATCTTAGTAAAAAGAGAATGAAATTCTCAAAACTAAGAATGTTGAATTGCATACACAAATATCCGAAATGGATAAAAATATTTCATCACTAAAGATGAAATACGATAAGATGTCTTCCAATGTTGATAAATTTAACAAAGGAAAGACAAATCTCGATGATCTGCTTAAAATTCAATTTCCAGCAAATCATAGACAAGGATTGGGATATTCTCATAAGGATGCACCCAAGCCTTGTATCACTTCTTCCTCTTGTATAAAAACAACTTTTGTTAAACCACAAAAGAAGAATCACGCATTCATTTACACGAAGAAAGTAAACACTTTTACTTCTTCTACACAAAGAAATGTTACTAACATTTCAAAAACAATTCCTAGGAAACCTACTACAATTTGTATATGGGTTCCTAAAGATTCTTGCTTAAAAGATAGGAATAATTATATTTCTACTTACATGCATTCTATTGTTCATTCCAATGATTATATTAGAAAGCCAAATTCCACTTGGGTTTGGCTTCCAAAGATCTAATCTCATGGACCCTCATTCAAAGGGTACCAATGCTTAATGTTTTATCTTTCAGGTACCCAAAAAGGAAAGATGGATTTTGGACAGTGGATGTTCAAAACATATGACGGGAAATATCAACTTGCTTTCTAACATTATATATAAAGATGGAGGCACCGTTACCTTTGGTGACAACAAAAAGGGCAAAATCATAGGCACTGGAACAGTTGGTAATGCAAATCAGCCTATCATTGAGAATGTTCACCTGGTTGACGGTTTGAAACACAACTTACTTTCCATTAGTCAATTATGCGATAAAAATTTCAAAGTAGTTTTTGAACAAAATGATTGCATCATTTACAATTCTGATATGTCATCCGTTTTATTCCGTGGTAAGCGTAAGAATAACATTTATATCTTATGCATGTCTATTACTACTCACAATCACTGTTTAATGATTACTTCTGATGAAACATTACTTTGGCATAAACGTTTTGAACACACAAATTTCAAAAATCTTGCACATATTTCAAAACACAATTTAGTAAATGGAATGCCAAATATTTCTTTCAAACACAAATATTTTTGTGATGCTTGTCAACAAGGAAAAATGCATAAATCTTCTTTTAAATCAAAGGGTATTATCTCAACAAAGAGACCATTAGAACTTCTACATCTAGATTTGTTTGGTCCTTCAAGAGTAGCCTCTTTGAATAGAAGTAGATATGCATTTGTCATTGTTGATGATTATTCTAGATATACTTGGGTTATATTCTTACAAAATAAGAATGATGCTTTTGAAGAATTTTCAATATTTTGTAAAAAGATACAAAAGATCAAATCCTCTAACATTGTCACTATTCGTAGTGATCATGGGGGAGAATTTGAAAATGATTCTTTTACCAAGTTTTGTAATGAAAATGGCATTACACATAATTTTTCTTTTCCTCGTACCCCTCAACAAAATGGAGTAGTTGAAAGGAAAAATAGAACTTTACAAGAATGTGCTAGAACAATGCTTTGTGACAGTAGTCTACCAAAATATTTTTGGGCAGAAGCTGTTGCAACTGCCTGCTACATTATGAATAAAGTTCTTATAAGGCCATTGCTTAATAAAACTTGTTTTGAATTATTCTTTGATCGCATTCCTCGTGTATCGTATTTTAAAGTGTTTGGATGTAAATGTTTCATTCTAAATACTAAAGATGCATTAGATAAATTTGATTCTAAATCTGATGAAGGTATTTTTGTTGGATACTCAACACGTAGCAAAGCCTACAGAGTATTTAACAAAAGAACTTCAACAGTTGAAGAATCATTACATGTCACATTTGATGAAAATCCTTCATCTAATTCTCCCATCATCATTGATGATGAAGATAACATATTACCTTTATCTAATTCTTTAGATAATATTAATCTTGATGAAATTGATGCTACTAAACCCTCTGTTGAGTCTGTTTCAGATAATGCAGATCTTCCTAAGGCATTTGCACAAGTTCCAAACCATCCATCAGAATTGATTATTGGAGATATTACAGATGGAGTAAGAACGCGTCATCAAATAGAACAAATGGCGCATTGTGCTTTCCTCTCATCCATTGAACCAATGAACATCAATGAAGCATGCAAAGACAGTTCTTGGATCATTGCTATGCAGGAAGAACTCAATCAATTTCAGAGAAATGATGTTTGGGAATTAGTTCCCAGACCAACAGATCATTCAATTATTGGTACCAAGTGGGTATTCAAAAATAAATTGGATGAATCTGATCAGGTAATTAGAAACAAGGCACGATTGGTTGCACAAGGTTATAATCAAGAAGAAGGTATTGATTATGATGAAACCTATGCACCAGTTGCTCGTCTTGAATCTATTAGGATGCTTTTATCATTTGCTTGTTTTAAAGATTTTAAACTATTTCAAATGGATGTCAAAAGTGCTTTTCTAAATGGTTTTCTTAAGGAGGAAGTTTATGTTGAACAACCTCCTGGTTTTATTCCTGAAAATTTAGAAAATCATGTTTTTAAATTGAAG
The DNA here is from genome assembly GCA_030789695.1 of Scilla litardierei. Classification (NCBI taxonomy): domain Eukaryota; kingdom Viridiplantae; phylum Streptophyta; class Magnoliopsida; order Asparagales; family Asparagaceae; genus Scilla; species Scilla litardierei. The sequence goes on along the minus strand of CM061142.1, from coordinate 302,174,574 downwards.
AAAGCTTTATATGGTCTTAAACAAGCACCTCGTGCTTGGTATGAAAGACTTAAAAGTTATCTTTTAAATTCTGGTTATTCTATTGGTAAAATTGATTCAACTTTGTTTATTAAAAATATAAAATCTGACATCATTATTATTCAAATATATGTTGACGATATTATATTCGGTTCTACTAATGAAACTCTTTGTTTAGAATTTTCTAAGATTATGCAGAAGGAATTTGAAATGAGTCATATGGGCGAACTCAACTACTTCTTTGGACTTCAAATCAAACAAATGAAGGAAGGTATCTTCATCCATCAATCAAAGTATTCCAAAGAACTCATCAAGCGTTTTGGTTTAGCGACTTCTACTGATAAACATACTCCAATGAGTACATCTACATCACTAGACAAAGATTTAAATGGTAAGAGTGTTGATCAACGTCTTTACAGAGGTATGATTGGCTCTCTACTTTATTTAACTGCTAGTAGACCAGATATTATGTTTTCAGTATGCTTGTGTGCACGTTTTCAGGCAGATCCAAAGATGTCACATCTTACTGCCGTAAAACGAATTATTAGATATATTAAACACACGTCTGATTATGGTTTATTTTATCCTAAATCAAGCACATTTGATTTATTATCTTATAGTGACGCAGATTTTGCTGGTTGCAAATCAGACCGAAAAAGTACCAGTGGTACATGTCATTTTCTTGGACATGCTTTGGTCTCATGGTTTAGCAAAAAGCAAAATTCTGTTTCGTTATCTACCACAGAGGCAGAATATATTGCCGCTGGGTTAGCATGTGCACAAATATTATGGATGAAACAAACTATCTCAGATTATGGTATTGAGTGTTCCACATGTCCTATAATGTGTGATAACACTAGTGCAATTAATTTGTCTAAAAATCCAGTTCATCATTCACGCACTAAGCATATAGATGTCCGTCATCATTTTTTAGATGATCATGTACAAAAAGGGGATATAGTTTTGAAATTCATTTCCACTGAACATCAGATTGCCGATATCTTAACTAAGCCTTTGAAAGAAGAATCTTTCATTAAACTTAGACGAGATTTGGGCATTATCAGTGAATCTGAATTTATCATATGATGTTTTCCAATTTTAGTGAATTTCTGGAATTTTCTTATAATGTTTTGATAATAAATTTTCTTAGTCGACTAACGTTTTGTTTAATCGACTAATATATCCAGATTTTTTATTTGTGTCACTTATCATTCGGTTTTATATAATTATTATTTCTTCCCAACATATATCTGATTTGATTCCCAACTATTAGGAATATTCAGTAATTTAGAAGTATCTTCTAAACATTCATCTTCACATTCGGTTTGTCTTTTCTACTATGAGATTTGATTTCAAAAATTAAATTTTATTTTATTTTTTAACTTACCACGCCCTGACATAAGGACTCTTTGGCTTCTTGTTGGCCGCCTCTCTTGTCTTGGAAACCACTTTCATTATTTCACCTTGGAAATTGGCTTTTACAATTTTCTTTTCCAATGCACTCTAGGCCATGTGTCATGTTCTCATTCGGCCATCACTTTGCCTTGAGATCCGAAAATCATCATCCCTTGGAATAGGAACCCCCATTTATTCCATCTTGGAGTTTGTATTGTTTTTAATTGTTTTTTATTCTTGGAAAGTGTCTTTCAACAACTCCATTCAATGCTTTGACCGACCTCTCTTAATTTAGCCTACCCACTACGGTCCTTTCATCTCTTATTATTAATTGTTTTCAAATTTTTTATTATTTTTTATTATTTTTTTTTAATATCCGAACGGTTGCGCATTAGATTTTATTTCGGTTGCCTTAGTCGACTAACCAAGCTCTTAGCCGACTAACTCAGTTTTTTAAACCGTTTCCGATCTAACTTCCATCTTTTCGCGTTTTAGTTTCGTCTTCCTCCCGCCTCTTCACATATTTTTGAAAACTTTTCAGTTCTAACTCACCCATTCAGTTTCTCAAACTGCTCACGAACTGATCATGGCACCCATTCACTTGGATAACTACTCCCACTTTTGCCTATTTATTTTCGGAAATTTCCCTTCATTTCTTTTATCCCAACCGAACCCTCTCTTCATCCTCATCTTCTTCTCTGATGGCTCTTCCTCAATTCCGTGATGCCGCGGCCGAAAAACGTTTCCAAGCCTCCACAAAAGCAAAATTCCATCCTGAACGCTTCATCGACTACAATGCTCTTGCTTCCTTCAACATTCTCTCTATCCTATCCGCAGCCGGCCTTGAGAAGATCTGGGCACTCGGGAACAAGGAACCATACTACCCTCTTCTCGTCCGCGAGTTCTACGCCAATCTCGAGCCATGCGTGATTGGTCGTGATACTCACATTCTCTCCCGTGTCAAGACCCTCCCGATTTGCCTAACTCTTCGACGGATCTGTGAGTTGCTTGATCTTCCTCCACACTTTTCCGGTTCTCTCAATTTTACAATGACCGATCCTCGTATCCTAGCAAAAATCGCAACCCCTTGGGTCCATAAACTTTCTGCTGTTCATTTCCACCCCCCTGCTCGCATTATCCTTAAGGTTATAGTTTCTAATCTTATGCCAAAAGGCGGCTCCTTTAATTATCTTTCCAACGAATTAGAGCATTGCCATTATGCGGTGATGGGCGGATTACCTATTAACTGGGGTTTTGTGCTTTTGCAATCCCTTCTTCGACCGGTTCAAACACATATCTATCATCCTTCGTTTATCACTTTGGTACTTAAGATGTTTTGTGTTCCACTTGACGGCGAACTCGCTGTTTCCAATCCTTATAATATCAACATCATCACTTTGCACAATATGCATCTGGATCTTCCAGACCCTGAGGAATCCGATGCGGGCAACAGTGATGATGATGATGCAGACGAAGATCCCGAAGAAGACCCCGTAGAAGACCCCACTTCAGCCGATCCCGACTATACTCCGACCCAAACCACTTACGTCCCCTCCTCTATGCCGAGTTCATCCCGTGGTTTCCGTCGCTTTGTTAAGAAACAATGTGTCCACAAGTGTTTTCCAGAGTGCCGCACCAATCCTAGCTCATGTCCCTTACAGACCCCCCGGACTTCTTCCACTCCTCGCCAAACCAACCTGTCTGTTCTGTCCGGCCTTAGGGAGGATGTTCGGTCTCTTACCGATACGGTCGCTACTGGATTTAGGGAATTTCGGTCAGCCTTGACTGAGCAGGCCCGCGTGCTCGGTCAAGTTCAGCTTAACCAGAGTAAACTCGTCTCATCGCTTGAGGCCCTCAATATCGTTGCCCCTGAAGTAACTCCTCGTCGCAAGAGTGCTCGTACCTCCCAGCCCTTTGGATCCCCTTCCAGCCGTTAGATTGTGGCGACAGTTGCCGTTGTTTACTCCTCCGTTGTGTTGTTTAATGTATTTTGGTTTGCTGATGTCGGATACTAGGTCGTATGCAGCTGTGCTGATGATCTTTTGCTGTTGTTTATGCTTGTTGCATAATGGTTTTTAGATGTGTTTTGTATTCGGCCGTAAGGCCTTAGTCATGGGTATGTGGCTATATGTTTGTTATCCTTCCTAAATGTGTTCTATTAGTAAAATATGTATGGTTATGTTATGTGACACTTTTTCCGTTGTCTGTTCTGTTTTGTGTTATTCTTTCATTTAGTCGACTAACTAGTTCTCTAATCGACTAACATAATTTTTACCCCATCTTTTTGTCAATGACAAAGGGGGAGAATATTTAAGCAATTTTTAAGGGGGAGCATACATATTTGTCATCTTAACCTAAGTTCGTAAACTAAGTTCATAGAATTTAGTATGACATCAATTCTATGACACTTCATCTTTTATGACATATGATATGATATATACATATTTTGTCATCATATAACTAAGTATAGCATATGATATGATATCTGCATATAATTGAGTATGACACTTCACTTTTTATAAATATTTGTCATCATCAAAAAGGGGGAGAATGTTGGGATTTCATAATCCCATGTTCACCTTCCTATTCTATTCCATATGATTTTGATGTGACAACTATTATTATTGCTACTCACTCTATCTATGCAGATGTGCAGTTTCCTAATATATCCACGCTTGGACAATAATCACTTGATATGGAACCCTGCACAAAGGCATTTCAAATTCTCACATGAAGCTCATCATATATATCTACGGAAATCTACGGACTGATGTATTTTTTATATTTATAGATTTCAGAGCCTTGAATATGAAATCCATCTAAGTCCTAGGTTCCTAATAACATATCCTAAACATCCCTTTTCAGAAAAGTCAAAATTCACGTTTTTCTGTCCTGGTCGACTAAGACATTCATTAGTCGACTAAAAACTTTTTCTTCGAGTTTTGACCTGAAAATTTCTGAGTAGTCTTCAGTCAACGTCAGAAAGTTACCGTTAAAATTTCAGTCAAAAATTCCAAGTTTGACTTTTAGTCGACTAAGACTTTCTTTAGTCGACTAATGAAATTTTGCGTCCGTTTTTTTCTGAAACTTTCCAGACCGTTTGTGAACGGTAGGAAACTTCTTTTCCCCCCATTTTCCCTCAGAAAAACTGCCCACAAATCCTATAAATAGAGGGGTAGACCCTCTCTTTTCTTCACACAGCTTTCTTCTCTCTTTCTTACTAGAATTGTTGATTCTAAGCAATCTTGCCTTAGTTGCTCTTTTCTTATTTGCAAGAAGAAATCCATAGATTTCTCTCTTCTTATAAGAACGGAAGAACTTCAAGATTCTTAATCATAGATCTTTTGGAAATTGAAGTTTTCTTCCTTGGAGCAATTTTGATTTTTTTCAACATCAATTTAGAAAGTTGTTTGTGTTCATAATTGAAGAAGATATCGATTGATCTCTCTCTTCTTTTATGAACCAGAGAACTTCAAGTATTGTTCTTCATAACATATCTTTTATATCTTGAAGTTCATCTTCTAACACCATCCTTGAATTTCATTCTAAATTCATAACAAGGCTATAGGTGTTTTTTTATTTCTTATTTAACAGGTTTTGAATCTCTTTTGAGATTGTACAAAGTTTGGGACACGGGGAGTGTCGCCATTTTTGTAAGTTTGCGCTTGCGGGGCAAGTGGTTATAGTGGATTGAAAATCTCTACGGGGTAGAGGACTGGAGTAGGATCACAAGGATCCGAACCAGGATAAATCTCTGTGTTTGCGAATGATTTAATTTTCCGCACTTGTCATTTTATTTTCATTGCCATTTTTGCAAATATTACTAACATCTTATTTGCAACATTTTTTAATATACACTATTCACCCCCCCCCCCCTCTAGTGTATTTGATCCTTACAGGCTAGAATTACAAGGCCTGGGGAGTGTTCACGGCAGTTCTGGGCGTGGCAGCAGCTAGGAGGAGGAGGAAGAAGGCCCCGGTCTGCTGCGGGCATGGATGGAGAAGGGAGCATCCCGCTGGTGGCGCACGGTTGCGTGGAGGGTGGTCTTGCCGGTGGCCTAGGGTGTTGTTGGCGTCCAGGAGTTGGAAGTCGGGGCTTACGGCGTGAGGAAGGGTCAGGGCGAGGGCTGTGATGCGAAGAGGAAGGGTCTGCGATGTTTTGCGTGCGTTGGCGAGGAGAGACCGTGGGTGCGTTCGCGAGGTGGGGAGGCGCCGGAGTGGGGAGGGGGCCGGACTGAGGTCGAGTAGGGGAGGAGAGCAGTTTGCTTATGGCTGGAGGAGGAGATGGCCGCGCGAGTAGGAAGAGGGGATGCGGCTTTGCGTGGCTTGCTGGCGGCTGAGTGATGCATTTCGCTGTGGGGAGAAGAGGGTAGGCTGTTCATTTTGTATCCTCTAGGGGTTTTAATATAGAAATAGGGTGAGGGGGGGCTTGCACGTGAGTGTAGCTGGTTATAAGTTTAGTTTTTATTTTTAAATGTCCTTTATAAAACTTTGTGCGTGGGTGTTGGAAAGAACAGCATGAAGGGTCTGGGCCTAGGGTCTAGGTTTATACTGTGTTTCCTTTGTCCACTTTTTTTGTATTAATTTGTTGTATGTGTGTGGTGCTGATCGTGTGTGAGTGAGTATTAGGTGGGTACGGCCTTGGTTGGGTCAAGAGGGCTAGAGCTTAATTAGGAAGGAAATTTGAAGGATTATTAATAGTGTTTTATAGATGTAATCAAGGGAAATTAGGGCTAATCAATAGGTTTAAATTGGTTTAAAATGGTAAGTTCCAATTGAATTTCTAAAAGGTTGCAAAAGATTTGAAATTCGAATTTTCGAAAATTAAATCAATTATAAGAAGATCTTTTTAATAATTATAATAAGCGTTTTATAATAATAATGATAAGTATGAAAAGACTGGATACGGGTACGGATACGGGTACGGTGTCCGTTACGACTTAACTACGGATACAAAGAAGGATATACAACAAGAGAGGGAAGACGAACTACGCATCGCTAAAACCGGTCGTTACCTCCTACCCACCTTAAGAAGGATTCCGCCCTCGGAATCTTATCGGCTAAGGTACCGGGAAACTATTAGGGTAACGCTCGTATCTCCTCTTCTAATGCATACACACCATAAATAAGCATCACGCCATACTCAAATAGTATTTCTAATACGAATACCAATACCAATAGTATTACAGTGGATAATACTAATCAACGTCCATGCTATTAATAGTAGCAATACACATACACACATTACTAACTACGTGTTAATATAACACGTTAATAAAATACCATCCTACAAATACAATCCGACCAATATTATACTCGGTGAATAGTGACACACGACCACATCGATTTGCTAGCAATAAGTGTGCCATCACCATGCACACTCACATCATTACTAATACACAAAGTAATAACATACTTCTTATACACTCACAATCTATACAGATATAGTACCACATGTCACATAAACATACTACTAATAAAAATACAATCATTCTTAGTCAATTAACACTTCAATCGTATAATCACTTTTACATACCGCATAATACCATATACACATTATAATACATATCACTACACGTATATACCTGCACGTAATACCTTACACCATACACAGATTTGTATACTCCTTACTCATAGCAGTAGGGTCGTCGTAAACTACCCTCCTTAGGATCAAATCCGTTTTCAGACTTCCTTAAATAGGTCGACCTAGGGGTGAGCGGACTTAGACACTAAGATCGCGGACTTAGACACTAAGATCATTCTATCCCAGTCATACATATATTATAAGGAGACAAAAATACATCCATATGCATATACATACTCACACATCACACTTTCAAATACTTATACATACGTACATTTTACTTAAATATACATACTCATTCTACTACACGCCTATCTCGTGTCTACACCAGTACACACAACCATGGTAATCTACTTATGGAAAGTATACTATTACATACATCTATATATACGTAGTCACAAACATACGACTAGGCATACTTCCTAGTATACACATGCTAAATCATCATCCCGTAGGGGTAATTATAACAATTCTACTATATATAAAACACACTTGTTCATACAATATATATTTATACACACACCTATAACTAACCACATACATATACACGCACGAGTACACGCCAGACATTCTAACATATATATCACACAATAACTCTGCACACACAACTATACGTACACTTATTATCATTACACCGAACATGTACATCATTGTACTATCATACAATTACAACCATTAACAAGTACGGCTAAGATACATATACCCTCGTAACTAACCAATACTAAATCTAATACGCTCAGATATTCCTATAGTGATATAGCTAATCACTCGCCTAAGTAGAGATATAACACTTATTACTCTATACTCGACTATATATATATGTCACATATTACCGTACACGCACATACAATACGATAAGCAATCACATTATACTAATATATTAAGGGTAAACACACTTACACCTAAGTAGTACATAGAGATTCACACGCACGGGTCCACACCCACTATCTATACACATGCACAACAACAACACTACAATCAATGCTAATGGTCCCACTATACTTATATTAAAACTGACATAAGCACTGATAAGGACCAATGTGAAAACTAAGCAATAGTGTTGAATTCAGAGTTGAATGATGCAACGAACTAATATTGTGATGGACGGTTCCGGAGACGGTATGGTTAAGAGAGTAGTTTGGTTGGGTGACATAGAATATTTAAGAATAATTAAATAATTAAGAAGATAAGGATATATGTAAAACAATAACATCGTAAAATAGCAAACGTATGGCATGAATTGAAAAGTAAAATGTGATTAGTCAAATAATAGGTGAAGAGTAATATGGGCCAAGTGATGTAGTGCTTGTTTTGCAAATGGAAATGGGTTTGTAAAATGGAAATTTTTTTATAAAAAAAATGTGAAGGCAATGATTTTAAAACTGACACACAAGATTTTGAAGTTCTATTTAACTTAGGAAGGTATTTTTAAAAGTATATATGAATGACTGTTTTTGAAATATGTTGGTAAGAAATGGGGATAACATTTTGAGCTAGCGAAATAAAAATAACGTTTAAAAAAGTTCATTACATGAGGAAAATAGAGTAGCTATACGAGGCTACGTGAAGTAGAAGCGTGGAAGATGTATGTTGGAAAATTGCTATAGTAACTGAAGATCGCACCAGCAGAGTTTCATAATCAAGGTTGGGTTTAAGTCGACTGAAGTGTATAAAATCTAAGTAAAAGTTTTCGAAAGGAATTTAAACTTAGTGAAGAATTCAATAAAAGAAGTATCGGAAATACTTTAAAAAAACTTGGATCTGCAATGGGGAGGTTCAAGGTTAAAGATGGTGGACCTAACGAGTGTATGCGAATCGAGGACAAGGAATAGGTTTGATGATCGAAACGTAAGGACGACTAAGAAGTAACTCCGTGAATACGCTACGATGGCTTCTTACGATCTTCAAATTGGAAGTGTAACGATTAGGAAATAGTAAAATCTTGGGGGATAATAACATTGGGTCGACTAAGGTTTAGCACTGAGGTTCTTCACGAACTAGACTGCGATAGGAAAGCCGAGGTAAGGGTTCGTTGAGGATCGAGATCTTATCTATAGATCTGGAAAATCCTACGCTTCGAAGTCTACTTACTGCAGGCGTCTCAGGTTTGACTTGCACGGATGTGACGACCGCTACATTCGGTTGGGCCCTAGATTAGATAAATCTAAGTGAACGTCTAACGAACTCAAAAATTTAATATGGTCAGAGCTGGACGATCAATCGCTAGAGTGACTCCTAAGATGATAATACTAAGTCATGGCAAGGGTGTCTAACTAACGAGCACAAGCGTCTATCGATTCATATTATCCTGGTATTGGTTTCCTAGCGTGCTGAGACAAGGTATTCGAGTAATTTTGCGTACGAACTATTCTGGATGTTTTTGGCTAATGAAAGGTGTTCTCATTGTTCCGAATTTCGCAGTTACAGGACCTGCATGGGCCACCACTAAAACCTGTAACGCCCCGCTTCCCAAAAGACACCGGAAGCGAGAGCGTTACGCGGTCCGCTTGAACTAGAGCGGTGAAGCTCGAGTTCAATAAGCGTCTGTGATAAAAATACAGATGAGGTCCTTGCATTTGTGTATCAGAACAATCAGAAACATTTCAGAAAATAGAGCCACAACCAGAGATAATGTTCGTACACGCAATTAAACAACAAGCCACAACTGGGCTAAAGTAGCAACAAAAAATGAAACGTACACGAAACAACTACAACGACTGAAAGTAAACTAAGAAAGCTGTAGAGTGTGGGTCCGCTAGTCCTCCACTGGGAGAGGCACTACGTCGGGGGCAAACTCCTGGCTCTCCAAATCTGGCGTCACGTACGAATCCTCCGAGTACTCAAGCTTAGAAACTGACATACATCCAAAAACATGAATGTATGTCAGCTAGGGGGTCTGCAAGAAAGAGTTAGCATTCCAAGACAAGATATACGACAGATATGAATTTAAGAAGCATTACATATTTTAATGAAGTGACTGCAGCAATTTAACATTTGACAATTTTATAGAAACAGAAACGAACATCCCTAACATGCAATTCTAGTTAGTTGCAAGATTAAAGTTAAGATTTTCTCTGAGTTCATCAGCATGACAATTTTCCTAGAGACCAAAGTTAGCGTGGAAAATTCCATGTCAAGAGGTCACATCTAATCTAGGGTGCTCGCCTTTAAGTCGTGATGAGAAGGTCGTTCCTCTCACGGGGGCTTACCGTGATTGACGCTAACCCACCACGTGCAGGTGGTGCTCTTGAGGTGAGCACCCTTCATACGCCCAGTGGCCGCTCAACCCTAACCCCACCCAAAAGTTTGCCGGAACACGAGCCGGCCTAGTCTCCTCACAGACATCACGATATCACGATACCGCCTTCGAGGCGCACGATTTCCACGATGTCCATATGTGTTAGGCATGTCAGGACTCACAGAATTTTACTGTTATCATTATTATTACACATTTGTGACAGTTCTACACAGTAAAATAGGGTTGAACAATTTAAATAGCGGTTTCAAAATAATGACGAGCACGAGTTTTCATTGGGTTTGCTACAGAAACTATTTTTTCTCATAATTGATTAAAATTAAGGTATATCATATGATATACCGTTGGATCCTAAATTTTGTCCCGATCGTCATGGTGTCATTTTCTCACGTCATTTCACCTCTAATTTTTAAGTTATTCAACAATACGTGAAAGCGACGTAAAAGTGTCGAAACTTCAAAAAATCATATCAGTTCGTATACTTGCCTGTTTTTGACGTTCTTAGTGTCGTTGGAAACGTCTTGACGAATACTACACTACGAAGGAGACGGTTCACTGGTTTGACAAAGCATGCAATCAGAATAGACGTTTTTCGATCAAAACAGCTTTATAACGAGCTCCTACGACGTCTAATCAACCGGTTTTATTATGTTATCTACATTACAGTGTGGGTTATGAGTTCTTTAAGGGTAGATCTACTAACCGGTAGTGCAGAGAAGGATCGGAACGCAGCGATGGGCAGCGGCGATGCGTACGGTTCTGAAACAGTGACGTCCACGGTCTGAACTCGTCGCGGCAGCGAGGAAACGGCAGACAGCGGCTAGCAGTGAGGCCTGGGGAGTGTTCACAGCAGTTCTGGGCGTGGCAGTAGCGAGGAGGTGGAGGAAGAAGGCCCCAGTCTGCTGCGGGCGTGGATGGAGAGGGGAGCAGCCTGCTGGTGGCGCACAGTTGCATGGAGGGTGGTCTTGCCGGCGGCCTAGGGTGTTGTTGGCGTCCAGGAGTTGTAGTCGGGGCTTGCGGTGTGAGGAAGGGTCAGGGCGAGGGCTGTGATGCGAAGAGGAAGGGTCTGCGGCGTTTTACGTGCGTTGGCGAGGAGAGACCGTGGGGGCGTTCGCGAGGTGGGGAGGCACCGGAGTGGGGAGGGGGCCGGACTGAGGTCGAGTAGGGGAGGAGAGAGATTTGCTGATGGCTGGAGGAGGAGATGGCCACGTGAGTAGGAAGAGGGGATGCGGCTTTGTGTGGCTTGCATGCGGCTGAGCGATGCATTTCGCTGTGGGGAGAAGAGGGTAGGCTGTTCATTTTGTATCCTCTATGGTTTTTAATATAGAAATAGGGTGAGGGGGGGCTTGCACGTGAGTGTAGCTGGTTGTAGGTTTAGTTTTTATTTTTAAATGTCCTTTATAAAACTTTGTGCGTGGGTGTTGGAAAGAACAGCATGAAGGGTCTGGGCCTAGGGTCTAGGTTTATACTGTGTTTTCGTTGTCCTCTTTTTTTTGTATTAATTTGTTGTATGTGTGTGGGTGCTGATCGTGCGTGAGTTAGTATTAGGTAGGTACGGCCTTGGTTGGGTCCATTTGAATTAGGTGGGTACGAGCTTAATTAGGAAGGAAATTTGAAGGATTATTAATAGTGTTTAATAGATGTAATCAAGGGAAATTAGGGCTAATCAATAGGTTTAAATTGGTTTAAAATGGTAAGTTCCATTTGAATTTCTAAAAGGTTGCAAAAGATTTGAAATTCGAATTTTCAAAAATTAAATCAATTATAAGAAGATCTTTTTAATAATTATAATAAGCGGTTTATAATAATAATAATAAGTATGAAAAGACTGGATACGGGTACGGGTACGGGTACGGTGTCCGTTATGACTTAACTACGGATACGAAGAAGGATATACAACAAGAGAGGGAAGACGAACTACACATCGCTTAAACCGGTCGTTACAGGGAAGAGAGATATATCTATGGGGAGAGATATGTGGTATTATGTAAACCATTCATGTGTGCATGTTATATACTTATTGCAATTGGTTTATGTAATCCATACCTATTATATGCCACCATTGTTTCCCATTATTTCAATTGGTATAATGAGTATTTACAATTGTGTATCTCATTTTACAATTGGTGCATACAAGTAGGGGGGCTCATTAGCATTGTGCTTTATTTTCTTCATGTTTACATAATGTGTGTCATCATCAAAAGGGGGAGATTATTGAGTATTGGTGTTTCATACCAATGTTATTTTAATGATGATCATAACATTATGTTATTGCTAATGACTCTCGTGTTTTAGTCTCATAGTTAACATTTCAAGAATATCATTTTTGGAGACTAAACATTTGGTGCAAGGATGGACATCGAGAGGAGCAACACCATAGCTTGGACTCAAGAGGTGCCCAAGCTTGGAGATGATGGAGAGTATCAAGGTTGAAGCCATAGACTCTAAGGAAAGCAATGTAATCCTTGTAAAATTTTATTTATTGCTTTTCTTCTTTTTGAGTCTAGGTTTAATGTAATGCCTTGATAGATGGATTAACTCATTCATGCATATGCATTTTCCATCTTAGTGAGCCTTGGGATTATCATAGAAATCATCCCAATAGGTTCATCATGCCTTAAACTCAAACTGGAGTTTTTGGCTCTCCAACAGGCGACTGTTGAAGGTCTTACAGGCGACTGGGTGATTCCAGGCGCCTGTCGAGCCTTCTACAGTCGACTGTAGTGCACTGCTCAAGTCAACCTTTTATTGGATCTTACTTGAGCTTATGGAATAGTCGACTGAAGGTCTATTTACAGCCGCCTGTCTTCCAACATGCACCTGTAAATTGTTCTAAAGTTGTTTATGTGCAACTTGCATTTTCTGGGCTCCCAATTTGCAAGTCAGTCGACTGTTGCAGTATTTACAGTCGCATGTCTATTTTACAATCGCATGTACTCTGGACATCATTCGTCTATATACATACAGTGCATAAGTTGCATCTCTCTGTTTTATTTCCATCCTCTGTAGCAGTCGCCTGCTTAAGGATATACAGGCACATGTCCATTCTACAGTCGCATGTGTAGTCTTCTACATTCGCCTGTCATGGCTCAAATTATAGCCGTTGGGATTTATTTATCCATTGATCAGTCAACTGTCAGATGATCATCAGTCGACAGTCGCTGACGTTTCAGGCCAGATTCTAGCCGTTACAGCTTTTCGTTTTTGGCTTCATCCTTCGGTTTTGAGAGTTCATATAGGGTTCCTATATATATGAGAGGGCTGAGTTTATTAGAACTTCTTGGAACTATTGAAAATCATTAGATATTAATTAAGCCACTCTCAAACTCTCTCATTTTCCTCTTAGAGCTCTTTATCTCCTTCATGCATTCAAGTCAAGCTCAAGGAAAATCATCCAAGTGCTTTCAACCTAATCCCATCACTTGGAGATCCTCTTCCATGCCTTGCATTCATTAATGAGTAAGTTCATCTCAAGGCATAGGTAAGAGTATTTGTTTTACTTTGTGTTTCTTTGAAACCTTAATTCTCTTTGTGGGAATTAGATACTCTCTTTGTGGGAGTTACTCTCTTTGTGGGAGTTTGGAGTCCTATGTAGGACTAACCCTAATTCTCTGTGTGGGAGTTAGTAATTCTCTGTGTGTGAGTTTGACCCCTGTGTAGGGTTGGTTTGGTTCTTGTGTAGGACAAATCCTTTGTGTGAGGTATCTCTTTGTGGGATTGTATTCACTTCTCTTTGTGGGAATTATAGTAAATATTGGTGTGGCTGGGCGTACCCAAGTTTGGGGAACCAATGTAATATCTTATGTTTGCGTTTGGATTGATTGTGTTGATTAATTCCTCTTGCATTTATTATTCTGCATTTGCAAGTTAAATTTTAATTGCATAATTTATTACCATTACTCTATTCACCCCCACTCTAGAGTGTTTGTTGTTAGTATTGTAATGTAGACGGTCCTTCCATAACTTTGGAGATGGTATTTACAATATCGTTGATATTGATTCGCATGTTTTTTTACCGATATTTGGCGTAAAAATATTTATTATTTGATCTTGCCTAAAATCATAGAACATTGCTTAGTTGCTAACACAAATAAACAACTATTATGGCATCGTCGTTTTGGTCATGTTCATTTTAAGCACTTATATAAGTTAGCTAAGCATGATATTGTTAAAGGTTTTCCAAAAATTTCTTTTAGTAAGAAAAACTTTTATGATTCATGCGAAAGAGGTAAACTAAGTAAATCATATTTTAGACCTAAAGATGGTATAACTTCTAAGAGGCCCCTAGAATTAGTTCATTTAGATTTATTTGGGCCAACTAGAACCACATCTTTAGGTAATGCTCATTATGGATTAGTCGTCGTAGATGACATCTCTAGGTTTACTTGGGTTTCATTTCTAACCAATAAAAATGAAGCATTTGAAGAGTTTACTATATTTGCAAAGAAAATTCAAAATATATTAGGAACCACCATAATCACTATTCGTAGTGATCAAGGAGGAGAATTCGAGAATGAATTTTTCACTAAGTTTTATGATGACAACGAGATTACTCACAACTTTTCTTTTCCTCACATACCACCACAAAATGGTGTTGTTGAGAGAAAGAATAGGACCCTAATTGAGTGTGCTCGCACCATGCTCCATGATAGTCATCGTGGACTACAATTTTGGGCGAAGGCGGTGCACACGGCAATGTTATGTGCTAAATAGGATCCTAGTGAGGCCCCGAACGAACAAAACTTGTTTTGAATTATTTTATGATAAAAAGCCGCAAGTTAAATATTTTCGTGATTTTGGTTCAGAATATTTTATAAAGAACACCTATAGTAACTTACATAAACTTGAGCCAAGATCTGATGAATGAATCTTTGTTGGATATTCCACACGTAGCAAAGCCTACCGAATATACAACAAAACCTCTTCAACGATCGAGGAATCACTACACGTTTCATTTTATGAAGATTTTGATATTCCTCATGTTGTCGATGATAGTGTAAATGTTTTATGTGATTCCATTAGTAATGTTAAAATTAATGATTCTATTATTGAGACTAACAATACTAATGAAAATTTTGAGGATGTTCCAAGTGATCCAGGTATTCCCAAAGCTTATCCGACCGTTCGTAATCACCCCCATGACCAAATAATTGGAGACATTGGTATGGGTGTCCGAACAAGGTTAAAGATTGATGAATTCTCTCATTGTGCATTTGTCTCTACCATTGAGTCAAAAAATATCCAAGAAGCGTGTGAAGATAGCTCTTGGATAGTTACAATGGAAGAGGAGCTCATGTAATTGGAAAGAAATGAAGTTTGGGAGCTCTCGTTCCTCTTCCAAATGGTCACCAAGTGATTGGGACCAACTGGATTTTTAAGAACAAGACCGATGAGAACTAGGTCATCACAAGGAATGAAGCAAGGTTAGTATCTCAAGGCTACCGGCAAGAGGAAGGTATTGATTTCGAAGAATCCTTTGCCCTCGTAGCTAGATTAGAAGCTATTAGGTTGCTTTTATCTTTTGCATCTCATAAAAATTTTAAATTATTTCAAATGGATGTTACAAGTGCATTTTTAAATGGTATCGTTAATGAAGAAGTGTATGTTTCTCAACCACCCGGTTTCATACATGAAAAATTTCCAAACCACGTTTTCAAACTTAAGAAAGCACTATATGGGTTGAGACAAGCTTCTAGAGCTTGGTATGATTGACTCAAAACCTTTCTTTTGGATTTAGGTTTTAAAATGGGTGAAGTTGGTTCAACTCTTTTCATTAAAGATTATGAAAATGACGTTCTTTCAATTCAAGTTTATGTAGACGATATTATATTTGGTTCTACTAACTTTAATCTTTGCCAAGAATTTTCTAAGTATATGATGGATGAATTCGAAATGAACCAAATGGGTGAGCTCAACTACTTCCTTGGACTACAAATTTGGAAAATGAAGGATGTGACTTTCATACATCAAAAAAGTACACCAGGGAGCTTATCAAGTGATTCGGGATGGAATTGTTTTCAAGCAAACGGACTCACATGAGTACGACAACCCATCTACACAAGGATAGGAACGGGAAAGATGTAAACGTTCGTATATATCGAGGTATGATCGGTAGCTTACTTTACTTAACTGCAGGCCCAATTTTATGTTCTCTGTATGTCTTTATGCTAGATATCAAGCTAGACCTAAAGAGCCACACTTGATTGCAGTTAAACAAATTGTTTGTTATCTTAATCATTCATTAGATTATGGGTTACTTTACCCTAAGTCTAGCACATATGATTTAATCTCATATAGTGATGCTGATTTTACCGGATGCAAATCCGATAGGAAGAGTGCTAATGGCACTTGCCATTTTCTAGGAATCTCTTGTTTCTTGGTTTTCCAAGAAACAAAACTCGGTATCTTTATCCACGACTGAAGCAGAATATATTGCTGCGGGTCTTGCATGTGCATAAGTTCTTTGGATGAGACACACGCTCAAAGACTATGATGTCAATTGTGATACTTGATGCACCCAGAATTAACCTCAAAACCCACTTAGTTATGACACGAATCACACAGAGATAAATCCCCGAAAACGGTGCCAATGGCTAGATGCGTTCCTAAATTAACCCCAGAAATTACCACAAGTGCACGGTGTCAGGCTTTGAAGTATAGAAAGATGTCGAACCCACAGGGAGGTGATGTTAATTAACTTTGGTATTTTCTAGATCTCAGAACAATGTCAGTAGGTGTATTCAAATTGGTTGTAACAAAATATCTCTTATCAAGATTATCAACAATATAAAAAGACTAGAGCAATAGGACTCACCACTAGGATCGTCGGATGTCGATGCTAGGTTAGGATTCTTACGTTGGATTGGCTTTATTAAGGGGAGATTGTCGCATCTAAAATGTAGAACTCATAGCCAACTATCGTTGTGCCACTTGTCTAACGTATCTCGTGCTTAGCCCCACCATTGGGGATGGCCTTACACGCGATACGTGCATTATGATCGACAACTATTCTCAATCTTTTCTCGTACCACTATCGTGGGTTAGAGCTTTGATCTGTGATTTGGTGGTTCTTCATTGATGCTGTTATCATAGTCATCAATTAGTAATATAGGATGTCGGTAGATCCCGTCAAAGTGCACGCTACTATCGTGGTCACGAACCCTAATTGGATTCACTAACATACTAATTAAGTTTATAAGATATCCTTGCAAGATATGCGCCACCTCGTGGATCACAAACCCTATATGGAATCTCCTACAAACTTGGCTAGATCAAACAAATCACACCCTTTTTGCACTAAAACAACCTAAAAATCCTAACTTTACATCTAATTCCTAAAATCCTAGGGCTAATCCATTAGCCCTAGATAAGAATACTCATGGATCATAGAGATGACAATAGAAAATTCGATAAAGACTAAAGAGATCAACATCGCAACTGAAGACATTAAATAACGTATATAAAGATAGAAGATAGTTACCAAAACGTCGGAGATCAACAAGCAACACAGAGAATTAAGGGCACAAGATTCCAAGCAAAGGCGACTAATAAAAATATGAAGTTTGTCTTCTACAAAATAGCGACGACTAAGAACTCTCTTCAAGAAAACTAAAACTAAAGAAAAAATAGTCTCTCATAATAAAGGGTTAAAATCTTGCTTATATACAAGGGGTATAGACCCCCACAAAAATCAGAAAATATGGGCACTTGGGCCCACTAACTAATCTACGACGTACTCAGAAAATATGGCACCCTAATCGGTCGAGTAGCAGTGCCGCTCGGTTGAGTTGACAGGCGGCTCCGCTTTGTTGCTTCTTTGGCTCTGGGTTGATCCAAGCTACTCGGTCGAGTAGCCCCTCCACTAGGTCGAGCTACAATAGGCCTGAACTCTCCTCAAAACACTGTTCTTCTTGGTGGCGACTCGGGTAGATGGTCTGCTCGGTCGAGTATGTTTGGTTGCTTGGTCGAGCTACAGTGCGTGGAGAATGGCTCAGAATAGTCGCTCTGTTTGGATGCATCTCGGTCGAGCTGGCTGTCTGCTCGATCGAGCTGGCTGTCTGCTCGGTCGAGTGGGGCGTGTCCATTCTCGCTGGAGTTTCTTTGTGTAAGGTCGGTCGAGTGCTGATCGACTCGACCGAGTAGCCTGGGAACAGACTCCAATTGCCCTAGAGCTCTCAACTCTCGCTCTCTTCTCCTCCTCTCCTCCAATCTTCTTCTTTGCCTTGCCGAACACCAATGGAACTAGGCCAATGATGCTCCGAACGTCTCAGATGTGTCTGTGTCCTTTAATATCTCCGATTCTCTCCAAAGTTCCTGAAAATCCACAAATCTATACGAAACTCGAATATAGCGTTAGAAGCACGATACTATATGAAAATATGAACTTTGGATGGCGAATATGGTATGAAATGATGCAGTAAATGTATGGAAAATATGGATGCATCAAAATCCCCCAAGCTTACCTTTTACTCGTCCTCGAGGAAGACGAATAGGAGGCTCGCCGGGCGATAAAAATAAGAAATAGGAAAAGGATGAAAAATGGAGGGAGGCGTTAGATTATTCGATCAGATCGCAAGCCATAAGCTACATATCACGATATTCAGAAAAATGAAACACATGCTATAGAGATTTCATATCTTATAAAAATTTCGGTACTTGCAAGTTTTAGAGAGCAAAGAAAGGGACTCTCTAAATTCATACAATCAATTCATATCCACTCTAATATACGAATGTTGGCGATGCACTTTTCAATCAAAGGTTATAAATGAAGCATATAAGAATCACACCAAGCAAGCAATAAAGAATGGAATAGAATTCATGGCATTCACATATTCACGTCAAATCATAAGAAATCTCCAAGCTAAGTTATTTCGCTAAGTTTAAGCATTATCAAACATCCACATTCATGTACAACTCCACTCTAATGTCGTACTCACTCATACAGTCAAAAGAATTCACCCCACAAGCTTAGCTTGAGGCATCGCATCTTAGGGAAAAGAATAGGGAAAATGGGATTTTTGGCATTGGTTTTCCCAAGTAATTTTTGTGGCTCCAAGTAATGAAACTGAGAAATTTTCTTTTCTCTTTTTTTATTTTTTATTTTTCTTTCTTTTTTCTTTTTGGATTTTTGTAGGTGCTATTTGATTTGTATTTTTGGACTTTTGGCTCCTTTTGGCTTTTTGGACTTTTAGAGGAAGCTTTTTCTTTTGCAATGGTTTTATTTTCTTTTGTGGGAAAGATGGGTATAAGTAGCTGCGAAGGGGTGAACTCGAATGACAAGTAGAGAAATAAAGATATATGTGGAGAAAGAAATAATATGACATTCGGTTCACTCTAAAGTGTGCATGAACGGTTTAATAAAATAATACTTCAAATAAAACTTATATGTAAGCATTGATATTCTTAATCATTTCAATGAATAATGAAGTCAGGCAGTAAATATATCACTCATATCAAGCATGCAGCAGAAGGTGAAATAAGACAATAATAAAGATGCTTCAGATATACAAATGATGTGTGAATCTTGGTGCATTTCCAACAGAAGCATACTAAATACTAATCCATACATTCAGCTTCAATAAATTTCATGCATTCATTTAGAGACGTCATCAAAAGAGATATATGTGCGAGCACACGGATAGTAAGATACTGAAATACTCTAAATAGCATGTCAGGAGATATAAGTATCGTGAAAGCTGCTAAAGCTAAAAGAGATATCATCATTTGGAATATATCTAGCGTAAAGGGTAAAGAAAAGTTGGATAATAAAATAAAAACAAGCATGCAAGCATACCAAAAGATCGAAAATATGATGCTAAAAGGAAAAAAATAAAATGGTGTAAAAAGGGTGGAAAATATAAGTAAAAGGGGTAAAATGAAAGGGAAAAGATAAAGATAAAAATAAAAAGCGATAGTGCTCATCCCCCAAGCTAAACACAGGAGTGTCCTCACTACTGAGGATACGTGTGCAAGGTGGGAGAATGATGCTGGGGCAGGGTGGGCAGAAAATAAAAAATAAAAAATAAACTAAAAATAAGGAAACTATACATAAGAGAGAAAAAAATGCATATGCATGTCCTAATGCCTTTAATATGTACAAGCACACAGATGATGCGAATGATGCAATGATGGTATATGTATGTGGAGCAAAATGGGGTTCTCCCCCCAAGCTATGCAAGATCAAGGCCCCAAAATGACAGATGGACACAAATATATGGAGGGGAGAACAAGAGTAGAAATAATATAAGGATCAAGCAGGGGCACCACCCTCTGAAGGTGGTGATGAGTCCCACTGCTGAGGACCAGAAGATGGAACAAAAGGTGCAGGCTCGACGTTTGTGTCGGTATGCAGGTCAACAAAAGGCGCATCCGGCTCAACGGAAAGAGTGACAGGCCCTGCAGAAGCCTGAGAAAGAGGCACAGTGAGCGGTGCGGGTGTGACAGGAGGAATAGGATCGGGTTTGGCTAGAGGAGCAGGTGCAAGTATAACAGCTGGTGCATGATGTGTCCTCATAATATCGATAATGGTAGCGAGGTCCCGCTCCACTGAATGCTGGTGGGTGGCGACCATGCGTGTGAGGGTATCAAAGGCACGCCTCAAGGCAGCAACATTGGTCTCCAATGCAGTAAGACGTGCGTCAGTATGGTGGGAGCCAAAAGGTGGATGTGCATCCCTAGGTGCAACTCTCTCAGAATGGGCTCGGGCGTGTGCGCTACGAGGCCTAAAACCAAAATCGGAAGAGAGTGTCCTAGGGGGATCTCGACAGAAGATGGGAATGGAATGGATCCGAGATCTGGTGCATAGTGTGAAGCATCAGAAGCATCAGAAATGGGAGTCGTCATGGTAACAAAAGTGGTGACAAACACCACGATGCTCTTAGTGAAGACAGCTGATGCGGGGACAGAAGTAGTGCCAGGAAGTGTAGCTGTGGATGCGGAAGTGATAGGATCGAAGTGATGGGGTCTACAGGGACAGATAGGATGCTGGTAGAGTCAAAAGTGGTGGGGACAGCAGTGGTGGGGACAGGCTCTGAAAGGGTGGAACCAGAAGGCTCGGGAGCAGCAGAAACAGACGTGCCCTCAGGCCTGGGCACTGAAGAAAGTGAGGCAGTGACCTCGGGGATAGAAGTGTGGACAGCCCCGGAAGTCACTACGGTGGTGGGGGGGCATGGAAGTGGTGGTGGCAGGAGCACTGCCAGCTGTGGGGACATAAGTGCTTGTGGGCCGTGCAGAGAGAATGGCAGCGATATCGGGAACCTCATCAGAACGGTGCACCTAGTCATCGACGTCCTCTGTTGCGACTGTTCCTCATGGGGGCTCGAGCTTGTGGATGGGTGGGATGGGGAAAATGCCAGGTATGACCCAGGTAAGCATGACTGGGGATACATCAGTAAGATCAGGGCGGTGAAGATACATATGGTGCTCACGGTGGGTGCGGTGGTGCTCCGGTCGGAGAGATCGGAACGAGTGGCGATGGTTTGGGAAAAAAGGGGAGCTCGGGCGCTGGGTTTGATTAGGATTAGGGTTTGAATCGAGTGGGGTTGGGTTTTAAGTAAGCCGAAATCGGTTTGGTTTAGGTTGTGGGCCTAGCTCCCTTTAGTCGCTGCTCAATCGAGCAGCGATAGCTGCTCGGTCGAGCTCAAAAGTTAGGAAAAAAGAATTTGAAATTTGAACCTTAGGTAGCTCCTAGCTACTCAATCCAGCTATTACTCAGCTCGGTTGAGCTGAATTAAAACAGAGTAACTATTTTCAGCTCTTCTTACTCCCACTGTAGCTCGACTGAGTATGGTGTTGGATCCTATGGATGGCAAACAACACTAGAAGGGGGGTTGAATAGTGTTTTGTACAAATAGTAAACTTTTTTTATCCTTAATAATAACATAATTATAACCCTTCTAATGTTGCCTAAGAAACCAAGTAGAGTGATCGACGCTTGGTACTTAATCAACAAGTTAATATTAAAAAGAATAAGTTACAAGCAAATAAATCTTTATACACAAAGAGAATTATTACACAACGGAATTAAAAGAATGATCTTTGTAATAATAAATGAAGAGTTACAAAGATATAATATTAACAAATGAATAAAAAATGCTTGTACAAAGAATATAGACAATCATAGAAAATCAAATGCAGATACAAGCGATTTTTATCCTGGTTTCCTGCAACCTGGGTACGTCCAGTCCCTGACCAATCCGGTATGAGATTTAATCCACTATTGCCTTGGCAATACAATTACCTAACTCCACTTGTTAGGATTTCCGACGACACAGCCTTAACTAGGATTTTCCAACCACCTAGACTTGTCTAGGATTTACACTGTCCCTTAACACCAGGGGGAAACCACAAAGAACAAAGTTCCAATTCACCATAATATTGGTGGAGATTGGTTTACACCCGAAATTCTATAGCCAAGATAAATATTGCAATTGTGCGTTACGTGGCTAAAATAATTTAAATGGATCTTTAGATCACACAAAGAATATGAAATGATTCGTTGTGATCTAGATCTCTGGTTTTCAAAATCCTTTCAAGAATGAAAAATAAGGAATAAGGAATTTTGAAAAACAAAATAAAATAGCCAAACTATAAAACGGATCCCAAAAGAATTTCAGAATGAGAATTGAGATCAGAAATTCAAACCAGAAATTTGGCTATAACTTAAGAGCAGTAAGAGCAAATGAGAGATCTTTAGAACAGAATTTTTGCTCAATGAAAATAGAAAGATTGGTTATATAAAATGATCTCTTAGGGGCTCTATTTTTAGAACTTCAGAGGTGATTTCAAAATTCAAAAATGATTGACTTTTAGTCCAATCAAAAAAGGAAGTAAAGTGAAATCGGGAAGTAGAATCACAGAAGAAAACGACAGCTGGTAGTCGACTCCCATTATGAGGTAGTTGACTCCCAGAGAGATTTCATTGAAAATTTGCTCACAGCTGGTAGTCGACTCCTTCCTTTGGTAGTCGATTGCCAGAGCACTTTTTCACTGAAACTTAGCTAGGGAATGTGTAATCAACTCCTGGGTGTTTGGAGGTTGACTACGAAGATTAGATCAACTAGCTAATGCTCTCAAAGAGTTTAAAAATGATTTAAAACATTTTTGTTTCGAAAATATTTTGTGTGTGTGCAATAATACTTGGCTTTAACATAATCCTAAAGAGACCAACTCACACACTAAACTTAGACGAGAACTTCTTGAAGCTGATCAGATGTTGATGTAGATACGTGCTTCTCTTGAATTTGAGCTCCTCTAACATTAAGCTTGAGCACCTGCATAAGCTTCAATATTGAGATACGCTTGTGCTTGACGTAGAGCTATCAAATTCGTCTCTGTCTTCTGAGTGTGGTTGAGCTTCTTCGGAGTATGCATAAATCTATCGATCGCACAACCTACACATCTTAGATATAGTGTTATTAGTACACTAACATCATTTGGTGTGCTCATCATCAAAACTACTATAGTGTTATTTGATGATGACACCCAAATGAAAAATAAAATGAATAACTCAATAAGATACCAAATAAGATAACTTAAGTAAGATAACTTACTCCCCCTGCTTAGATGAGGTACTCCCCCTGCATCAAAGCCGGTTAATATATAGTAATTTATTCATTTTCATGTTTTTGCATTTACTAATTTTCTCCCCCTTGTCATCAATCAAAAAGATGAAAATAATAGAATCATAATTTATAGAATACTTTAAGCATTAACATCAAAGCTTATTCAACAATCAAACCAAGCATATATCTTGTGTAGGAGAAAACAAAATTTTCAAATAAATGTATATATCTGTAAAACAAAGTTAGTAGATTAATATATATATATATATATATATATATATATATATATATATATATATATATATATATATATATATCTATATTATAAAAGAGGGATGTTATCAAGAGAAATTGGATAAGAGATATTGGACATGAGAAATTGGATAAGAGATATCTATATCATAAAAGAGGGATGTTATCAAGAGAAATTGGATAAGAGATATTGGACAAGAGAAATTCGATAAGAGATATCTATATTATAAGAGAGGGATGTTATCAAGAGAGATTGGATAAGAGATATTTATATTATAAAAGAGGGATGTTATCAAGAGATATTGGATAAGAGATATTGGACATGAGAAATTGGATAAGAGATATCTATATTATAAAAGAGGGATGTTATCAAGAGAAATTGGATAAGAGAAATTGGACAAGAGAAATTGGATAAGAGATATGTATATTATAAAAGAGGGATGTTATCAAGAGAAATTGGATAAGAGATATTGGAAAAGAGAAATTGGACAAGAGATATCTATATTACAATTGAGAGCTGTTTTTGAACTTTGTCCTATGTGGCAATGTCACATCAAGTTTTGGGGGGAAAATTTTTTGGGTTGGGGGAAAATTTGTTGGGAGAATACAAAAGCTTTTCTTTTTTGAAATTGGCACCATCAGCATTTAATACTCTTCATTCAAAAATGACCAAAAAAATGAGACCCAAAAAACACACACAAAATGAAACCCAAAAAATATGCAACTTAAATTACAAGTATGCAAAAGAGAACTTTATATCGGCTGAGCTTATTTCGGCTGACCCCAAAAAAATTGAAACCCAAAAAAAATACAGGGAATGTGCATTCAAATAGGCGGGCTGAGTTTTTTGGGCGTCAAGCAAGGGTCTAACCAACCTATCCGCGCCGAAGGCGCCCGCTAAATTTTTATACGCTAATTTGTTGTTCTGCGTCGAAGGAGCACCGAATTTATTGTTTCTTGCCGAAGGCGGTCGTGCCTCTAAATTTTTTTACGCTAATTTGTTGTTCTTTTAAATTTTGGCTGTAGAAATATTTTTTGGGGGACAAAGTTTTCGCGGAAAAAAATCTTAAATGCACCGTGCCCAAGGGCATGGGTTATGACTAGTATATATATATAAGATGACATGAATGATATATCAATGATTAAATCATGTCAAAACATAAGCATAAGCAGTGTACCATAAGTTCAAGTCATCACACCATCGTAAGAGTTATTACAAACCAAACCACATTGTTTTCAAAAGGCATTGTTTTAAACCAATAAACCAAACTGGTTTAAGAAGATCGGCCGTTCTTCTTCTCCTTATTCAGCTCCTTGATCTCATCAAGGATCATACCAAGGGTCTTCTCGGTCATTTCGTTGCTTTGGGCCACAAATTCCTTCAAGTTAGCTACCTTATGGTTGAGCTTTTCAAAGCCTTCCTCTTGAGAAATCTTTAGATTCTCAATTTTCTTCAAGAGCATGTCTTGAAGCTCAACGATGTAATCAGGCACATCCTCAGGTGGCACTTCTTCTTCTTCTTCTTCACTTTCATTCTCTTCTTCATCTGAATCAACAACAACAGGTTTCTTACCTTTCCTCCTTGAGGTTGAGCTAGCTTCTACGACTAGCTTCTCTTCTGGAACATATTGATCGAGGTCCCTGTGAAGACCCATTCGGCCGAGTGCATGCGCATCAAACACACGGGCAGGTTCCAGAACATTATTTTCATTATCCAAAGAAATGTCATATGCATTGAAGAGGATGGTGAGAAAGTGACCATGAGCTAGAGGGGATGCAAGTCTATTGGAAGCAGCAGATGAAAGAATTGAGTCCATGATAACTCTGGACCAATTAAATCGAATATTTAGCAAGCATAGCATAGATGCACTTAGCTTATTTCTCAGACAGAACAGAGTGACTGCCAGACTTTTGGGTTATATTGTATGATAAAATATTTGCCAGAATTCTACCGGGATAAGGAAGATCCCCACACTGTAGTTTAGTTAAGAAAATTTTTCCATGCAAGTACATTTTATGCAATGTATCCACATCGGTCATTTCGATCTCATCTAGCAGTTTTCCTGTAAAAGGAATTCCTAAAGCCTGTCCTAATGATTTAATGGTAATAGCAAGCTTGGTGTCAAGGAATTTGGTGATGAAACGAAATTTAGCAAGATCGGTGTCCATGTTAGCATAGAATAAGTGGACAAGTCTTGGATATCATAGATACATGTTATCAGATGAAAACAGATTAGACAGATTTTGGAACTATAGAATACTATCAATTCCGTGGTTTTCAACATCCTCAAGTTTGACAAATCTTTCATGGAGAATTTGCCTTTTGGTGATATTGATAATCTTATCATAACTAGTTGATTTAAAGAGATATGGTTCAATGATCTCTCTTTCACTTAGAGAGGGGTCATTGATCTTCCTCCTCTTTCCAATCACTTTCTTAAAAGGCATGTTGATAGTAAACTAAAGTATGAAGGATTTCAAAGAGGCAAAATGAAGTATTCAAGACAGGGGATAGGAATTATACCTTATCTTTGAAATTCTCTTTGAAATTCTCTTTAAAAGTAGATGAAGGAATGAAAACCAATATGAGTTAAAAAATCGGAAAATAAAACATAGATTTTCGGAACTACACTCTGGTAGTCGACTCCCTAGGGGTGGTAGTCGACTCCCTGCTGGGTTGAGCAGTTTTCTCATCCTGAGGGTTTTTGACACAATGATTTGAGTGTTTGGCCAAAAATCCTTCACAAGAAAACATAATCAACATATACAAGCATTTATATGAGGCAAAGAATTTAAACAAACATTTTATCATTCATATAATTGAGTTTTACGAAGTAATTATATTCTCCTTGCAAAGCGTTGACATGATATTTTGTTCCTCCTCATTGGTTTTGAGTACCTGAAAATATGATCGTTTATGGTACTCTTTATTCATTGAGTCCAAGAGGTTAGCCTTTAGGAAACCAAACCCAATAAGGTTTAGTTCCTTCAATAGAAATATATTTGTAATTCTTATTCAAATGAACTTTCTGAACAAAATCAACTGCGTACCTTTTTCGATTTTGATCCGTCAAGTTCTTTGGAACCCATATGCTCAAAAAACTTTGGTTAGTATGATGCATCCTATTATGCTTAATCCTTTTCTTGGTATGATTAGAATCATAGCCAAGTCTGGTCATGCTAGATGACGTTTTTTGACTTTTTATTAAGCAATCTAACTTTCCCTTTCCTTTATTGAAGTTTTCAACAATCTTCATCGTAGAATCATATTTGTCTTTAACAGACACGAGAAGTTTATCCAAACTTTCAATTTCACCTTCATGGATAGAATATCCTCTTCTAAAAAATCATTTTTTTCTTTTAAAACCGTATTTTCTTTAATAAGCTCTTCCTTTTCTTTTGCATTCCTTTTAACTAATTTAAGTGTTCTTCTATGTTCTTTAATGAGCTTTTCATGCATTGAGCAAACCTCCTTATATGCTCTTCTATAATCCATGTCTTCACCATCACTTGATGATGAATCATTTTCACTAAATGATGAATCATGAAATGAACTTACCTGTGACGATGTGGAGGCCAAGAAACACATATGAGCTGTTTCTATTCTATCTTCTTTTTCATCTGATGATGATTCATCGGAGGTAGAATCATCGCTTTGATCGAATGCTGCATACACTTCCTTCCTTGGTCGTCGAAGCTTATTCATTTATCGTTCCTTCTCGCATTGTTCTCTCTGCTTTTGCCACGATCTTTGATGTCTCGGTTGTTCTTCTCCAAGGGACAGTATCTTTTACATGCCCTTGTTTATTGCATCCAAAACCAATAATGCTGTTAGTAGGACGAAATGATCGTTTACCATACTTACTTGTCATGAAGTCTTTGAAGTTTTTCGAGACAAAGGCAATATGATCTTATTTGTCGGTGTAGTTGGAGTCTTCTTCTTGTGCTTTGAATGCAAGATTATTTTTCTTCGGTTTTTCTTCTATCTTCTTATCTTCCTCAAGCTCTACCTCATATGCCATGAGATTTCCCATCAGTTCTTCAATGGTGAGGTCTTTTACGTTATGAGCTTCTCGAATGGCCGTTGTCTTCCCTTTCCATTCGGGTCTAAGAGATCTTAATATCTTCATTACCTGATCATATTCAGATAGCTTTTTGCCTAAACCTGCAAGTTCGTTTGTGATGTTAGTAAAGCGAGTATTCACCTCGGTAATACTATCTCCTTCCATTTTAAAAGATTCAAATTTAGAATGTAAAACGTTAATTCGAGATTCTTTTATCTTCTCGGTTCCTTCGTGACTTACCTAAAGAGTATGCCAGATATGATGTGGCGTCTCACATTGAGAGACACGATTGAACTCATTACCTGTCACAACATAGAATAGTGTGTTCATGGCTTTGGCGTTGAGGTTGGCTTTCTTCTTTTCGTCGGTAGACCATTTTCTGGTGTCGACTTCAATGGGTGTTTGTATGGATCCTTGGTGACGATCTATGCTTCAATATCTAGTGACTCTAAATGAGTCTTCATGCGTATCTTCCCGCTTGCGTAGTTTGTTCCATTGAAAAACAGTGGTCGCATGGTGTTGAGTCCTTCAGAGTGGAAGGATGTTGATGACATCGTCTTTTAAAGCCTTGCTCTGATACCAAGTGTTGGATCTTGTGGATGGCAAACAACACTAGAAGGGGGGTTGAATAGTGTTGTACAAATAGTAAACTTTTTTTATCATTAATAATAACACAATTATAACCCTTCTAATGTTGCCTAAGACACCAAGTAGAGTGATCTACGCTTGGTTCTTAATCAACAAGTTAATCTTAAAAATAATAAGTAACAAGCAAATAAATCTTTAAACACAAAGAGAATTATTATACAGCGGAATTAAAAGAATGATCTTTGTAATAATAAACGAAGAGTTACAAAGATATAATATTAACAAATGAATAAAAAATGCTTGTACAAAAAATAAAGACAATCACAGAAAAGCAAACGCAGAGACAAGCGATTTTTATCCTGCTTTCCTGCAACCTGGGCATGTCCAGTCCCCGACCAATCAGGTACGAGATTTAATCCACTATTGCCTTGGAAATACAATTACCTAACTCCACTTGTTAGGATTTCCAACGACCCAGCCTTAACTAGGATTTTTCAACCACCTAGACTTGTCTAGGATTTACACCGTCCCTTAACACCAGGGGGAAACCACAAAGAACAAGGTTCCAATTCACCACAATATTGGTGGAGATTGGTTTACACCTGAAATTCTATATCCAAGATAAATATTGCAATTGTGCGTTACGTGGCTAAAATAATTTAAATGGATCTTTAGATCACACAAAGAATATGAAATGATTCGTTGTGATCTAGATCTCTGGTTTTCAAAATCATTTTAAGAATAAAAAATAAGGAATAAGGAATTTTGAAAAACAAAATAAAATAGCCAAACTATAAAACGGACCCCAAAAGAATTTCAGAATGAGAACTGAGATCAGAAATTCAAACCAGAAATTTGGCTATAACTTTAAGAGCAGTAAGAGAAAATCAGAGATCTTTAGAACAGAATTTTAGCTCAATGAAAATAGAGAGAATGGTTATATAAAATGATCTCTTAGGGGCTCTATTTATAGAATTTCATAGGTGATTTCAAAATTCAAAAATGATTGACTTTCAGTCCAATCAAAAAAGGAAGTAGAATGAAATTGGGAAGCAGAATCACAGAAGAGAACGACAGCTGGTAGTTGACTCCCATTATGAGGTAGTCGACTCCCAGAGAGATTTCATTAAAAATCTGCTCACAGCTGGTAGTCGACTCACTCCTTTGGTAGTTGACTCCCAGAGCACTTTTTCACTGAAACTCAGCTATGGAATGTGTAATCAACTCCTGGGTGTTTGGAGGTTGACTATGAAGATTAGATCAACTAGCTAATGCTCTCAAAGAGTTTAAAAAATAAGTTAAAATGTTACTGTTTCGAAAATATTTTGTGTGTGTGCAATAATACCTGGCTTTAACATAATCCTAAAGAGACCAACTCACACACTAAACCTCGACGAGAACTTCTTGAAGTCGATCAGATGTTGATGTAGATACGTGCTTCTCTTGAATTTGAGTTCCTCTAACATTAAGCTTGAGCACCTGCATAAGCTTCAATATTGAGATACGCTTGTGCTTGATGTAGAGCTATCAAATTCGTCTCCGTCTTCTGAGTGTGGTTGAGCTTCTTCGGAGTATGTGCAAAGCTATCGATCGCACAACCTGCACATCTTAGATATAGTGTTATTAGTACACTAACATCATTTGGTGTACTCATCATCAAAACTACGTAGGGGTGGGATTCGATTTTCCATTATATGGTAGCTACTCTGTTGAGTCCATTAAACTTTCAGAGTGCCCTTTTCAGCACTTTTGGACTCCTATTATAGCTCGATCGAGTATGGTAGCTACTCGGTCGAGTCCAATTGATTTTCAGAGCGACTTTTTCAGCACTTTTGGACTCCTACTGTAGCTCGACCGAGTAGGGTAGCTACTTGGTCGAGTCCAATTAGAAACAGATTGTTGTTTTGCCCCTTTCCTCTAGCTTACTGTAGCTCGACCGAGCAGGGTAGCTGCTCGGCCGAGTGACATTGTGTTGTCTCCCAAGCTAGATTTGGCTCTCATCATCGTTTCTTCTCGGCTCCTTCTCCAAAGTTTCATCGTTTGGCATGCTCTCTCTATTTCTCACATGTACAAGTCAGAACACATCAGAAATTTTTATATTTTTATATTTTATGATTTTTCTAATGAAATAAAAACGTTTTTATTTTGGTTTTTGAATGAAAAGAAGAACAAAAAGAAAGAAAGAAAACTAAAAAGATAAAAATTTCGGGTTGCCTCCCGATAAGTGCTTATTTAAAGTCATAAGCTAGACTCCATCAAGATTTTCAATGATGCTTGTCGATGTTGGGCACATACGAAATACGCCCGTCATGCTTCCAATTGAGGCCTTGCGGTGGAAGTTGGCATGCCTCTCCTCGTTGGCCATCAACGGCCGAATAGATTGTAGCCTCCGGTTGTTGATCAAGCAATGGTATATCCGGTGGCTCCTCGTCGAGTACTCACAAGTATGCGGCCAACACCTTGTTGTGTACGACGTCACCGTCGTCGTCTAGGCTCATCCTCGTGGGGTCTTTAGAGATATCCTCCATGGTGTATTCGTCAGTAGCCTCGTCCTATTGGAGTTCTAAGTAGCTTGCATCCTCGCGTGGGAAGTGCTCCTTTATCGGTCTTTGGAGATGGAACTCAACCTTAATGTTGCCAATATTCATAGATAGCATCCCCTCACGAACGTCGATCAAGACTCCGACCGCCGCCATGAATGGACGTCACAAAATAATCTGAGAACTCCCCTTCTCCGGCATGTCCATAATCACGAAGTCTACCGGCACACATAGTCCTCCCGGTATTTGTAGAATGATGTCGCGTGCAATACCGACCGGGTAGGTAATAGATTAATCCGCCAATTGGATGCTCATGTCGGTAGGCTCGAGTTCCGTTCCTGTACTCAACCTCTTAAAGATGGAGAGCGGCATCAAACTAATACTTGCCCCCAAATCAATCAAAGCTCTGTCAATATGGGTGCCGACTATGGAGCATGGTACCGTGAAGCTTTCGGGATCCTGCAACTTCTTAGGTAGGGAATTCTTGATGATGGAGGTGAAATTATCTGCTAGCTTCACCGCTTTTTTCTTGCGCTTCCCCGCTATTAGATCTTTCAAGAATTTGGCGTAAGTGTGGATCTCCGTAAGCGCATCCAAAAAGGGGATATTCAAATGGATACCCTTGAGTAGCTCTATAAACTTGGCATATTTTTTCTCTAGCTTTGCCATGGCTAGTCTCTGAGGATAGGGAGGTGGAGGTCGGCTTTCCTTATCCTTAGCGGCATCCTTTGAAACATGTTTTTCTAAAGTAGTAGCATCCGCCGGTGCCGTAGTGGTAGTAAGCAAGGTGGAAGGTAAAGCATCCCTCTCTCCAATAGCATGTGGCTCTAATGTAGCTCTCTCCTTGTACTCGGCCGTAATATGTGCTGAAATAGTAGTGATATCTTCCTCTTGAGTGGGAATAGTTGATTTTTTACATTCTTAGAGACCGGTGCCATTGCAGTGTCGGTACTCTTTCCTCCCCTCGTGGTGATCGCAACCACCGCATTGGCTTGCCCCCTAGGATTTGGCTTAGGCTGAGCGGGCAACTCTCTTGAGTCTTCATGAGTTGGGACATTTGGGTGTCAGTTCATCCATGGAGGTGTTTAGATTCCTAAAATGCGCTGAATTTTCGGCATTGATTTTTGCTTGCCCGCTCATAAAGGTGTCCAAGGTCGCCTCTAAATTGGGTTTTGGGGCTGCCAGTGGGTATTGTTGCCATGGTAGATGATTATAGTACCCCCAATGGTCTATAAGGCCCAGATGGCCTAAACCCATACTGTCATGGAGGCTGCCCTTGTTGTTGAGGAGGTTGTTGTGGCGTTTGTTGGGTCGAAGGTTGCAATGCTCCATTTGGGTTGCTATAAGAAAACTCGGGATGATTCCTCGCCGCCAGATTTTGCCATTGATTTCTCCGCTCTCCTCCCATATAATGGACTTGCTCCGTCCGTACGTCTGTTCCTTCGCAGGACACTTCTATTGGGGGGTACCCTTGCTCGACGTAGTCTTCATGAGTAGTATATACCAAAGCTCTAGGAGCGAGGGAAATAGCATCCAACCTCTGTTCTATCCTTGCTACCTGCTTGCATAGGGTCTTGAGTTGCCCATCTAGGTGCGTAGCTATCTTCACCTCGGGATCCTTAAGTGTTGAGAGTTCATCGCTTCATTGTTGGTTATTGGAGACCATTTGTTCCAACAAAGATATGACCTCCTCAGGTAGCTTGTCCAAAAGAGCGCCTTGGGCGGAGGCATCGATGATCATCTTGGTATCTGGCTTGAGCCCATTATAAAAACTCTGAATAAGGTCCCACTCCGGGACTCCATGGTGGGGGCACTGGTACTGCAGATCCTTGAATCTCTCCCATGCTTCATATAACGACTCCTGTGGGAGTTGCTTAAAATTGGTGATCGCCCCACTGATACTCACCGTTTTCGATGGTGGATAAAACTTGTTAACAAAGGCCAGTGACAACTGTTTCCAAGTTGTGAAAGTATTTGAAGGGTTCACCCTCACCTAATAAGAGGCCATGTCCCTCAGAGTGAACAGAAATAATCTGAGCTTTATTGCATCGCCGCTTACGTCATTGACCTGGAAGGTGTTGCACTTCGCCAAGAAGAGGTCTATATGATGGTTGGGGTTCTCATGTGTGTGCCCATGAAAGGGGTTTTGTTGCATCAGATTGATCAAGCCAGTCTTCAATTCAAAGCTCCATGTCGCCAGCTGCAGCCTCAAAATAGAAGATGTACTACATAGATTTGGCTTTATATGGTCCCGAATGGACCCAGTATGTGGAGGAGAGTAGTATTACCGTCTGCCGTTGGTTCTGTGAAAATCTAATTCCTCTTTTCAGCTCTGAGTCTTCTCGCTGTCTTTTCAATCTCGGGGTCAAGTCATAATTCTTTAGAACCTGCAAGGCGAGTGTTCATGCACAAGCAAAAACTCAGAGAAAAACCGTTAGTAGTAAAGGACTAAAACGAATAAAAATATGAAAAGATAGAAGATGGTAAGAATTGCTAACAAATTCTTCAATAAAAAATAAATCCAAGTAATAACCGTTACCTCCCCGGCAACGACGCCAAAAGCTTGATGTGCCCAGAATTAACCTTAAAACCCACCTAGTTATGACACGAATCACACAGAGATAAATCCCCGGCAACGGTGCCAAGGGCTAGATGCATTCCTAAATTAACCCCAAAAATTACCGCAAGTGCACTGTGTCAGGCTTTGAAGTATAGAAAGATGTCGAACCCACATGGAGGTGATGTTAATTAACTTGGGTATTTTCCAGATCTCAGAACAATGTCAGCAGGCGTATTCATATTGGTTGTCACAAAATATCTCTTATCAAGATTATCAACAATATAAAAAGACTAGTGCAATAGGACTCGCCACTAGGATCGTCGGATGTCGATGCCAGGTTAGGATTCTTACGTTGGATTGGCTTTATTAAGGGGAGATTATCACATATAAAATGTAGAACTCATGGCCAACTATCGTTGTGTCACTCGTCTAACGTATCATGTGCTTAGCCCCACCATCGTGGATGGCCTCACACGCGATCCGTGCATTATAATCGACAACTATTCTCAATCTCTCCTCGTACCACTATCACGGTTTAGAGCTTTGATCTGTGATTTGGTGGCTCTTCATTGATGCTACTATCGTAGTCATCAATTAGTAATATAGGATGTCGGTAGATCTCATCAAAGTGCACGCCACTATCGTGGTCACGAACCCTAATTGGATTCACTAACATACTAATTAAGTTCATAGGATATCCTTGCAAGATATGAGCCACCTCGTGGATCACAAACCCTATATGGAATCTTCTACAAACTTGGCTAAATCAACCAAATCACACCTTTTTGCACCAAAACAACCTAAAACTACTAACTTTACATCTAATTCCTAAAATCCCAGGGCTAGTCCATTAGCCCTAGATAAGACTACTCATGGATCATAGAGATTACAATAGAAAATTCGATAAAGACTAGAGAGATCAACATCGCAATTTAAGACATTAATAAAGCATATAAAGAGAGAAGATCGTTACCAAAACGTCGTAAATCAACAAGCAACACATTGAATTAAGGGCACAAGATTCCAAGTAAAGGCGACTAATAAACATATGAACTTTGTCTTCTACAAAATAGCGACGACTAAGAACTCTCTTCAAGAAAACTAAAACTAAAGAAAAAATAGTCTCTCATAATAAAGGGTTAAAATCCTGCTTATATACAAGGGGTATGGACCCCACAAAAATCAGAAAATATGGGCACTTGTGCCCACTAACTATCTGGCCGCGGTGCCCTACTCGGTCGAGTAGTGGTGTCGCTCAATCGAGTTAACATGCGGCTCCGCTTTACTGCTTCTTTGGCTTTGGGTTGATCCAGGATACTCGGTCGAGTAGCCCCTCCACTCGATCGAGCTACAGTAGGCCTGAACTCTCCTCAAAACACTGTTCTGTTTGGTGGCGTCTCGGGTCGAGTAGATGGTCTGCTCGGTCGAGTACGCTTGGTCGAGCTACAGTGCTTGGAGAATGGCTCAGAATAGTCGCTCTGTTTGGATGCAGCTCGTTCGAGCTGGCTGTCTGCTCGGTCGAGTTGGGCGTGTCCGTTCTCGCAGGAATTTCTTTGTGTTAGCTCGGTCGAGTGTTGATCGACTCGACCGAGTAGCCTGGGAAATAGAATCCAATTGCCCCTAGAGCTCTCGTCTCTCGCTCTCGTCCCCTCCTCTCCTCCAATCTTCTTCCTTGCCTTGTCGAACACCTATGGAACCTGGCCAATGATGCTCCGGACGTCTCGGATGTGTCTGTGTCTTATAATATCTCCGATTCGCTCCAAAGTTTCTGAAAATCCACAAATCTATATGAAACTCGAATATAGCGTTAGAAGCGCGATAATATATGAAAATATGAATTTTGGCTAGCGAATATGGTATGAAATGATGCAGTAGATGGATGGAAAATATAGACGCATCAATACTTGCACTAGCATGGTTGATAACCAAATTGTAATTTGTCTTTCCAAAAATCTGGTACATCACTCTCGTACCAAACATATAGATCTGAGACACCATTTCATTAATGATCATGTAGCTAAGAAGGACATCATCTTAGAGTACATTGAAACCCAAAAACAAATCACCGACATCTTCACTAAACCTCTTAAAGAAGATTCATTTGTGAGGTTGCATGGAGAATTAGGGATTATGGGTGAATCTAAAATATAGGAGTTCATATTTATATGTTAAATCATGCTTTGATCTCATATAATCATTTCACATCTCATGTTTTTATAAGTCATATTTTTACATCTATTTTTCAATGCGATTTATTTGAGATTTTGATGATTTTATATATTTGGATTAGTATACGTGATTTGTATGTTAATCTAAATTATTTTAATACTGATTTCATGATTAGAGAATAGTTAGAGTATTGGTCTTAGGGTGAGTTATGTAACGGCCACTTCCGGTCGTACGTATTTTGTGCGTATGTTGATTCGTGTGCGTATTTTCATATTTGGTTTTATTATTGTAATTCCGTAGTTCCGACGCGCGACCGAACCCTGTATTCATGACCCTCTCGGAGGCACGATCGCCACGGTATCTTGTTTATAATTTTTGGATGTCGATAGATCGACCTGCTTTAACCTCATTATTAAAAATTAAATTTTATATTAAAAAATTCGAATCTCGAACCTGATCATTTCCTAAGGAAATATATTTTTTTAAACAAATCTTTTAGAATAATAATAATAATAAACTCTTTTTAAAAAACTAACCTATTAATCTAAACCTATCCTTTTAAAACCCAGCAGCAACTTTTACTCAGTCTCCCAAACCTGCGAGTGTGTGTTTCTTAATGGGATCAACCCAAATCCTATTGCTTAACTAAATTAAAATCGTTTAAAACAGAATTCCAACTGACCCCACATACACGTCTCTCTCCCACGTCTCCACTCTCCCACGTGGAGCATCTCTCCTTAACAACTCTAGAGGGTATACAATAACCAAAACCCTAGACTTCTCCTCAATGCTCTCAGCCTCTTCAAATTTTATAACCCAATTTTTCCCCCAAGGCTCACGTGTGCACTGCTGACCCTCAGCCCCGTTCGAAGCCCATGCCTCGCCACCCCAAACTCCCGTTCACCGCACCTACAGTCTTCCCAAAGCCCGAACCATCGCCTCTGTTGGAAGCAACGATCTAGGATCTTGGTTTGATGATGACAAACGTGTCGGTATATCTAATGTGTATGCTCAGTGTGTTTCAGGCTTGGCGAAACAATATATCTAGGCTATTTGGCGGAATTGCTATTCGTATAGCACATTGGGAGAGAAGGAGTGTGTGTGCACAAAGAAGTTTGACTTGGTCAATGGAGAGCAAAGTTGGACTTGGTCAAATTAGGAGATTAGATTGATTCAAATCAATTTAATATTTGATCAAATCAATTAGATGGATTTGTGTCTACCCATCATATTCAAACACCTAAGCAAATCCCAATTTGATCAAATCAAATCTCCTATTTGAGGTGCAAAATGATAGGACCAAATCTCTAAACTCCTATTCAAAATAGGATTCCCCATAACCGCATCACCCTATAGTCACACTATAAAAACTCATCCTCTAGGGTTGAAAAGAAGTACGGCTTAAACAATATTTTTAAAAGCCGGCCAAAATATATTCCCAAGGCAGGAAGCTGCGGCATCAAAAAGGAGAAGGGGAGAGGCTTGCGGCATCAAAGAGATTAGAGGAGCAGCCACAAATTTTTTCACAGGAATCAAAGCTTCATCGTCTTCATTGTCGGCCAAACAAAAGAATTCTCAAAGCAATTTCAGTAATATTCATCATCAAGGGAATTTGTCGCCGCACCAATTGACTTCGATCAAAGCTTCTAAATTCGAAAAAGGAGCCGCAAGTCTTGATTCTCCTTCCTCAATCATCAAGTCCCAAGGCTATTGGAAAGGGAAGCCAGCTCTGTTCTCATTCACAACAAGCCACTGAATTAATTAACTTTGTTGCTCACCTAATTTTCTATTGCAGGCAAACTCTTTGGTGATTGATCTAGCCGCAATTGTTGACTAAAGGGTCAAAACAAATTGAAGAAAGCCTGTCGCATGCTGTCCTTTTGAAACCCAGTCCGAATTTTGTTTTGCAATTCCAAAAGCACAAGCCGCAATTGTTGACTGTAACTTTCAACTGGCCGAATCATTGAGAAGTTTTTTTTGTTTTTGTTACATCAGCCGGCCAAGTAATTCCCCAAGAGCGACACAGTAAAAGGTACCATACAAGAGTTGCAGCCAATCGAATTAAATGATTGTGACCACACAGAGGAGGGGCTGCCAATTTCGGATTAACAAATTGAGGTAAGTGTTTTTGCTCTCCATTAAATAATAAAAAGCTAAACTTTTTTTTGGTCTGCCTTTTTTTGCAGGGCTCAACAAAAGTGCGGCACACAATAGAAAGATCAGAGAAAGACTAATTTGCAGCATCCATTAATTCACCAAAGCAACCTAGTGCAAAAGGGTCATCAACAACCCAACATCCAAGCTGCCGCAATTTTTGAGAAGACCCTCGCATGCCGTAAGTCTGGGACTAATATGCAAGAGCCACAATTGTTTACTATGGGAGCTAGTCGCAACTTGAGTTTCTGAGGAGCCGAGAGACGTGACATCTAAATCTACGTCAGACGAGATCTGACCTATGCTGATTGACGAAGGCGACGCCGCTACACAAACTGAGCTTTCTAAACCCTGTTGATTATTATTTTGTGTAGTAGTTGCTAGATCTTCGTAGGGGAAACTTTACCTATATTTTCTGTGACTATTTTGGGACTTGTCTAGTTGGGGCTAGACAAGTGGGACCCAGCTAGTTTGGGACTAGCTGGTAGAGAGCTTTGCTAGGATTGATAGTGAGAGGAAACACTGTGTGTGGGGTACTGAGAGTCTGGCGAGTGTAGAGGCGTAGAGTGTGCTCTGAGCGTACTCTAACTTGTGACTTTGTACCTATTGCACTATTCAATCTAGTATTAGCTTTGGGGGCTGGAGTAGGTCGTTGGGACGACCGAACCAGGGTAAATCTGCTGTGTACTCTGTGTCTGCTTTTCATTACTCTGGTTGTGCTTTTAACTGCGTGTGATTTCTCGTGGGTTGCACGAGAATTGTTTTATTAGCCTATTCACCCCCCCTCTAGGCTAGGATCAAGATCCAACAAGTGGTATCAGAGCCAGTTTAGTTGATCTAGCCTAGATTAACCATGAATAACCATATGGATAGTGCTTTTGCTGAGGGTCAGTCTGTTTTCCGTCCCCCTAGGTTTAATGGAGGTGATTATGCTTATTGGAAAAATCGTATGAAAATCTACCTTATTTCTGTTGATTACAAGGCTTGGCAAATAATTGAAAAAGGATATAAACTACCTGTAATTAAAGTAGAAAATGCTGAGATTGAAAAACCAAACGACAAATGGGATGATAATGATTGGAAATCTTATTCTTTAAATGCTAAAGCTATGAATGCTCTCATTTGTGCACTTGATAAATCTGAATATAATAGAATCTCACATTGTCTAACTGCGCAGGAAATATGGCATACTTTAGAGGTGACGCGCGAGGGAACGTCACAGGTGAAGGAGTCTAGACTTGCACTTCTGAGCACGGAATACGAGGGATTTCGCATGCTACCATCAGAGACCATATCAGAAATGTTTGCGAGGTTCACCAACATTGTCTACAAGTCTAGTTCGCTCGGTAAGCCATATTCTAGCCTTGAACAGGTGAGAAAGATATTAAGAGCACTACCAAGCTCTTTCAGGCCTAAAGTCACTGCCATCCAAGAAGCGAAAGATCTGTCACAGATGAGGGTGGAGGACTTGATAGGTAATCTAATGTCCCACGAGCTTGAATTGCAAAATATTGATGAAAGGGAGAAACCTGAGGAAAAAGAGAAAGTTACCAAGCCACTTGCTCTGAAAGCTGACGAAAGTGAAGATGATGATGATGACATAGCGCTAATGGTCAGAAATTTCAGAAAGTTTGTCCAGACCAGGCAAGGAAGAGCAGAAATGGCACCCAGGTTTAATCGCTCTAACTTTTTTCAGTCTTCTAAGCAAAATTATGATCAGAATACTACTAATAGAATGACTTGTTTTAAATGCAAGACAAGAGGACATCGAATGAGGGATTGCCCACATGAGACAGCTCAGGTAGCTAAAGAAAAGGGAAAATCCAAGGTGCTTACTTGGGACATGGATAGCGAAGCTGAGAGCGAGGAGGAGGAACACGAAGCCCATTCATGCATGGCATTGATGGGAATACACAATGAGGTAACTTCTGGTAGTAAAACTGAACTCCTTACTCTTTGTAAAGAAATGCAAGATAAAATAGTAGAGCTTGAATCCACTATAGATGATTATCAAAATGAGAACTTTGAAATGCAACAATCTGAATATGAAATGTCTAAAGAGATTGAAAAACTCAAAAGTGATATTGTTGCACGTGACTCTACTATTGATATTCTGAAAAAGGAAAAATCCAATTTTAATGATGAAGCACATTGTCTCTCTTGCCCTTCCTTGATGAATAATATTAGCATGCTTAAACTTGATTTGATTAAGCTCGAAACTGAAAAAGACTATGTTATTAGAGAGCTTAATGATAAATTCTGCATGTTGGATAATGATTTTAAAAGAAAAATGGTTGAATTTGAAAAGAAGGAAGAGGAAAACAAGAGAGCTTTTATAAGTAAATGCACATTGCTTGTGGAAGAAAATAAATTGTTGAAATCCAAAGTCTCTAATCTTGAATTGGCCATTAAGAAATTCTCTATGGGAAAACAATCGTTGGATAATATTTTAGAGAGTCAATTATACGGCAATAATAGAAGAGGACTTGGATTTGGTTTGAAAAATGCCGAAAAGCAAAAATTCAAGAAATTCCACAATACACCTTCTATTGCAAAGAACTTATATGCAAAGTGCTTTACTTGTGATAGTGTAGGCCACACTTCATATTATTGCAAATTCAGGAACACTAATATCAAGTTTAAACAAGTGTGGGTTCCTAAAACAATATTGGCTAACACTAGTGGACCTTGTTGGATTCCAAGGTCACACTTAACACCTTTCATGTAGGTGTGATGAAGTTTTGGCGGGGAGCGATAAATTCAATGTCTCATTCTTTTAGCTCCTTCGTCAAAAAGCGACGAGAAGGTATAATTTCTATCCCTCTTTGCATTGCATTGCATACCTTCATAGATTTTTTTTGTGCTTGATTTATTTTGGTTTGTGTGCTTGCATGGATGATTTTTAATGTTTTAATTTCTGAAAAAAAAATTGAAAAAAAAATCAAAAATAAAAAAAATTGTGTTCTTATTGTATCCTCTTTTGAATCTCTTGAGTGATATTGTATGAATGATCAATTCTATCTCTTGTAGAAGTGAATTCATTATTGTTGTAGCTACATGGACATGATGTTATTCCTTTTAGTAGCCATGACATGTCTCATAAGTTTCAAACTTGACTTCTACACCTACATTTGCACTTTCACGATATTTGACTTTTTAGTGCTTTTGGAGATTCTTTTGAAGAATAACGGAAAGTGAATGTAGGAATGATTAATTTCTGAAATTTCCAAGGGATATGATGTGTGTAGCCATGAATTAAAATTGAGCACAAAAGAATGAAAAAAAAACAAAAAAAAAATTTGCTCCGTATGAAAAATGGATACACTTCATGGCTAAAACACAACCCACGAGTATCCAACTTGTGCTACATGGGTAATCATTAGCGTTGGTGTATATAACTCGTCAAGCAATGCCATCCCACATTTAAAAGTCCTTTTAGGCCATGTTTTGGGATTCGGTAACTTGAACTCATCTTTGATGAGGTGGGAAAAATCAATCCTAGTGATATTCATGAAAAATGGAAAATGTGGATTGTTTTGGTTGATTTTCTG
This sequence comes from Scilla litardierei, assembly GCA_030789695.1. Classification (NCBI taxonomy): domain Eukaryota; kingdom Viridiplantae; phylum Streptophyta; class Magnoliopsida; order Asparagales; family Asparagaceae; genus Scilla; species Scilla litardierei. Next base: position 302,132,881 of record CM061142.1, on the reverse strand, counting down.
ATATTGAATCTCCTCTTGCACTTTATTGTTTATATCATTACACTTACACAAAGGTGGAGAAGTCTTGTTATGAAATTTTATGAGCTTGGATTGTCTACTTTGTGGAAAACTCATGCAAATTGCACGCTACATTTAATAATGGTTTATTTTTGCATGGAATTTTTTTGTGACTCCATTAATCCACTTTTGGTGATTACAAAGGGGGAGAAAGAAAGATTTGTGGATTTGTGGATTTGTGGGGAGCATGAACATTACTTGAATATATGGTGAAGGGGGAGCTTGAGAGAAGGGGGAGCATGTATGTTGCTTTTATATGTGTATGTTGTGCGTGCTATATGTTGTAATGCATGCTTGTATAGTCATTCCATGATTCATATCGCATTACACTCTTCAACACACTTCACATACTCATTTCTATTGATCAAATCTTTTGTGGGTTTGTCATCACCAAAAGGGGGAGATTGTTGGAAGCAACGATCTAGGATCTTGGTTTGATGATGACAAACGTGTCGGTATATCTAATGTGTGTGCTCAGTGTGTTTCAGGCTTGGCGAAACAATATATCTAGGCTATTTGGCGGAATTGCTATTCGTATAGCACATTGGGAGAGAAGGAGTGTGTGTGCACAAAGAAGTTTGACTTGGTCAATGGAGAGCAAAGTTGGACTTGGTCAAATTAGGAGATTAGATTGATTCAAATCAATTTAATATTTGATCAAATCAATTAGATGGATTTGTGTCTACCCATCATATTCAAACACCTAAGCAAATCCCAATTTGATCAAATCAAATCTCCTATTTGAGGTGCAAAATGATAGGACCAAATCTCTAAACTCCTATTCAAAATAGGATTCCCCATAACCGCATCACCCTATAGTCACACTATAAAAACTCATCCTCTAGGGTTGAAAAGAAGTACGGCTTAAACAATATTTTTAAAAGCCGGCCAAAATATATTCCCAAGGCAGGAAGCTTGCGGCATCAAAAAGGAGAAGGGGAGAGGCTTGCGGCATCAAAGAGATTAGAGGAGCAGCCACAAATTTTTTCACAGGAGTCAAAGCTTCATCGTCTTCATTGTCGGCCAAACAAAAGAATTCTCAAAGAAATTTCAGTAATATTCATCGTCAAGGGAATTTGTCGCCGCACCAATTGACTTCGATCAAAGCTTCTAAATTCGAAGAAGGAGCCGCAAGTCTTGATTCTCCTTCCTCAATCATCAAGTCCCAAGGCTATTGGAAAGGGAAGCCAGCTCTGTTCTCATTCACAACAAGCCATTGAATTAATTAACTTTGTTGCTCACCTAATTTTCTATTGCAGGCAAACTCTTTGGTGATTGATCTAGCCGCAATTGTTGACTAAAGGGTCAAAACAAATTGAAGAAAGCCTGTCGCATGCTGTCCTTTTGAAACCCAGTCCGAATTTTGTTTTGCAATTCCAAAAGCACAAGCCGCAATTGTTGACTGTAACTTTCAACTGGCCGAATCATTGAGAAGCTTTTTTTTGTTTTTGTTACATCAGCCGGCCAAGTAATTCCCCAAGAGCGACACAGTAAAAGGTACCATACAAGAGTTGCAGCCAATCGAATTAAATGATTGTGACCACACAGAGGAGGGGCTGCCAATTTCGGATTAACAAATTGAGGTAAGTGTTTTTGCTCTCCATTAAATAATAAAAAGCTAAACTTTTTTTTGGTCTGCCTTTTTTTTTGCAGGGCTCAACAAAAGTGCGGCACACAATAGAAAGATCAGAGAAAGACTAATTTGCAGCATCCATTAATTCACCAAAGCAACCTAGTGCAAAAGGGTCATCAACAACCCAACATCCAAGCTGCCGCAATTTTTGAGAAGACCCTCGCATGCCGTAAGTCTGGGACTAATATGCAAGAGCCACAATTGTTTACTATGGGAGCTAGTCGCAACTTGAGTTTCTGAGGAGCCGAGAGACGTGACATCTAGATCTACGTCAGACGAGATCTGACCTATGCTGATTGACGAAGGTGACGCCGCTACACAAACTGAGCTTTCTAAACCCTGTTGATTATTATTTTGTGTAGTAGTTGCTAGATCTTCGTAGGGGAAACTTTACATATATTTTCTGTGACTATTTTGGGACTTGTCTAGTTGGGGCTAGACAAGTGGGACCCAGCTAGTTTGGGACTAGCTGGTAGAGAGCTTTGCTAGGATTGATAGTGAGAGGAAACACTGTGTGTGGGGTACTAAGAGTCTGGCGAGTGTAGAGGCGTAGAGGGTGCTCTGAGCATGCTCTAACTTGTGACTTTGTACCTATTGCACTATTCAATCTAGTATTAGCTTTGGGGGCTGGAGTAGGTCGTTGGGACGACCGAACCAGGGTAAATCTGCTGTGTACTCTGTGTCTGCTTTTCATTACTCTGGTTGTGCTTTTAACTGCGTGTGATTTCTCGTGGGTTGCACGAGAATTTTTTTATTAGCCTATTCACCCCCCCTCTAGGCTAGGATCAAGATCCAATAGCCTCGACTTTCCCACCATCGCGCCATCCCCGTTCGAAGCCCTACAGCCCAGTTCGTCGCCCAGGCCGTCACCTCGACCCTCACGCCACTTCGAACCCTGCACCCATCGCCAACCCATCTCCCTCGAGGCCAAACTCCCAAACTCCAAACCCAGACGAACTCCCCAGTGCCCAAGCTCCAGCCTCCCTCCACCGTAACTCGCCTGCACCCCATGCCGACGAGATCCAACAGCCCGAACTGCCGCACGCCTCGTTTCTAGAGATCACCTCTGCCTTTCTGACCAACGCCGCAACCTGCGAGGCGCGAAAAGAAGAACGACATCAACAGGTTAGCTTTCACAGAGCATTGGATTTGGAGATAGAAAGAAATATTACTTATATATATATTAAACAGTGAATCATGTGCCTAATGCCTATGTACACTTATAAACCAATAAACCATGAGCCTGCGAATTGTTATATGTTAGCTTTTAGCCTACTTGAACTGTAAATGTTAGCAACCGTACCGTACCTATGAAAAATCCATGAAACTATTAAGTTGAATGCAAGTGATAGGTAGACATACAACAGTACTCCTATAAGCCATCGACTGTTAACCCACATGTTGCCAGTTTTAATAACCAGTAAGTTGATAAGTGTAGCTCACCTATTTGTGTTAGATTCTATTTCAAAAGATGGCAGGGTTATTCCTATTGTTTATGTTATTATGACCTATCTATCAGTACATAATTTAATGCTAAGAGAATAATTATTATTAGATAAGTTGGTGCGTATTATAATAATGATAGTTAGGAAATTATTTTATAACATAGGTTAATTATGAATTTGAGCAATTCCCAGTAGGTTAGTAACATATACATTCTCTCCCTTAATGTTATTAACTTGTTTATTAATTTAATTAAGGTGATAGTGTGAGGTAATCAATAACTTACTCGTGCATGGATTTACATAATTACTAATAATGAGTACACTGTTAACTGTTAGTAGATTGTCCTAGAATGTTAGTGCATAATCAGTAACGTTAGTTAATAATACGATTTGAACACCCCCTAGGGTATAGAACCTAATAAAGCGAATGAATTACTGTTTAATTATTTTGGGACGAACCTAATTCAGACACGTGTTTAATCAAACAGAGAACCAGTCGTTCCATATCATAACGCTTGACGAGACGAACCCACGACAACCGACATCACCGGAAACAGGCAAGTGATACTTGCCAGTGTTGTTTAGGCCATGTTTAGGCCAATTTTATGAACTAGCATAAAAGAAACTAGGCGATGAAATGATAGTCGCCTAAACGCCCCTACTAGATCTAGCTTGACAACGAAGCTAGATCCGACACCTTTACCATGCTTTCATTCATGCTGCCATGTCACGATTATTTTTGATTAACTGTACACAATATTATCTGCATTTTTGCCATTTTGACGTGCGTTTATATTTCATATATTTTCGCACGTTTTATTCCGTGTTTTTCCGCTCTTTACCGCCGTCTTGTATTCGTTTTCTCGTGTTTTCTTGTTTTCTTTCACTTTTTCGTGTTTTTCCGCTCTTTACCGCCGTCTTGTATTCGTTTTCTCGTGTTTTCTTGTTTTCTTTCACTTTTCCGTGTTTTTGAATATTTGCAGGAGTTTACCGATGTAGGGGACATAAAACGACGATATCATGAGTCCTCGGAGCAATGAGAGGAGTCACGCGTGATCCAGGGGGTCAAACGACGAAGATCGCATCTTTCAGCCCCTCACCCGACCGGTTGGTCACTTCCAACCGATCGGGTGATGCACGCGTGCACCACCCGGACACAAGTTGGAGCGGCCAAGAAGTCACCCGGTCGGTTCAGAGACCGGTTCAAACGCCCCAACTCACTGGAATTTGATGCTGAATGCCAACAGATCGGGTGACCTTCACCCGATCGGTTCACATGTAGCCTATTCTCTGAAGCCGAGACACGGAGAGCTCAACCGGCTGGTTCACCCGACGGCATGAAGATCCAACCGATCAGCTTCAACCCTTAACCGACTGTGCCAAATGACCGGGTGAAGTCCCGTGCTGAACTGTCGAAGAAACGAAGCAGGTCACCCGATCGATTGACTTTTCAACAGATCGGGTGATATCGTATTCTATATATATGACCCCTAGGTTTTCCAGAAACGAGAGTTGTTATTTTTTGCTGTTTTTTCTCTCTCTTGACGGCTGTAAATTTTTAGATATTTGTAAGTCTTTCGATCTTTACCAAACTTTAATATAGTGTTATTAGCATTGCTCTTACTACTTTTCAATTGATTGATCATGTTTCTAACGGTCGATTCCGATTTAGATTGCTTTTTACTAAATATGTGTGAGTAGTTCCCAAATCTAGGATTTTGGTGGAAACCCCTTCGTGGGTTCTCCCCGATGTGTCCATAGGAATAGGAAATCGATAGGGATTAGGAATCTACCGGTTATGCGGGGTGTTTCATTGTCATCGGCGGGAAAAAGACCGCCTTTGACCGTTGGGCCAAGGGGGAATAAACTTGGCGGTTGACTCCCTAGCCATAGCTCACGCCCTTAGCATAGACGTCAAATCCTAGCGCACGGGAGCGGCAGGATGAGGCGTTGGGAGTTATCGTTGCGAGCTTAGTGCTCCCAAAGTCGGTCAGTGTTAATGGACATGGGAATGCCCACTGACCGAACCCGGGAAGTCCGACGTATCATCCTGGGCACCGATCGGAATATCGGGCCCATGGGACGCTGGTACCACTCTTAGAGGCAACGTCTCACCATTAGACCCTAATTCCGATCGTTATCCTACCCGTAGGCCGTATCGGCGAGAATCACACGATAGGGTGAAAACCGAAATCCCAGGTTTTCCCTTTATATTGTTTATCCCTCGCATTCTATTTTCATGACAACCCATCATCCGATTCGGGCTAGCTCGCCCTTGGGGTAAATCCGATCCTTTTTGACACAAGCACAACCACGCCTCCCTGAGTTCGACCCCCAAGCCACACTACGACACCGTGCGCTTGCGGTTATAAATATTTAAATCTCACGCCCCCAATTATATATTGCACACATCAGGATACGCGCAAACGCGGGGGACGTCAAGCTTTATGGCGCCGCTGCCGGAGAGGCAACGTGCTTGTTATTTTAGGATTTCATGAACCCTTGAGTCTAGCTCTCATCCCTATCTCGCGATAATTTTCGCATTCTTCATTTTCCTTTTTATTTTCTTATTTTTATTTTTATTTTTTATTTTATCTGTTTCTTTCCCACTTTTCGCTTCACGGGTGTTTGTTGTTTTTCATGCGCAGGAGTTCAAGAAGTCTCGATGACTTGATTCCTGTTGATCCGGAGATAAATGCCACCCTAAGTCGTTTGGCCACCGAGCAGCGAAGAAGAGAGGATCCTGAAACCATAGGGGAGAACACCACACCTCACAAGTCCCTGCTGGAGTACTCGATGCCATCCATCGAGTCCACCTCCGCCATCCGTCCACCTGCTATTACGGCGCAAAGCTTTGAGCTTAAGCCGTCTTTGGTGACGTGGATCCAGCAGGATCAATTTTCGGGTGCACCCATGGAGAGCCCCATCGAACATTTGGACTCCTTCTTAGAGAAATGTGACACCTTCCGGATAAATGGTGTCACAACTGAGGCGATCTGTCTGAAGCTATTCCCCTTCTCTCTGCGAGATAAGGCCAAGCTGTGGTTTAGGGGGAAGGACCCGAACGCATTCAACACCTGGGAGAAGCTTTCAAATGCTTTCCTGACAAAGTTCTTTCCTCCGGGGAAGACCATGAAGCTGGGGAGTGAGATCTCCTCCTTCTCCCAGGCCAGCCACGAGTCTCTGCATGAAGCCTGGACCAGATACAAGGAAATGCAGCGGAGATGTCCCCACTACGAGCTCCCCAAGTGGCAGATCATAAATCTGTTTTATAATGGGTTGAGGGACGATTTGAAATCTTCCATGGACGCCGCGGCTGGAGGGTCCTTTATGTCAAGAAGTGAAGAAGATGCCAGACAAATTCTAGAAAATATGGCATCCAACAATGAGCGGTGGTGTGACGAGTGAGCCACACCTAGATCTGGGGGTATCCACAGGGTCGAGGACGTCGACAAATTATCCAGCAAGTTTGACTTGCTGTCGACCCAGATCTCCGCATTGATGGTAGGAGTCGGTGGCAACGGTACACAACATATCACCGCGGCGGAAACCGAAGCCAAGGGGGAATTCGACGGTGGTGACATCTCACCACCGTTGGACCAAGCGAGCGCACTGTTCTACAATCCTACGGGAAATGTGCCGTATCCACCACGGACTAGCTCCAACCCAGCCTACTCTCCTAACAACCGGAATCATCCCAACCTTAGCTACCGGGCACCGTATCAGCAGCCCCCACCTCAGCAGCAGCAACAATAGATATATCAGCCGGCTAGGCCTCAGCAGCAGCAGTTTCAGTAGTAGCAGTTCCAGCAGCAGCAGCCTCCACAACAATATCAGAAATATGCCCCAAGGAATCAGCAGCCCATCCTGCAATAATATGGCCAGCAGAGGGCCATCTCTCCGGTTGAGTCCCTCTTGACTCAATACATCGCCAACCAGGAGAAGATAAATTTGAAGCTGGAGATGGGACGGAGAGTTCTCACTGATCAGGTGACCCAGCTGGGGTTACAAGTGGCGAACCTTTAGAGGCCGCAGAATCTATTACTGCCACAACCTGAAGTGAACCCGAGGGGGGTGAATCAGACCATGGCACTCACGCATGAGCATGCTAACGTGTCCGCTATCGTCTTGAGGAGCGGAACACAAATCCCCATAAGACTGCCCGCTAAGGAACAGGAAGCATCGTTGGTCGTAGAGCGACCAATTGAAAAATTGAATGACGCAGGTGCTTCGTCGTCAAAGCCAACTACTCCGGAGGGAGTCCATGAAGAGGAGAAGAAAAAGGAAGAGGAAGGGAACCTCAGAGTATTCAAGCCTGTAACGCCCCGCACCCCGGGTTACCCAATAAGTACGAATCCGTATCAGGTATTCCCAAAGAGGCGGGTGCTACGAAGGAAATACAAAATTACAAACACAAGCAGGTCCATTGCGCACTGCTGGGATAGTACATATAGCATTCCAGACATCCCAAAACACAAGAGAACCAAAAACTCAAGCACTGATGTATATATATAAAACTGTTAATATACAACTTCCTTATACAAATCCATATACAATATTATCCACATCTCAACAAGGTACAAAAACTCACATCTCACCCAAATGCAACAACACTCCCAAGTCATCCACACTTCTCACAACCTGCAACTCCAACCAACTGAGTCTAGGGGCCTCCAACTCAAAGAACCAACCTGAAAAGTCAACGGTGGGGCACGTCAACGCATGACCCAGTAGGAATTCCATATCTCAACTAGTCCTTACATGAAATGTGGAAAGGTGCACGTGAGCAGGCAGAGTGTATGTCATGGCATAAACAGCTACTGTAGTAAAGGAAGTAACAACTATTCTTATGAACATGTGAAAGCGTGCACGTGCAACATGTAAGGTGTACAACAATGATATACAACATAAAAGAACCATAGTAAAGAAACACAAGTAAACAACATATACATTTACCATTGCTACAAGAATAATGAGGGTTGACAATTAATTCATTGGTTAGCATTTTGGAACCCGGATAAATCTTAGGACCTTAAGGACTCGGACTTCACCCAAGGTGGGTGAAAAGTGGTACCCCAACCAGCAACACGGGCACCGGAGGGGGCCTCTCGCAACTCTATGCCCGAACGGGGCAAGGCACTAGAGTGAGACCTGCTCGGTTTTTCTGTCGGACAAACGGATTAAACCATCAATTACCGTCATGGTGCATCACGGGTACACCAGCGGCCTCTCCAACCCTTTCAATTCCCCTTCCGGGAGTGATACAGCGGGTGAGAATTCATATCATCTGTCCGCTCCTTAACTCCTTTAATTTACCCGTGTTTCTCCCAAACCCCATGTCACCATCCTTTAAGAGGACTTAGTCATTTTCATGAAACATGATACTTACCATTTCTTTTCTTTCCACAGTTCATCACATATTTGGGACATGCATCGCCTTGTGCATTCCCTCTCTCATTTCTCATAATATACATGAAACATATAACCATATTCACATCATCATTTTGCATGTGTCAAGAACATAAACCACATATCACCATGTAACAGAAATAATCAAGATTGATGGCAAGTTTAACCTCAAAAGGAACTTAGAACAACATTCAAGTCTTTCAGTTTGCTGGAAAAGCAGAATAGTTACATTAAGAAGCACATTTCTCCATAATTTTGTATCAAACATGCATATACAATACAAATGAAAGTTGTAGATATAGTTGTGTTGGATTCACATATAAATTGTCATGCAGAAATATGAACTGAGTGATTTATGGTGAATTGTTTGGTAAGACCTGACGAATCTGTTTTTCAGACAGATTTTAAGAGCTATAAAGATTACTGGTTTAAGACATGTTAGAGTTAGAATCTCGAAAATGTGCACTCACAGAAAGTTGTAGAAAAAGTTGTTATCTTTCCAACGAGACCAAGTTCATCAATTTCTATGGAGTATGCAGGGACTGATCTACGTTTTGCCAAACTATGTCCAGACTAGATGAAATTCCGACATGTTGTAAAGATAGAATTTTTAATCCTAATTACAGGCCGAATTAGTAAAAGTTCACAACATGAAAGTAATAGATAACGGTCCAATCTTTAAGCCATAAAAATTTCAGAGCAAACGCAATTCTAGATTGGGAGGGCTAAGCAGAACAATCATCATGTAAATCTGTCCAGAATTGCTCACCGCACATAACCACCCAAAACTCAGGATTGCTCACCGCGCACAACCATACAAACTCAGGATTGCTCACCGCACACAACCATACAAAACTCAGGATTAACATAAGAAAAGGTAAAACCACAACAACAACCACCATGAAACTAAGCATGCAACTCTAATACTAGTTGGAGATGGAATCCTACCTTAAAGGTGATGAGAGACAAGGGGTGGTAGCCCAAATCCCTATGACTCCTCCTTCAAACCTTCTCCTTCTCCAAATCATTCTTCTCCTCCACAGGCTCCTAGAATGAGCAACAGCACCAAAACGACGACAGGGATGCTACAGGAGTGTGCAGAGTGAGGGTGGCATAGCCCTATGGGTGCTCAGTCCCCCTAATGTCTAAGAGAGAACAACGGGAAGGGATGAATTCGGTCTGATCTTTGGGGAGAGAGTGAGTGAATGAAACATTTCTTTCTTATTCTTAGAGTAGCCACCTCATCTCCCTAAAATCTCTAAGCATGCCACCAAGCCTTGGGTTAGGTAAGAATCAAGGATATCATGACACATCAAAGGTGGAGGTGTCACTTAGGTAAAATTAGGATTTGTCTTTTTAGAAAAATAAGTATACCCACTAAATACACATGCAATACTTACTCATCAAGACATTAGTATTCCAACCATATACTTCATTTAATATAATCATGTCATACAAATTATTTAAAAATAATTTTTAGCTTGACAAAATTAAATAAAATACATAAGGACTTCCAAAAATTTATACACATATATATACATCCAAGAATGTGTATTTAATACACGTAAATGAATTTTGGGGTCATTACATCCTACCCACCTTAAAGTAAAGTCCGTCCTCGGACTTTCCAACCCAGGACATAGCTAAGGGTGAATATAGTTATATATTGTCAATATACCCCAAACTTATATATAAACACATTCATATATCAACACTTATATCATTTCACAGTACACGCATTCATGGTTTTGTACAAACATACACACGTATATCAATATATAGATATAGACATACGACCTTGTATGTCTCCTAGCATATATCCAAGCACACATTTACATGTCATCACATAAAGTCTCATACAACAATATCAATACACGCAGATACTCACCTAATGATTTATCCATCCAAACACCGGTGTAAGCGTATCCACTTATAGCCAGACATGCAACCATATATATCTTCCAGATATATATATATATATCAAACACATTACACTAATACACATAGGGCATGCCCACTCATACCTGAGCGGAACACAAAGATTCGCACATGGATCTTTACAATCAGCATGTACACATACACCACATATAACAAACACAGACATCATGCCATATCTATACATCGCCTAGAACTCAATCAATTATATAGGTCCATGATACACACTCCTCATAGGCTACCATATATTAACGTATATACGCATGCACCTCTATACTCTGACATGCAATCATGCATGTCTCCTAGTACCCATCCAACATTCACAGATGTATCATCACACAAGTTTTATCATATCAATATCAATACACATAAATAACCATACAAAACTATATTCATCCATATACAGGTGTAAGCGTCCCAGCTTACAACCGTACATATATCATATACTCATCGCATATATCAACACATAGAACTAATATTCTTAAGACATAGCCATACATACATGGGTGGAACTCAAAGATCCACACATGCATCAGCACACTCTATATGTGCATACATCACATATAGTATATAGCCACTACACAATACAACTATACACTACCTGCACCTCAATCAAGTATATAACCCAATTTTACACAATACTCATAAGTCAACCATATATTAACACATATACTTAGCCATAGAATCATTCATACATATACCATAGTTATATGTACATGAGTATATCATCTCAATATACGCAACAAGCCATATTCAACACTTATAGAGCTACAGAAGCATATGTACACATACATACACACATAGATATATACACACATTCTTATTCAATCAACACTCTAGTGTCTACCCTTAGGGCTCTATACCTCAGACTTTTGATATCAGGGCTCTATCTTAAGGAAGAACCACTACCCACCTCAAGACTAAACTATCTCTGGAACACAACACGCACTACCCTTACACAGCCGCAGTGCGGAGACCTGCATGGGCCACCACCTGTAACGCCCAGCTCCCCGGGTTACCCGATAAGTACGAATCCGTATCAGGTATTCCCAAAGAGGCGGGTGCTACGAAGGAAATACAAAATTACAAACACAAGCAGGTCCACTGCGCACTGCTGGGATAGTACATATAGCATTCCAGACATCCCAAAACACAATAGAACCAACAACTCAAGCACTGATGTATATAAATAAAACTGTTCATATACAACTTCCTTATACAAATCCATATACAATATTATCCACATCTCAACAAGGTACAAAAACTCACATCTCACCCAAATGCAACAACACTCCCAAGTCATCCACACTTCTCACAACCTGCAACTCCAACCAACTGAGTCTAGGGGCCTCCAACTCAAAGAACCAACCTGAAAAGTCAACGGTGGGGCACGTCAACGCATGACCCAGTAGGAATTCCATATCTCAACTAGTCCTTACATGAAGTGTGGAAAGGTGCACGTGAGCAGGCAGAGTGTATGTCATGGCCTAAACAGCTACTGTAGTAAAGGAAGTAACAACTATTCTTATGGACATGTGAAAGCGTGCACGTGCAACATGTAAGGTGTACAACAATGATATACAACATAAAAGAACCATAGTAAAGAAACACAAGTAAACAACATATACATTTACCATTGCTACAAGAATAATGAGGGTTGACAATTAATTCATTGGTTAGCATTTTGGAACCCGGATAAATCTTAGGACCTTAAGGACTCGGACTTCACCCAAGGTGGGTGAAAAGTGGTACCCCAACCAGCAACACGGGCACCGGAGGGGGCCTCTCGCAACTCTATGCCCGAACGGGGCAAGGCACTAGAGCGAGACCTGCTCGGTTTTTCTGTCGGACAAACGGATTAAGCCATCAATTACCGTCATGGTGCATCACGGGTACACCAGCGGCCTCTCCAACCCTTTCAATTCGCCCTTCCGGGAGTGATACAGCGGGTGAGAATTCATATCATCTGTCCGCTCCTTAACTCCTTTAATTTACCCGTGTTTCTCCCAAACCCCATGTCACCATCCTTTAAGAGGACTTAGTCATTTTCATGAAACATGATACTTACCATTTCTTTTCTTTCCACAGTTCATCACATATTTGGGAAATGCATCGCCCTGTGCATTCCCTCTCTCATTTCTCATAATATACATGAAACATATAACCATATTCACATCATCATTTTGCATGTGTCAAGAACATAAACCACATATCACCATGTAACAGAAATAATCAAGAACATTGATGGCAAGTTTAACCTCAAAAGGAACTTAGAACAACATTCAAGTCTTTCAGTTTGCTGGAAAAGCAGAATAGTTAGATTAAGAAGCACATTTCTCCATAATTTTGTATCAAACATGCATATACAATACAAATGAAAGTTGTAGATATAGTTGTGTTGGATTCACATATAAATTGTCATGCAGAAATATGAACTGAGTGATTTATGGTGAATTGTTTGGTAAGACCTGACGAATCTGTTTTTCAGACAGATTTTAAGAGCTATAAAGATTACTGGTTTAAGACATGTTAGAGTTAGAATCTCGAAAATGTGCCCTCACAGAAAGTTGTAGAAAAAGTTGTTATCTTTCCAACGAGACCAAGTTCATCAATTTCTTTGGAGTATGCAGGGACTGATCTACGTTTTGCCAAACTATGTCCAGACTAGATGAAATTCCGACATGTTGTAAAGATAGAATTTTTAATCCTAATTACAGGCCGAATTAGTAAAATTTCACAACATGAAAGTTATAAATAACGGTCCAATCTTTAAGCCATAAAAATTTCAGAGCAAACGCAATTCTAGATTGGGAGGACTAAGCAGAACAATCAGAATGTAAATCTGTCCAGAATTGCTCGCCGCACAAAACCACCCAAAACTCAGGATTGCTCACCGCGCACAACCATACAAACTCAGGATTGCTCACCGCACACAACCATACAAAACTCAGGATTAACATAAGAAAAGGTAAAACCACAACAACAACAACCATGAAACTAAGCATGCAACTCTAATACTAGTTGGAGATGGAATCCTACCTTAGAGGTGATGAGAGACAAGGGGGGTAGCCCAAATCCCTATGACTCCTCCTTCAAACCTTCTCCTTCTCTAAATCCTTCTTCTCCTCCACAGGCTCCTAGAATGAGCAACATCACCAAAACGACGACATGGATGCTACAGGAGTGTGCAGAGTGAGGGTGGCGTAGCCCTATGGGTGCTCAGTCCCCCTAATGTCTAAGAGAGAACAACGGGAAGGGATGAATTCGGTCTGATCTTTGGGGAGAGAGTGAGTGAATGAAACATTTCTTTCTTATTCTTAGAGTAGCCACCTCATCTCCCTAAAATCCTCTAAGCATGCCACCAAGCCTTGGGTTAGGTAAGAATCAAGGATATCTTGACACATCAAAGGTGGAGGTGTCACTTAGGTAAAATTAGGATTTGTCTTTTTAGAAAAATAACTATACCCACTAAATACACATGCAATACTTACTCATCAAGACATTAGTATTCCAACCATATACTTCATTTAATATAATCATGTCATACAAATTATTTAAAAATAATTTTTAGCTTGACAAAATTAAATAAAATACATAAGGACTTCCAAAAATTTATACGCATATATATACGTCCAAGAATGTGTATTAATACACGTATATGAATTTTGGGGTCATTACATCCTACCCACCTTAAAGTAAAGTATGTCCTCGGACTTTCCAACCCAGGACATAGCTAAGGGTGAATATAGTTATATATGGTCAATATACCCCAAACTTATATATAAACACATTCATATATCAACACTTATATCATTTCACAGTACACGCTTTCATGGTTTTGTACAAACATACACACGTATATCAATATATAGATATAGACATACGACCTTGTATGTCTCCTAGCATATATCCAAGCACACATATACATGTCATCACATAAAGTCTCATACAACAATATCAATACACGCAGATACTCACCTAATGATTTATCCATCCAAACACCGGTGTAAGCGTTTCCACTTATAGCCAGACATGCAACCATATATATCTTCCAGATATATATATATATATATATATATATATATATCAAACACATTACACTAATTCACATAGGGCATGCCCACTCATACCTGAGCGGAACACAAAGATTCGCACATGGATCTTTACAATCAGCATGTACACATACACCACATATAACAAACACAGACATCATGCCATATTTATACATCGCCTAGAACTCAATCAATTATATAGGTCCATGATACACACTCCTCATAGGCTACCATATATTAACGTATATACGCATGCACCTCTATACTCTGACATGCAATCATGCATGTCTCCTAGTACCCATCCAAAATTCACAGATGTATCATCACACAAGTTTTATCATATCAATATCAATACACATAAATAACCATACAAAACTATATTCATCCATATACAGGTGTAAGCGTCCCAGCTTACAACCGTACATATATCATATACTCATCACATATATCAACACATAGAACTAATATTCTTAAGACATAGCCACACATACATGGGTGGAACTCAAAGATCCACATATGCATCAGCACACTCTATATGTGCATACATCACATATAGTATATAGCCACTACACAATACAACTATACACTACCTGCACCTCAATCAAGTATATAACCCAATTTTACACAATACTCATAAGTCAACCATATATTAACACATATACTTAGCCATAGAATCATTCATACATATACCATAGTTATATGTACATGAGTATATCATCTCAATATACGCAACAAGCCATATTCAACACTTATAGAGCTACAGAAGCATATGTACACATACATACACACATAGATATATACACACATTCTTATTCAATCAACACTCTAGTGTCTACCCTTAGGGCTCTATACCTCAGACTTTTGATATCAGGGCTCTATCTTAAGGAAGAACCACAACCCACCTCAAGACTAAACTATCTCTGGAACACAACACGCACTACCCTTACGTAGCCGCAGTGCGGAGACCTGCATTGGCCACCACCTGTAACGCCCAGCTCCCCGGGTTACCTTATAAGTACGAATCCGTATCAGGTATTCCCAAAGAGGCGGGTGCTACGAAGGAAATACAAAATTACAAACACAAGCATGTCCACTGCGCACTGCTGGGATAGTACATATAGCTTTCCAGACATCCCAAAACACAAGAGAACCAACAACTCAAGCACTGATGTATATAAATAAAACTGTTCATATACAACTTCCTTATAGAAATCCATATACAATATTATCCACATCTCAACAAGGTACAAAAACTCACATCTCACCCAAATGCAACAACACTCCCAAGTCATCCACACTTCTCACAACCTGCAACTCCAACCAACTGAGTCTATGGGCCTCCAACTCAAAGAACCAACCTGAAAAGTCAACGGTGGGGCACGTCAACGCGTGACCCAGTAGGAATTCCATATCTCAACTAGTCCTTACATGAAGTGTGGAAAGGTGCACGTGAGCAGGCAGAGTGTATGTCATGGCATAAACAGCTACTGTAGTAAAGGAAGTAACAACTATTCTTATGAACATGTGAAAGCGTGCACGTGCAACATGTAAGGTGTACAACAATGATATACAACATAAAAGAACCATAGTAAAGAAACACAAGTAAACAACATATACATTTACCATTGCTACAAGAATAATGAGGGTTGACAATTAATTCATTGGTTAGCATTTTGGAACCCGGATAAATCTTAGGACCTTAAGGAGTCGGACTTCACCCAAGGTGGGTGAAAAGTGGTACCCCAACCAGCAACATGGGCACCGGAGGGGGCCTCTCGCAACTCTATGCCCGAACGGGGCAAGGCACTAGAGCGAGACCTGCTCGGTTTTTCTGTCGGACAAACGGATTAAACCATCAATTACCGTCATGGTGCATCACGGGTACACCAGCGGCCTCTCCAACCCTTTCAATTCGCCCTTCCGGGAGTGATACAGCGGGTGAGAATTCATATCATCTGTCCGCTCCTTAACTCCTTTAATTTACCCGTGTTTCTCCCAAACCCCATGTCACCATCCTTTAAGAGGACTTAGTCATTTTCATGAAACATGATACTTACCATTTCTTTTCTTTCCACAGTTCATCACATATTTGGGACATGCATCGCCTTGTGCATTCCCTCTCTCATTTCTCATAATATACATGAAACATATAACCATATTCACATCATCATTTTGCATGTGTCAAGAACATAAACCACATATCACCATGTAACAGAAATAATCAAGAACATTGATGGCAAGTTTAACCTCAAAAGGAACTTAGAACAACATTCAAGTCTTTCAGTTTGCTGGAAAAGCAGAATAGTTAGATTAAGAAGCACATTTCTCCATAATTTTGTATCAAACATGCATATACAATACAAATGAAAGTTGTAGCTATAGTTGTGTTGGATTCACATATAAATCTTCATGCAGAAATATGAACTGAGTGATTTATGGTGAATTGTTTGGTAAGACCTGACGAATCTGTTTTTCAGACAGATTTTAAGAGCTATAAAGATTACTGGTTTAAGACATGTTAGAGTTAGAATCTCGAAAATGTGCACTCACAGAAAGTTGTAGAAAAAGTTGTTATCTTTCCAACGAGACCAAGTTCATCAATTTCTATGGAGTATGCAGGGACTGATCTATGTTTTGCCAAACTATGTCCAGACTAGATGAAATTCCGACATGTTGTAAAGATGGAATTTTTAATCCTAATTACAGGCCGAATTAGTAAAAATTCACAACATGAAAGTTATAGATAACGGTCCAATCTTTAAGCCATAAAAATTTCAGAGCAAACGCAATTCTAGATTGGGAGGACTAAGCAGAACAATCAGCATGTAAATCTGTCCAGAATTGCTCACCGCACAAAACCACCCAAAACTCAGGATTGCTCACCGCGCACAACCATACAAACTCAGGATTGCTCACCGCACACAACCATACAAAACTCAGGATTAACATAAGAAAAGGTAAAACCACAACAACAACAACCATGAAACTAAGCATGCAACTCTAATACTAGTTGGAGATGGAATCCTACCTTAGAGGTGATGAGAGACAAGGGGGGTAGCCCAAATCCCTATGGCTCCTCCTCCTTCAAACCTTCTCCTTCTTTAAATCCTTCTTCTCCTCCACATGCTCCCAGAATGAGCAACAGCACCAAAACGACGACAGGGATGCTACAGGAGTGTGCAGAATGAGGGTGGCGTAGCCCTACGGGTGCTCAGTCCCCCTAATGTCTAAGAGAGAACAACAGGAAGGGATGAATTCGGTCTGATCTTTGGGGAGAGTGTGAGTGAATGAAACATTTCTTTCTTATTCTTAGAGTAGCCACCTCATCTCCCTAAAATCCTCTAAGCATTCCACCAAGCCTTGGGTTAGGTAAGAATCAAGGATATCTTGACACATCAAAGGTGGAGGTGTCACTTCGGTAAAATTAGGATTTGTCTTTTTAGAAAAATAACTATACCCACTAAATACACATGCAATGCTTACTCATCAAGGCATTAGTATTCCAACCATATACTTCATTTAATATAATCATGTCATACAAATTATTTAAAAATAATTTTTTGCTTGACAAAATTAAATGAAATACATAAGGACTCCCAAAAATTTATACGCATATATATACGTCCAAGAATGTGTATTAATACACATATATGAATTTTGGGGTCATTACAAAGCCCGTTGTGCCTTTTCCACAACGGCTTGCCCGAGCCAAGATAGACGAGAAGTATGGCAAATTCTTTGCCATGGTCAAGGATCTGAGCTTGCAAATCCCCTTCCTCGAAGCTATCGAGACGATTCCCTCCTACGCCAAATTTCTAAAGGACTTGGTGACAAGAGGATCCAGAAAGGAGAAGGTCATATTAACGGCGGAGTGCAGCACCCTCATTCAGCGCGCAAATCCGCCCAAGCTTAAAGACCCAGGAAGTTTCTCCATCCCTTGTTCGATTGGGGAAGTGTGAATCCAGAGGGCGCTCGTCGATCTAGGAGCGAGCGTCAGTTTAATGCCCCTGTCGCTATACAGGAGAATAGGGATGAGAGACTTGGAGCCCACCGGCATGACATTACAGCTTGCTGACCGTTCGGTCAAATACCCGGTGGGGGTAGTAGACGACCTACTTGTTGATGTGAGTGGAGTGCAAGTGCCGGTGGATTTTGTGGTGATGGACATGCCGGAAGATAAGCACACCCCTATTATCCTTGGGCAGCCTTTCATGGCCACTGCCGGCGTTTTGATAGACGTGAAGAATGGGAAGCTTTCCCTCAACGTTGGCAAAGAAAAATTCGAATTTGACTTGGGGTTGTCAATGAAGCACCCAAATCCCCCGGATGATCCTAGTATCAGTATGCTGGAGAACGAAGAAGAGAGCTGTGGAAGCAAGCTCCTGGGAGATTCTCTCGAGAAATCCCCCCGATAGCTTGGGAGACCTTGGAGAGCGAGTTGGCTCACCAAAGGAAGAAGTTCCTGATGAGACGGTCGCCCAACATGTGACCCCTCCCGGATTCCCAAAAGCTTCTCCTACGAGGAGAAAAGGCAAAGAGCCCATGGGGCTCACCGGAGATGAGGTCCGGATCCTTAAACGAGTGGCGGTGGATGCCAATATGAGGGAGAAGCCCCCGGACCCCGTCAACAAAGGGAGAGTCGTTGAGCGAGCCTTCTTGTCGCCACCGACTACACCAAAAGCTACCAGCCCTGGAGCAGAAGCGATGCCAGACTTTGGGCATCACCCGTATCGCCCACCTTGAACATCATCAACGGGCGTCGAGCTAACGACGTTAAACAAAAGTGCTTCATGGGAGGCAACCCATGCTCTAAACCTTTGTTTCCAATTTTTAGGACTATTTTTAACTTTATTTCCTCTATTTTAATAAATTAATCCAGCCGCAAGAACTTCCGTTGAGGGACTTAGGCCATTTGTGGACTTTTGCAGAAAACAATGCCCCAACCGATCGGTTGATAACTCACCTGATCGGTTGGGATGTATCAGTTGCTGGCCGTATCAGTCACTCAACGAACCGATCGGGTGAAGGCTTGTGAGACCGGTTGGCAGACCGGGTGAACTGGGCTGAAGTCTCGGGAAATTTTCAGATTTTGTCAACCGATCGGGTGATGAGAAGCATGACCGGTTAACTGACCAGGTAAACTGCACCAAACTTTCGGAAAAAAGGTGTGAGGCGGCGAACCGGTCGGGTGACCTTCACCCGATCGGGTCGCCTGTAGCCAACTTTCAGCAATAATTTCGGCCTTAAAGTCAACCAATCGGGTGACATTTCACCCGATCGGTTCGACTTAAAATCCTATATATAGCAGCCCTTCGCCCGTTCGTTCCCCCTCGCCCGATTTCGAATTTTCGATCGCCGTTTCGACTCCTCCGCCTTCGCCCGACCTAGTTCTTCCTCTCAACTGACCCTAATCGATCTCTCCCCTCTCCTTTTCCATCCCTCCATCGATTTATCCCCCTTCCTCATCGATTTCTCCCACACACAAAGCCCTAATTTTCGCCCATTTCCCCCCATTTTCGAAATTTACTGAAAGGATTCGCTGCGGCTTCACACGTGTTCCTGTTGCGTCGCGTTGGGGCGTCTACGAGCAACGATCTTCATCTCAATTGGGTAACCTCGCTCCTTTGCTCATTTTTTTATTTTTTTATTTTTTTTATTTTGCCCAAGAATTTCATTTTGCTCGTTTGCTGTGTTAGTGTGTATTCATCGTATTTTGCACACACACGCACACACACGCACGCACACACACACACACGACTCCTGCACAATGCCTCCTCACCGTGCTAAACCCACCGACGCCAGCACTTCCAACCCTAGACCCACCCGGCGCGCTCGTCGCACACAATCCTCCACCCAACCCACCTCCGCCACCAATTCATCCACCACCCCACGCCCCTCTGACCCCGTTTACATTGGCGATGCCGAATACGAGGTGTCATTCCATGACGACGACCAAGCCGACCGGTTCATGTCCATGCTCCTCCTAGCTGGAGTTGGTGGTCAGGCAACTCAGCAGTCAGTCGAGCGTGACCTGCCCGTCCTTCAAAGCCTCATTCGTCACATTCGCACTGACTCACCCGATGTTTCCGAGCTTCACATCCCACCCCCACCACTCCTGGTCCTCAGCACAGGCCCCCATCACCACCCCCAGAGGGTGGTGCCTCTTCTTGATATTTTCCCATCCAGCTTTTGCCTCCCCCTATTTTTTAGTGCTCATCTGTCTTTACGGGGCCCTACTCTACCACAGTTAGAGGGAGGACCCATTCACGCCTCAGATCCCTTCTTTTTTTTTCCATTCTTTTCTTTTATTGACCTCCCCCTTGCATATCTCTGCATTTTCACGATCACATCTTTTTGCTAGCACTGTCATGTCTAGCTTGGGGGGAAGTCAAATTTTTTCTGTGTGTTGTCGTGTGTTGTTTTTCTTTGTGTGTTTGTTTATTTGTCGTGTCGTGTGATTTTCTTTCTTTTATTTATCTTTATTTTCTGTTTATATGTCGCGTGGTGTGATTTTTATCTTTATTCTTCTTTTCAGTTTCGTTCGTGTGATTTTCTTGTCTTTCGTGTCTTTTTGTGTCTGTGCGTATTTCCCCCCATATTCATTGCCCTCCCGTATTTAATTCTATTGCATTGAGGGCAATACAAGTTTCAACTTGGGGAGTCGCACTTCGTGCGTCATTTGTCTCTTTTTCTTCGTTATTTGAGTCGTTTTTCTCCGTCTTTTTCTTTTTCTTTTTCTTTTCTTTTTCTTATCTCTTTCTCCTAGAGGTGAACCCTATGATGAATTGCCATAAAATCACACACACCTAGCATGGCATCGATAATCACATTCACTAACCCTAGGATATCGAGTCCTCTTGCATTTCATGCATCGTGGGTCCACTTAGTTTTTTGTGAGTCGTGTGTCGGGCCTAGCTGTTTGGTGTGCTTCTACTTTGTGATTTTACTTTATATACCTGTCCAGGAATGGCCCCTAGATTATCTTGCTTCGATTTGAATATGAGGTATTTGTTTCTCCTGTCTGCTTCTGCATGCTATATATATATCGTATACTTCATTTCGCATGTGTCGGGATTCCACAATTAAGGACTAGGATAACCCATTTAGCCCATGCTCTAATTAGCGAGAATAGTTTCCTTTGCCCAAGTGTTTAGATTCCGATTTCTTTTTTATTTTACTTGGTGCAAATCCCCTCGTCGTGTACCGTTCTCCCACTTAGGAGAGTACACATCTGTATAGCCAAAAAACCCAAAAATCCAAAAAAAGGAGAAAAGAAACGAAAAACCCAAAAAGAAAAGAAAAGAATATAAAATTGTATAGCCAAAAAGCCAAAAAAATACATATATCCAAACCCCAAAAAAAAATATGAGTGTGAATATTTTCCTACTTACCGAGAATAAAGAGAAGGCGAGAATTTGCACCGAATGTTCTACTCCACATCATCTCAACCCCCATCGTTTTCGAAAACACTTGGCTTAGGAACTTTTTAGCTATTATCTAGGCTATAGTGTGTGTTGGATATGAAAGACGTTTGTACACCCTTGTGGGGGATGTACGAGGGATTACGGACCTCGAACGTCGCGTACACGAAGTCGTGTGCAAAGGGAATCTGTTCCCTTGCGGAGAGGATCTCTGGATGAGTGGGAAAGTCGCATTATATATGCATAAGTGCATGCGACATATGGCTAATAAAGGGGGAATATCTTAAGCTTATGTTGTACCATGCATATGGTACAACTTAAGCTTATAATGTGCCATGTATCATGGTACACCTTAATTAAGTTGTTCCAAAGGAACAACTTACCCTAAAATAACTACCTTGGGGGCTATAAATAAGACCCAAGGGTAGCCATTTTCCAAACACCATTTGCATGAAATTCATGCATGCATCTTCTTCATAGCGAAGCTTTGCAGAAATATTTCCTCTCCCTCCATCCAAGTTCTTAATCTAAAATAGAGATTTAGGTTGTGGATTAGTAGCCTTACTCCGTTCGTGAGAAGACTCGATCCGTCGTGGCGAATCCGAAGGCAAAGTTCCGAGACTACCGTTCCGCATACGCTAGCGTAAGTCTCGACTTTAATTATCGATCCTAACTCTGTTTTGGCAGGATCCGACATTGGTATCAGAGCCATATGGGTTCGCCCCGGTCAATCCACCGCCCCGTCGAAACTACGAACGAGTCGTTGTCTTTTTCACGAATGGGTCTCCTACTATTACGGATATAGTAGGAACGCTTCGTGACGGAGAGAACGCAGCGGTTGTTCTTTTCACGTTAGGGTCTCCTATCATTACGGATATGGTAGGAACTCTCTGTGACGGGAAGAACCGATCGTTCACGTAGTACGTTATTCATTTTTGGCACACGGCCATTAGGAAATAACTAATTTCTCGACGAACGAGTGCTTCATCGACGAACGGGTGCTTCATCGAGGAAGATGATGGAAGTTATTTCCATCGG
Organism: Scilla litardierei; assembly: GCA_030789695.1. Taxonomy (NCBI): domain Eukaryota; kingdom Viridiplantae; phylum Streptophyta; class Magnoliopsida; order Asparagales; family Asparagaceae; genus Scilla; species Scilla litardierei. The sequence continues at coordinate 302,109,891 of CM061142.1, read as the reverse complement.
GTAAGAGGAAAATTTGGTGCATGTGCACCATGGCCAAATGGGCTATGAAGGCCATGCACCCCCTCTCCCCATGCGGAGGGGGTTGGCTACGGCCAATAACCACCGGCGACCACCCCATCAAGGGGGAGGAATAAGTGCGGCAACCCCATTTAAAGAGGGTGGCCGGCCATGGCCAAAGGGGCCATGGCCGGCCAACGCCGAATGGCCTTGGCCATGACCGGCCATGGCCAAGCCATGGCCGGCCATGGCCGGGCCGGCAGTGGCCGGCCAAGGCCAGGCCGGCAGTGGCTGGCCTTGGCCAAGCCCTGCCGGCCAGGCCGGCCCTGGCAGTGGCCAGGGCCGGCCCTTGGCCGGCCTGCCGGCCCTGGCAGAGGCCAGGGCCGGTGCACTGGCCTCAGGCCAGGGCCTGGCCGAGGCCAGGGCAGGGGCCCTGGCCCCGGCCAGCGGCCTGCCGGCCCTGGCAGAGGCCAGGGCCGGCACCCTGGCCTCAGGCCAGGGCCTGGCCGAGGCCAGGGCAGGAGCCCTGGCCCCGGCCAGCGGCCAGGCCGCCCTGGCAGAGGCCAGGGCAGCGCCCTGGCCTCAGGCCAGGGCCTGGCCGAGGCCAGGGCAGGAGCTCTGGCCCCGGTCAGTGGCCTGGCCGGCCGGCCCTGGCAGAGGCCAGGGCCTGGCCGGCCCTGGCCGAGGGGGCCTGGGCCTGGCCGGCCCTGGCCGAGGGGGCCAGGGCCCCTGGCCGGCCAGGGCAGAGGCCCTGGCCGGCCCTTGGCCAAGCCCCGGCCAGGGCAGAGGCCCTGGTCGGGAGAATTTGCATTTCGAAAATTGGTCGACCAATTTTGTGTTTTTGGTCGACCAATCTGGCAGAAGGTCTGAGTCGGCTGATAATTTGTCAACTGACCCATACGGGGTGACAAAGGGCATTGGTCAAACTCGAATGTGTCGATTAGCCCATACGGGGCTAACCACAGTACCGACTAGTTCATACAGGACTAACGTTTTAATGAAGTTTTTCATTGGGCTCTACTCCTCGGAGATTAGCCAATGTACTTGTGACGTTGTGCTCTACTCTACGGAGATTAGCCAACGTGCTTTCAAATTTTTGGAAAAGATGTTTTCAAAATAGGTTATGTCCCGTCCTTAATCGGGATAGCACAATTTAGAATTCCAAGTCCTACCACGATCCGGCCATGGTTATCTAACCCATGGGTGTGTAGAACAGGTCTCGTGGCTTGGCAATTGTTGCGCTAAAATTCTTTGCGCTAATTCTCACCTATTCCATTTTGAAAGATATGTTTTTCAAAATATTTTTCCGCTGCTAATACCATACGGGTATTATTTCTGATTTCTTTTTACTTGAGATAAGTAAGAGGGATACTTTGAAAGTTACTTCTAGATGGTAGTTGGGAACGTAGTGAACTTCTCGATTCTAGAGTAACATTTCAACGCATCCAAGGAACTTATCAAGTGTTTAAAGAATCGAAACTTTATGCATAGAATTTTGATCGTGTTTTTCATTCTCTTTGCAGTTTTTTGAATCGAAAATGTCTACCGCTTCTAAGAACATTGTCGCAGAGCTTAACAAAGGTGAAAAGCTCAACGGAGACAATTATAAACTTTGGTCAATTAAAATCCAATATGTTTTGGAGGAGCAAGATGTGCTCGAAACACTCCAAAACATAATGGAAGAACCTGAGTTGGGCAATACGGCCCAACACAAGAGGGACCGGGAAGCTTATGATGTTTGGACTCGAAAGAACAAAATAGCACGTATTACGTTACTGTCCGCAATGGACAATGACATAATGCGTCTATTTCGGGAATTTGACCTAGCCAAAGACATATGGTCTGAGCTAGAGATAAAGTTTGGTGGAACTTCGGTTACCAAACTCCGCTCCTTAAACATTCAATTTGATTCGTACAAGATGCGGCGAGATCATTCTATGAAAAAGCATCTCCGCCACATGGCGAATCTTATATCTGAATTAAAGGATGCGGGCGTTACGCTGTCTGACGAACAGCAGATCCAAGCAGTCATTCGTTCACTCCCAGATAGCTGGGATAACATGAAAATGCATCTCACTCATAATGAGTGCATTAAAACTTTAAGCGATGTATCGAAACACCTCGAACTCGAGGAAGAGCGGATTCAAGCCGCAAAACCAAGTGCAGAAGTGCACGTGGCCGCTAGTTCCTCACATGGAGGAAATAAGCGGAAGAATAAACGCTTAAGGTTTGTGAACGAACGAAAGCAAGAACCGGAAACCTCAAAGAAGACAAAGAACAAAAAGTGGCAAAAGAATGTGCACTCAAAGAAGAAAAACTTGAAGAAGATCAAGTGCTTTAAGTGCAACAAGTACGGTCACTTCGCCCGTTCATGTACGGATGGAAGTGATAAGGTAACTTGTAGGGCTAGTTACATATGTGTTTCTAGTTCCATGTTTCTTGCTGAATCTAACTATTTTTGGTTGATTGATTCAGGGGCCACAGACCACGTAGCGAAGGACAGAAGGTTCTTCGTAGAGTATCGAAAGATAACTCAAGGAACAAAGTGGATATACGTCGGCAACAACACACGTGTTGAAGTCAAAGGCGTCGGAACATGCAAGCTAGTTCTCGACAACGGCCGGACTTTATTATTGCACGACGTCCTCTTTACTCCAGATATTAGAAGGAATATCGTTTCCGTGGTCATGTTAATGTCTTTAGATTATGAGTGGAGGTTCTATAAACAATATGTTGACCTTGTTTGTAATAATTCTTTGATTGGTTCTGGTAATGTTTGTAATGGATTAATTGTTTTAAATACAATGTATGATGATTCTTCTTCCATTAATGAAAGTTTCCATTTGACAAATGTTTCTAACTCTGAGTCTGAGATCATTTGTTGGCATGCAAGACTTGGTCATATTGGACCAACTAGAATGGATAGACTTGCCAAAAGTGGCTTGCTATCTAATGTTTCAAAAGTTGAAATGTCAACTTGCGAACATTGTCTTGTAGGGAAAACTTGTCGCAAGCCGTTTGGAACTGGCACAAGGGCCGAAGTTCCATTACAGCTTATCCATTCGGACATTTGCGGTCCAATGAATGTTAAGACAAGACGCGGGAAGTCCTATTTCATCACATTCATTGATGACTTCACCCGTTTCGGACATATCTATTTGATATCCCACAAAAGTGAAGCTTTGGCTTGCTTTAAAAACTATATGAGTTTAGTGGAGAATCAATTAGATCGCAAGATTAAGGTTTTGCGAACCGATAGGGGCGGTGAATATCAATCAATAAGTTTTAAGGAACTTTGTGATGAAAAAGGCATAGTACATCAGGTAACTATGCCTTACACTCCGCAACAAAACGGTGTTGCGGAAAGAAGGAATATGACATTGATGGAAATGGTCCGATCAATGATGTCTCAGGCAAATTTGCTTATCACCTTTTGGGGTGACGCATTATTGACGGCAGCATTCATCTTAAACCGTGTACCCTCGAAGTCGGTAAGTTCTACTCCTTATGAGTTGTGGAACAATAGAACTCCAGACTTAAACATTCTAAAACCTTGGGGTTGTGCCTCTTACGCACATTTATCCTCTCACAAATATGGCAAACTTGGGCCACGTGGGAGGAAGTGTATCTTCATCCGATACGCTGAAAACTCCAAAGGATATGTTTTCGTCGGTCAAGAGGACAATGGGGGTCTAATAGAATTCGAATCGAGGGATGTTGTCTTCTTGGAAAAAGAGTTTCCAAGACAGGGTGAGATAAGTCAAGACTTATCCTTGTTTGAGACTTGGGATCAAGAAGGATCGGAACGTTCGAGTGGGAGAATTCTTGGTGAAGAAGAAAATACGTTTCAAACTTCACCAATGGATGATACGAATGATACCAATCCTATTCCGAGTGGGAGTGATGTTATTCCAAGTGGGAGTGATGTCATTCCAAGTGGGAGTGATCAAACTCAAACAAGACGTAGTAATCGAACGAGGCTAACACCTCTGAGATTTGAGGATGAATTTCCTCAAACATTCATGACATTACTACAAGATGATGACGAACCTGCAAATTTTAAACAGGCCGTCACATGCCCTGCTAAAGATAAATGGATAGCGGCAATGGAAGAAGAACTTCAATCCATGAAAACAAACCAAGTCTGGGACTTGGTTAATTTACCTAAGGGACGTAGAGCCATTGGGAACAAGTGGGTTCTCAAAATCAAGCATAAGGCTGATGGCTCCATCGAGAAATATAAAGCTCGCCTTGTTGCGAAAGGTTTCACGCAACAGGAAGGAATAGACTACGAAGAGACTTTCTCTCCTGTCGTGCGTTTTACCTCCATTCGCTTAATTCTGGCAATGGTGGCTTGTTTGGACCTCGAGTTACATCAGATGGATGTAAAGACTGCTTTTCTTAACGAAGAACTAGATGAGGAGATCTACATGGAACAACCAAACGGGTTCGTACAAGAAGAAAACAAACATAAGGTTTGTAAACTTCCTAAATCCATATATGGTCTTAAACAATCCTCAAGGCAGTGGTATATGCGCTTTCAAGAAGTCGTTTTGTCGTATGGTTTCTCCATGCTCGACGAAGACAACTGCGTATATATTAAGAGGATTAAAAACAAGTATGTAATTATGTCTCTTTATGTAGATGACATACTTATAGCCGGAAATGATAAGCGTCTTATCTTGGATATCAAAGCTTGGCTTTCATCCGTCTTTGAGATGAAAGACATGGGTGAAGCTGCATATATCCTTGGGGTTAAGATCTCAAGGAATCGTTCCAAGAAACTTCTTTCTCTCTCTCAAGAGACATATATAAAGAAGGTTTTAGAACGGTTTAATATGCAGGACTGCAAGCCAATTGATACTCCAATAAGCAAAGGCGAGGGTCTATGTTTGGAGATGTGTCCCAAAGATCCAAAAGAAAAGAAAGCTATGGAAAAAGTTCCATACTCCAGTGCTGTCGGGAGTCTGATGTACGCCATGATGTGTACCAGACCCGACATTTGCTATGCTGTTGGTATGGTAAGCCGTTACCAATCCAACCCAGGGCAGGCACACTGGAAAGCGGTGAAGAGGATATTAAGATACCTCAAAGGGACTGCGGACTATGCGTTATGCTATCAAGGCAATACCTTGAGACTCGAAGGCTATACCGATGCTGATTGGGCAGGTGATCTCGACGAGCGAAGATCTACCTCAGGCTTTGTTTTCTTACTCGGGAATGGTGCAATATCCTGGAGCAGCAAGAAACAAACCTGCATCGCTCTATCAACTATGGAAGCCGAGTTCGTAGCATTCAGCATGGCGGTCCAAGAAGCTGTTTGGCTTAGGAAATTCTTAGACAGGCTGACGAATGCCACTGACTCAAGCACTGTTCCTATATACAATGATAGTCAAGCTTCGATTGCCTACGTCAAAGATCCTAAATTTCATTGTAAGACCAAACACATTGACATTCGATTCAAGTTTGCGAAGGATTATGACAAACGGAAGGAAGTAGACATAGGATACATATCCACGCATGAGATGACAGTGGATCCCCTTACTAAGGCGATCCCCAGAGATGTGTTTTTCAAACACTTATCATCTATGGGAATGCGTAGGTGCTGAGCTGTATCATGTAATATTTCCCATGTCTATAGAAGATCAAAATTTAATTTGCATACAAGTTTCTTACAAATGATTTTATGTACATTTGTGTTTGAGTCTCAGCTATTTTATTGTGTGTATGTCGGACAGATTAAGGTTGGCTCTCTCACATGAGCAACCGCCTTATCTTATCAGATGGATAAGATAGAGATGAGACTAGTTTAAAGTCAAAATCATTAGACAAATGATTTAGAGTCATGACTTAAACAAGATAGTCGAATAAAAGATCTGCATCATACGGATGCTTACAAAAGATCTGAGATCTGTATCACAAGGATATAAAGATCTCATTGGATTTTTTAATCCTATCTGTCTTATGCAGGATGAGAGTCCGTGAATATTTCACAAGTAGTAAGGGGACTCAAAAAGATAGGCACTGTGGTGTCTGATCTTTCATCCGTACAACATCATTAAGACATACTCTCCCTGGGAAAGGAGTGATGTTGTAGTACGTGTTCATACCACGTATGCATTTCGACCACTGAGTTAGTAGCAATAGTGTTTGCTATTATGTGAGACTCAAAGGCCATACGGGTCTTAACTCTTACCCTCAAGGACTCCAATTGGTTCCTTTAGATTTGACGAGATGATCGCTATCTTAGCGTGTTGCTAATGGGCTATGGTAATTCGGCTCGGCGGGACACGTTAGAAAAGCGAATCAAGTCAAGATCAGAAGGTTCGCAAGAAGAGGAAGATTGATTTCATATTCGCATTTGGACTTTAATGATTCAAAGCTGGCCAGCCAATTGTAATCCAGATGGGATTCAATTGTTGAATATAAAGTATAAGAAATGTGAAGAAATAATCTAGAGTAAAGCATGCGTTGAACTACTCAACTTTGCACCTTCGAGGTCGTTGTGTATCTCTAACAAGTGCACAACAACAGACTCTACGCGCATGACGGTCGCACGGTCTATTTCTCGGTATGATAGATGAAAGAACTAAGGGAAAGACGTTCTCTTACAATCCCCTCAAGTGTGAGTGGGAGATGTTGGATATGGAAGACGTTTGTACACCCTTGTGGGGGATGTACGAGGGATTACGGACCTCGAACGTCGCGTACACGAAGTCGTGTGCAAAGGGAATCTGTTCCCTTGCGGAGAGGATCTCTGGATGAGCGGAAAAGTCGCATTATATATGCATAAGTGCATGCGACATATGGCTAATAAAGGGGGAATATCTTAAGCTTATGTTGTACCATGCATATGGTACAACTTAAGCTTATAATGTGCCATGTATCATGGTACACCTTAATTAAGTTGTTCCAAAGGAACAACTTACCCTAAAATAACTACCTTGGGGGCTATAAATAAGACCCAAGGGTAGCCATTTTCCTAACACCATTTGCATGAAATTCATGCATGCATCTTCTTCATAGCGAAGCTCTGCAGAAATATTTCCTCTCCCTCCATCCAAGTTCTTAATCTAAAATAGAGATTTAGATTGTGGATTAGTAGCCTTACTCCGTTCGTGAGAAGACTCGATCCGTCGTGGCGAATCCGAAGGCAAAGTTCCGAGACTACCGTTCCGCATACTCTATCGTAAGTCTCGACTTTAATTATCGATCCTAACTCTGTTTTGGCAGGATCCGATAGTATGGTGATTTCCTTAACCCTAGTTGTGGAGTCCCTGAAGCATGGTATGTTTCGATTCTCGCTCTATTCTCATGCATGCTTGAGCTATATATTCACCGCTTAATTCGAATCGAATCGATATTTGGGTCATTTTCTGGATTTGTGTATATCGAGCTTTATTGCACATCGTAGATAGTGACACCGACTGCTAGCACATGACCACACTCACTCGCGCTTCACTGTGTGGGCCCACGGCACTTGTCTGGACTCGTATTCCTTGGTTTAGTGATGTGATTTGGCGTTTGTCTGCTTGGTGTGTCGTTTTTGGTTTTGTTGGCCCTGACGGGCGATTTAGGATTTTTGTTTTCTCCTTTTCTCTCTTCCTCTCTATTTTCTCCCTCCGAGATTCTACTCTCACTCGTCTTCCTCGAGGACGAGGAAGGGTTCAGCTTGGGGGATTTTGACGTGCGTTTATATTTCATATATTTACGCACGTTTTCTTCCGTGTTTTTCCGCTATTTACCGCCATCTTGTATTCGTTTTCTCGTGTTTTCTTGTTTTCTTTCACTTTTCCGTGTTTTTGTATATTTACAGGAGTTTACCGGTGTAGGGGACATAAAACGACGATATCATGAGTCCCCGGAGCAACGGGATGAGTCACGCGTGATCCCGGGAGTCAAACGACGAAGATCGCATCTTTCAGCCCCTCACCCGACCGGTTGGTCACTTCCAACCGATCGGGTGATGCACGCATGCACCACCCGGACACAAGTTGGAGCGACCAAGAAGTCACTCGGTCGGTTCAGAGACCGGTTCAAACGCCCCAACTCTTTGGAATTTGATGCTGAATGCCAACAGATCGGGTGACCTTCACCCGATCGGTTCACCTGTAGCCAATTCTCCGAAGCCGAGACACGGAGAGCTCAACCGACCGGTTCACCCGATGGCACGAAGATCCAACCGATCAGCTTCAACCCTTAACCGACCGTGCCAAATGACCAAGTGAAGTCCCGTGCTGAACTGCCGAAGAAACGAAGCAGGTCACCCGATCGGTTGACTTTTCAACTGATCGGGTGATATCGTATTCTATATATATGACCCCTAGGTTTTCCAGAAACGAGAGTTGTTATTTTTTGCTGTTTTTCTCTCTCTTGACGGCTGTAATTTTTCAGATATTTGTAAGTCTTCCGATCTTTACCAAACTTTAATATAGTGTTATTAGCATTGCTCTTACTGCTTTTCAATCGATTGATCATGTTTCTAACGGTCGATTCCGATTTAGATTGCTTTTTACTAAATATGTGTGAGTAGTTCCCAAATCTGGGATTTTGGTGGAAACCCCTTCGTGGGTTCTCCCCGATGCGTCCATAGGACTAGGAAATCGATAGGGATTAGGAATCTACCGGTTACGCTGGGTGTTTCATTGTCATCGGCGGGAAAAAGACCGCCTTTGACCGTTGGGCCAAGGGGAATAAACTTGGCGATTGACTCCCTAGCCAATGCTCACGCCATTAGCGTAGACGTCGAAACCTAGCGCGCGGGAGCGGCATGATAAGGCGTTGGGAGTTATCGTTGCAAACTTAGTGCTCCCGGAGTCGGTCAGTGTTAATGGACATGGGAATGCCCACTGACCGAACTTGGGAAGTCCAGCGTATCATCCTGGGCACCGACCGGAATATCGGGCCCATGGGGCGCTGGTACCACTCTTAGAGGCAATGTCTCACCATTAGACCCTAATTCCGATCGTTATCCTACCCATAGGCCGTATCGGCGAGAATCGCACGATAGGGTGGAAACCGAAGTCCCGGGTTTTCCCTTTATATTGTTTATCCCTCGCATTCTATTTTTTGTGACAACCCATCATCCGATTCGGGCTAGCTCGCCCTTGGGGTAAATCCGATCCTTCTTGACACAAGCACAACCACGCCTCCCTGAGTTCGACCCCCAAGCCACACTACGACACAGTGCGCTTGCGGTTATAAATATTTAAATCTCACGCCCCCAATTATATATTGCACACATCAGGATACGCGCAACCGCGGGGGACATCACATGTCATTCATGCAATCGAAATGTCATCATGATTGTGTAGCACACGCTACAATAAAATGGATAACTATTGAGACTAGGCACCTGCTTTGCGTGCACAACCCTATGCCAATAACACTTTCTGGCTCGTGATCCAGAAGATGGGCGTCAGTCCTTATACACATGGAGGGGTAGGGTTAAACGGTCGCTTGAGCGTAGAAGTGAGCCCGTACAGCCACTTCAGCCAAAAGACGGAAACTCTGTGCACAAAGTGATAAATTAGTGAATCGTGAAATAGTGTTTTCGTAGTTTCGCTACAACATGCATGTTTGCTTCATCATGTCATTTTAATTGTTGCACTTTTTATATGTCATGTCATATCATTATGTAGAACTGCTAGTCGCTTTACTTTTATTTGAATCTTTGCACAAAAGTCCTCCGCTTCCTTTTGGGAGACTTTTGCTGACATGTGCCCTTTCTCTTTGGGTGTCACATATTAGGTTCTGAGTCAGAGGTAGCTACAGAGGGCGAGCAGTTTACAGACGTTGAGTTCAAGGTACCCGTGGAGACCGAGTTCGAGGACACTGGTGACCAGTCCTAGACTCACCTGGAGTCTCCCCTTAGTTGTCGCTTTTTAGTAGTTGCTGTTAGATTTCGGTGCGTAGCACCTGACTCTCTCTGTTTATGTTTCGGTCATGTCTTAGGCCTTTTGTTTCAGACGATGTATTTCCTTTGTGACTTTTCTGTGATATTTGGAATATTTGTTGGATGTCTGGTGGATGTTTCTTGTCTGCTTTTATTTATTATTATTGTTGTTTCGTCGCAATGCAAGGACCTGCCTTTTTATAGTACATGGACGCTTATCAGACTTGAAGCTTCATAGCTCCAAGTCTGAGCGGACCTTCTCACGTTTCGCCTTCCATACTTGGGAAGCGGGGCGTGACAGGTTTTGTTGGTGGCCCCTGCAGGTCCTTTTTGCATCCACGAAATATCGGAACAATAATAATGATAAACAACATCCAATTAAATATTCAGAACATCCGAGTTATAATTAAGTCTAATCTAAACGTTTTCTTGTCTTAGATGGCGGGAAGACGCAACGCCCGTACTGGTAGTGGATCTGGAGCTGGTGGTGGAGCAGGACGTGTTAGGGATACTGATAGAGAACCCACCACGGCTAAGATGATGAGGATGATGCATCAGATGATGCAGATTCAGCAGGGCATGCTTCAGAGTCCCCTCGCTTCGAGCCAGGAGCGAAGTAGTTTCGGGAGCTGGGCCCGACTTATTTCACTGGATCGGAAGGACCATTAGCTGCGGATGAGTGGATGAAGAATATGGAAGATAATTTTCTTCTCTCGAAGGTTAACCCGGCTGGATGGGTTGACTTGGTGAAGAAGCAACTGAAGGATAATGCTCGTAGCTGGTGGGAGTCAGAGGAGCAGATGCTAGAGAAGCCTATTTCCTGGGACACTTTCAAGGCGAGATTTGATGAGGAGTATTTCCGTCGAGCTACAAGGAGGGAGCTGATGCAACAGTTTATCAGTCTGAGGCAGGGAAACCTGACGGTGGATCAGTACCACCAGGAGTTCACTAGATTGTGTCGCTTTGCGCCGAAGATGATGGAGACCGTTGAAGATCGAGCTCAGATATTCTTGCAGGGTTTATCTTTGGAGCTGCAGAGTTTGATGTCCTCTTTGGACTTGGATTCTTACCAGAAGTTGTTGATAGCTGCCAAGAGACAGGAGCTGATTGCCAATTAGAGGAGAGGACAGTATTCAGGTGCTGGGAAGAGGCCTATGGAGCAGGCCAGAGCTGTGATTAGGCCAGTGCCGAGGCCTAATTAGTCCGTGCAGTTTAAGAGGCCAGGTGGGCATATTCAGAAGACGTGCAATCATTGCAGCAAGACTGGTCATGTGAAGGACCAGTGCAGGAGGCTTCTGGGCCAGTGCTTGATTTGTGGCGACGCATCGCATACTTTGAAGGATTGCCCGAGTGCTAAGCAGCCGTGGAAGGCACCAGTCGGAGTTCAGCAACAGAGAGCTCTGGTAGCCGCTGGACGTGGAGCGCATCTCATTCCCTAGAAGCAGGCATTTCAGCAGGCCGTCCAGCCTAGGAGGCAAGCTTTCACCATGACCGCAGTAGAGGCAGAGGCAGAAGATGGAGTTATTGCAGGTAACTCTCAGACTAGTCTTTACTTTTCATTAATTGATCTTGCATGTTAGATTAGTTCTTGTTTGTTAGAATAGGTTTTGATTGCTAGTTTGTTGTTAGGAGTTATTCTTGTTTGTGCTTGTCCCGCTCGAGTTCTCTTCGACTCTGGTGCATCCATGTGCATCTTATCTTGGAGATTCGTGGACAAGCATTCTCTGTCGACTTCCCCTCTTTCCAAGAGTTGGGATATCGCCACAGGGAATGGTGTGATCTTAGTGTCCCTTGGATGTCAATCTTGTCCATTGGTAGTTTGTGGACTCGAGCTCTACGCCGATTTTATCATTCATGACATTACCAACTATGACGCTCCCCTTGGGATGGATTGGCTTAGTTGCTTCTACGCTACGATCGACTGTCGACGGAAGAAGGTGTTGTTCGAGATTCCTGGTTATCCGAGCTTCGAGTTCAGTAGCGGGAGCAGTTCGCTTGGGCCTGTCAGATTTTGGGCCAAGCCAGTGACGGAGCTGGTAGCTATGCAGATGTAGACAAGTAGACCAGCTGTGGTGAGAGATTTCGATGATGTCTTCCCCGAGGAGTTGTCAGGACTGCCGCCCGATCGAGCGCTTGAATTTTCGATTGATCTTATTCCGGGAGCACAGCCTATTTCGAAAGCACCATATCGTATGGCTCCGACAGAGTTAGAGGAGCTATGTAAGCAGTTGGACGAGCTGTTATAGAAGGGATATATCCATCCGACTGTATCTCCGTAGGGAGCACATGTTCTGCTGGTGAAGAAGAAGGATGGTTCGCGCTGAATGTGCGTGGACTACAGAGAGTTGAATGATGTCACCATAAAGAACAAGTATCCATTGCCGCGGATCGACGACATTTTTGATTAGCTTGCAGGATCGATGGTATTCTCCAAATTAGATCTCAGGAGCGGATATCACCAATTAAGGGTGAAGAAGGAAGATGTACAGAAGACAGTGTTCAGAACGAAGTATGGACACTACGAGTTCGTGGTTATACCTTTCGGTGTGACCAACGCACCCACGGTTTTCATGAATCTGATGAACCTGATATTCTATGACTTCTTAGACAAATTCATCGTTATCTTTATTGACGACACCTTGATCTACTCGAAGTCGGAGGAGGAGTACGTTGAGCACTTGAGGACTGTTCTGGAGATTTTGAGGAAGCATCGCTTGTATGCGAAGTATTCCAAGTGCGAGTTCTGGCTGGACAGAGTTGCCTTTCTTGGGCATGTGGTGTCAGGAGATGGTATAGCCGTGGATCTAGAGAAGATCAAGGCTATCAGAGAGTGGCCGGTTCCACAGTCAGCGTCTGAGATCAGGAGTTTTCTTAGGCTAGCAGGATATTATCGGCGCTTCATTAAGGACTTCTCCTGTATCGCTGAGCCGATGACTAAACTGACAAGGAAGGATATACCGTATGTTTGGTCTGATCCTTGTGAGGAGGCTTTTTCTGTGCTGAAGGAGAGATTGACGTTTGCACCTGTTCTAGCTGTGCCTGATCGGAATGGAGGTTTCGAGATCTTTTGCGATGCTTCTGACAAAGGTCTCGGATGCGTTTTGCATCAGCATGGGCATGTGGTCGCGTACGCTTCTCGGCAGCTTAAGGCTCATGAGAAGAACTATCCGACGCACGATTTGGAGTTGGCTGTAGTCGTTTTTGCGCTCAAGATTTGGAGGCACTTCTTGCTGAGTGAGAAGGTGAAGATCTTCACCGAGCACAAAAGCTTGAAGTATATCTTCACGCAGAAGGAGCTCAACATGTGACAGCGTCGATGGTTGGAGCTCATGGCAGATTATGAGATCGACTTGCAGTATCACCCTGGCAAGGTGAATGTGGTTCCGGATGCGCTGAGCAGACTTCCAGCGGTGATGATGTTGACTTCACAGTGGAGGTTACAGCGGGATTTTTACGAGTCTGGTATTGAGATCGTGCTTCCTGGAGAGGCTTCATCGTTGATGTGTATGCAGATACATTCAACGATCGTGGATCGGATCAAGGCAGGTCAGGCTGGAGATCCGAAGCTGAAGAGGATCCGTGAGCAGGTAGAAGCCGGTCTACGGACTGACTTTCGGATTCATGAGGATGGCTCGCTGAGGTATGGAGCCAGAGTTTGTGTGCCAGCTAGAGATATCAGAGAGGAGTTGCTTGTTGAGGCACATAGCTCGCAGTATTCTATACATCCTGGAGGCACCAAGATGTATAAGGATCTTCGCCAAAACTATTGGTGGCATGGCATGAAGCGGAGTGTGGCACGGAGCGTTGCCAAGTGTTTGGTCTGTCAGCAGGTTAAGGCGGAGCATCAGCGTATGGCAGGGTTGCTATGGCCGCTTCCGATTCCGGAGTGGAAGTGGCAACACATCACTATGGATTTCGTGACTGGACTACCTCGGAGTCCGAAGCAGAATGATGCGATTTGGGTAATCGTAGACCGATTGACCAAATTCGTGCACTTTATTCCCTTCCGAGTAGGACAGTCCACTGAGACGCTGGCGAGGAGATACATGGAGGAGATCGTGTGACTTCACGGAGTCCCCGTGAGTATCGTGTTAGACAGAGACACGAGATTCACATCTTAGTTTTGGCAGAGTCTGTAAAAGAGTCTGGGTACGAGTCTGAGTTTCAATACCGCGTACCACCCGCAGACGGATGGCCAGTCCGAGAGGACGATTCAGATTTGGAGGACATGCTGAGAGCGTGTATGTTGGACTTCAAGGGATCTTGGGAGGATCACCTTCATCATGGGGATTTTGCCTATAATAACAGCTACCAGGCGAGTATTGGCATGGCGCCATTCGTCGCGCTATACGGGAAGAAATGTCGATCGCCACTGAGCTGGGATGACATTGGCGACAGGGAGCTGTTAGGGCCAGAGATGATTGTTGAGGCAGTGGATGTTGTGAGAAACATCAGGGAGAAGCTGAGGATCGCTCAGGACAGTTTCAAGCATTGGGCAGATGCTAAACGACGATTGTTGGAGTTTCAGCTTGGAGACCACGTCTTTCTCAAGATCTCTCCGAATCGAGGAGTTATTCGATTTGGAAAGAGAGGCAAGCTGAGTCCAAGATACATGGGGCCTTTTGACGTACTGGAGAGAGTTGGAGCGGTGGCTTATCGCTTGGCACTGCGCTGTCACTGGAGGGAGTTCACGACGTGTTTCACGTATTTCAGTTACGTCGATACGTCAGTGATCCGTCTCATGCTGTGGATTTCTCGGAGATCACGGTTCGACCGGATCTGACCTATGATCAGCAACCGGTTGAGATTCTGGATCGACGACAGAAGCAGTTGAGGAATAAGACCATCGACCTGGTTAGAGTGCAGTGGCGTCATGGTTCACGTGGGGAGTCTACCTGGGAGCGCGAGAATGATATGAGAGATCGATTCGCGCACTTATTTTCGGAGCCGTAGTTGATGTAGATTCCGAGGGCGGAATCTTTTCTTAAGGTGGGTAGGATGTAACGGCCACTTCCGGTCGTACGTATTTTATGCGTATGTTGATTCGTGTGCGTATTTCCGTATTTGGTTTTATTATTGTAATTCTGTAGTTCTGACGCGCGACCGAACCCCGTATTCATGACCCTCTCGGAGACGCGATCGCCACGGTATCTTGTTTATAATTTTTGGATGTCGATAGATCGACCTGCTTTAACCTCATTATTAAAAATTAAATTTTATATTAAAAAAATCGAATCTCGAACTTGATCGTTTCCTAAGGAAATATATGTTTTTTTAATAAAATCTGTTAGAATAATAATAATAAACTATTTTTAAAAAACTAACCTATTAATCTAAACCTATCCTTTTAAAACCCAGCAGCAACTTTTACTCAGTCTCCCAAACCTGCGAGTGTGTGTTTCTTAAAGGGATCAGCCCAAATCCTATTGCTTAACTAAATCAAAATCGTTTTAAACAGAATTCCAACTGACCCCACATACACGTCTCTCTCCCACGTCTCCACTCTCCCACATGGAGCATCTCCCCTTAACAACTCTAGAGGGTCTACAATAACCAAAACCCTATACTTCTCCTCACTGCTCTCAGCCTCTTCAAATTTTATAACGCAATTTTTCCCCCAAGGCTCACGTGTGCACTGCCGACCCTCAGCCCCGTTCTAAGCCCTTGCCTCGCCACCCCAAACTCCCATTCACCGCGCCTACAGTCTTCCCAAAGCTCGAACCATCGCCTCGACTTTCCCTCCGTCGCGACATCCCCGTTCGAAGCCCTATCGCCCAGTTCATCACCCAGGCCGTCACCTCGACCCTCATGCCACTTCGAACCCTGCACCCATCGCCAACCCATCTCCCTCGAGGCCAAACTCCCAAACGCCAAACCCAGACGAACTCCCCAGAGCCCAAGCTCCGGCCTCCCTCCACCGTAACTCGCCTGCACCCCACGCCAACGAGATCCGACAGCCCGAACCGCCGCACGCCTCGTTTCTAGAGATCACCTCTGCCTTTCCGACCAACGCTGCAACCTGCGAGGTGCGAAAATAAGAACGACGTCAACAGGTTAGCTTTCACAGAGCATTGGATTTGGAGAGAGAAAGAAATATTACTTATATATATTAAATAGTGAATCATGTGCCTAATGCCTATGTACACTTGTAAACCAATAAACCGTGAGCCTGTGAATTGTTATATGTTAGCTTTTAGCCTACTTGAACTGTAAATGTTAGCAAATATTAAGTTGAATGCAAGTGGTAGGTAGACATACAACAGTACTCCTATAAGCCATCGACTGTTAACCCACATGTTGCCAGTTTTAATAACCAGTAAGTTGATAAGTGTAGCTCACCTATTTGTGTTAGATTCTATTTCAAAAGATGGCAGGGTTATTCCTATTTTTTATGTTATTATGACCTATCTATCAGTACATAATTTAATGCTAAGAGAATAATAATTATTAGATAAGTTGGTGCGTATTATAATAATGATAGTTAGTAAATTATTTTAAACATATGTTAATTATGAATTTGAGCAATTCCCAGTAGGTTAGTAACATATACATTCTCTACCTTAATGTTATTAACTTGTTTATTAATTTAATTAAGGTGATAGTGTGAGGTAATCAATAACTTACCAGTACATGGATTTACATAATTACTAATAATGAGTACACTGTTAACTGTTAGTAGATTGTCCTAGAATGTTAGTGCATAATTAATAACGTTAGTTAATAATACGATTTGAACACCCCTAGGGTAGAGAACCTAATAAAGAGAATGAATTACTGTTTAATTATTTTGGGATGAACCTAATTCAGACACGTGTTTAATCAAACAGAGAACCAGTCGTTCCATAGCATAACGCTTGACGAGACGAACCCACGATAGCCGACATCACCGGAAACAGGCAAGTGATACTTGCCAGTGTTGTTTAGGCCACGTTTAGGCCAATTTTGTGAACTAGCATAAAAGAGACTAGGCGATGAAATGATAGTCGCCTAGACGCCCCTACTAGATCTAGCTTGACAAAGAAGCTAGATCTGACACCTTTACCATGCTTTCATTCATGCTGCCATGTCACGTTTATTTTTGATTAACTGTACGCAATATTATCTGCATTTTTGCCATGTCATTCATGCAATCGAAATTTCATCATGATTGTGTAGCACACGCTACAATAAAATGGATAACTATTTAGGCTAGGCACCTGCTTTGCGGGCACAACCCTATGCCAATAACACTTCCTGGCTCGTGATCCAGAAGATGGGCTTCAGTCCATATACACGTGGAGGGGTAGGGTTAAACGGTCGCTTGAGCATAGAAGTGAGCCCGTACAGCCACTTCAGCCAAAAGACGGAAACTCTGTGCACAAAGTGATAAATCAGTGAATTGTGAAATATTGTTTTCGTAGTTTCGCTATGACATGCATGTTTGCTTCATCATGTCATTTTAATTGTTGCACTTTTTATATGTCATGTCATATCATTATGTAGAACTGCTAGTCGCTTTACTTTTATTTGAATCTTTGCACAAAAGTCATCCGCTTCCTTTTGGGAGACTTTTGCTGACATGTGCCCTTTCTCTTTGGGTGTCACATGTCAGGTTCTAAGTAAGAGGTAGTTATAGAGGGCGAGCAGTTTACAGACGTTGAGTTCGAGGTACCCGTGGAGACCAAGTTCGAGGACACTGGTGACCAGTCCTAGACTCGCCTGGAGTCTCCCCTTAGTTGTCGCTTTTTAGTAGTTGTTGTTAGATTTCGGTGCGTAGCACCTGACTCTCTCTCTCTCTCTCTCTCTCTCTCTCTCTCTCTCTCTCTCTCTCTCTCTCTCTCTCTCTCTCTCTGTGTTTATGTTTTGGTCATGTCTTAGGCCTTTTGTTTCAGACGATGTACTTCCTTTGTGACTTTTCTGTGATATTTGGAATATTTGTTGGATGTCTGGTGGATGTTTCTTGTCTGCTTTTATTTATTATTGTTGTTGTTTCGTCACAATGCAAGGCCCTGCCTTTTTATAGTACATGGACGCTTATCAAACTTGAAGCTTCATGGCTCCAAGTCTGAGCGGACCTTCTCACGTCTCGCCTCCATACTTGGGAAGCGGGGCGCGACAAGTTATCTCAATTCTCTTGATTTCAGCCTTATCCTATATTTTTGGACCAGGACAGACAACTGTCAATCCTTCGATAGTCGCCTGCCCGACTCTAGATTTTCTGACTGAAATTTGTGTTTTTTGCTCAGGTGACTGATGTATAATTGTCAGGCGCCTGTCTCTCCGACAGGCGGCTGAAATTTGTTCATCAGTCGCCTCCCGTGATCTTGATATTTTTCTCTCAATTCATCAAAATTATTGACTTTCGGTCAGGCGACTGTAGTGTATTTAATAGGACCATGTCACTTTGCCAGGTGACTGTGACTAACACTACTGACGCATGTCTACCTATCTAGTCAGTTTTCTATCTTTTCGACCAGCCGACTGACGATTATACATCAGTCGACTGTCCATATTCGAGGCGGTTCATTGCTTTAATCTGAGCCGTCCCTCTTTCGATCCAACGGCCCAGATCTGTTACCCCGCCATTTAAGTAATCGAGGCCCTCTCTTTTTCTTTCTCCTCTAATAGAAACTCCCTCGTCTTCCTCTTTAAACGACAGCCCTTCATTCGTCTTCTCCGTTGTTTCAAAGCCTTTGCCGTCGATTCCCCTCTCCTTCCGCTCGATCAATCTTTGGATCTCTCCTTCTCCGTCGTTTGTCGTTTGATTGGTATATATCTCTTAGTTTTTCGATCGTCTCTACTTTTTCTTCATTGTCTGTCGATTTCGTGCTATGGCTCCACCCAAGATCAGTTCATCTTCCAAAGGGAAAGCTATTGTTGTTAGGAAGACTAAGAACCCTAAACCTAAGGCTATCCAAGTCAAGAAAGTTCCCTATAAATCCGGCACCAAATTCGCTAAGCCCATCTCCGATGTTTCGGATGATTCTGATTCTGATCATTCTTCTTCCGAAGAAGAAGAGTTCGTTGAGCCCCTCCAGAAATGTCAGCATAGACCCATTGGTGCTTAGATTAATGAGCATACTGCTGCAACAAATTCTACTCGTGTGGATGTAGACACCCGCACCAAGCCTTTTCCCACTAACCCCCCAAGGCCAAAATTAACACATGCCTCCTCAGCTTCCTCCAGCTGCTCCTCTTGTCCCCATTTGTCGGGATGCCTCTTACTTGGTAAAATTTCTCTCTCTGATTGGGATCAAGCTCCTTCGTGAGCGTTTCATCATTTATCAGGCTTTTACTGCTGAGAGACTCTCCCGAGATCCTCACGACGACCAATTTGGTTGATCTGTTTCGATACTATCATGTAGACTTCCCTCGTGCTTATACATTTCTTGTCATGCTATTCTATTGCAACTGCATTCGCAGTGAATATGCTAATACTGGTGTCATCAACACCATGGTACATGTGACTCATATCAAGCTTGACCATATTCTCTTAGGGAACATTCTTAGGATTCCTTCCTCTGGTTCTTTGCCTGCTGATATCTCCCTCTCTGATGTTGCTGACCTTGACCAGGCTGTCCTCTAGCACATGTTCTCTGAGATCCCTTCATTCCTCTCCTCTGGCATCAAGTTTTCCATGTTTTTTGCTCAAGGTTGGATTGTTCACCTTGTGGTGAAGTCCAACATCTTGCGGAAGTATGGCTCCTCTAATCAGCCATCTAAGGTGATTCTCATGTGCATGTATGCCATCTTTTCTAGCATGTTTGTGAACTGGGCCGGGGTCCTCCTTGATCGTATGGACCAAGTAGAGTTCACTTCTTTTTCCTCTCATATTCCTTATGGAGGAAATCTTACTCATGTCTTTCGCCACTTCGGCATTAATCTGACCCCGTACGAGCCCATGCCTATTGGCCCTCTTCTTGATACGGCTGCAAAGTCGAAGTCCTCTTCGGCTCTGCTGACGGCATCTAAGAAGAGCTAGTTTACTTCTGGCCTGTCTTCATCCACTGCTCCACCTGTTGATCAGCCCTCATCATCTGCTGCACCCTCTCTTGTCCAGTTGGACGAGGAACTCTCTGGTCTTTATGAGCTGTTATATCTATCGTTCCAGCATCAGGGCATACCCTTCACTGTCCACCTCCAGTTATTTGTTGCTTCTTCTCAGCCTACTTAGCCTCCTCCTTTGATCATCTCCAAGATTCCTGATCCTCCAGTTGTTGCTGCTTCTGAGCCGATTGCTTCTCAGGCTCCTCAGGATGTCAGCTCTGCTGATGCTGTTGCGCCTCATCCTGAGAAACGTTTCCATAGATCCAGAGCCCCAGGATTTTCGTATTGAGTTGGCTACTCCTGTGGACTCCTCTGCAACTGATCTGGATTGATGTGTCGTGGAGACTGTTCACCCTTGGTCCTAGATTTTTTTTATGGTTGAGAGTGTGAGTCTGTTTGTATTTTGTTGGTTGTATTGATGTATTGGCACATTACTTTTGGATGGTGTATGATGATGATCATAGTTTTTTGTTGTATGTGGAATAGTCTGTCATTACTTTTGTACTCCATGTATTTCTTATATATATGATATCACATTTTGTCGTTTTACTCTCTGATGTGATCCATGGGGTATACGTTGTGTAATTGTGTCTCTCTGCATGCTCTTATATATATATTATGTGATGAGACTTGTTGCAAGATGAAGTTGATATTGGACTTCCATTTCTTTAGTCAATTAAAATTTCTTTTGTTGATAAGTATTTGAAATATATCATTATGATGCACCTTCGTGTTTTCTCAATTTTATTGCGGTATCACATTGAATATTTATCGTATTCTTTAGACTTTCATGATTGTTTTAGTACTTATTTAGCACTATCGTTGTTGTTTTCTACTCCATCTTTTTGGATAATGCCATAGGGAGAGAAAAATAAACAAATCATAATTTTGTGCTAAGTATAATCTAAACTTGAATCTAAGATTGAAGTTGCCTTAGATTCAGGAGGAGTAAGATATACTGAACCTGGATTCTAAAATCCTAAATTTCTAGTATTGAAATCATTTCATTCATGCATATTTTACATGCTTGCTTCAATTGATCAATAGATGCCCTTACTTAAATTGACTAACTTGATTGGCATCTATGTAGGGAGAGTAAGTATTCTTTAAGCACAATTATTTCTCTTTTTGTTTATGTTTGTTTGTCATCACTAAAAGGAGGAGAATGTTGAGTATTGGACTTCTCCCTACTTTGTTTTGATGATGAGAAAACATAAATACTTGTGACTAATCCCCTACTTGCAGTTAATCCATTGCCTAAGCATATCTTGAAGATCAATTAGCAATGGATGTCACTCAAGGATCAATCAAAGCATGTAAAGTGGATTGGATGATCGAAGATAATGATTGAAGCTCCTAGAAGACTTCAAGCTCATTCAATAGAAATAAAGAGAGCTTCTACTGTTCCATTGGAGCCTCTCTCTCCCAAGAAAGCTCTTAAGAATTCAAGCTTTCATCTCTAAGCTCTCATTCTCAAAAAGCCCTAGAATTTCAATCTCATTTTCTCTCGCTCTCCAACCTAGAATCAAAGTGATATCCTCTAAGCATTTGGTGGTGACAAGAGAAAGGGATTTCTCTCTTCTTGGAAGAGACATCAACACACAACACACTTGCTCCTTCTAGTTCTACTTCAAGGCATATGTGATTGTAAGTGTTGCAATTTCATAACTTTTGTAATTAGTTTTACTCTCAGTTTGTGAGAGTGGTTTGCTTGATCCCAAATTGTGGGAGTCAAGGACATCGATTTTGTTTCGATTTCACTTGTAAGGTTGCTACAAGTAGGTTTAAAGGAAACCTCAAGTTAGGGTTCTAAGTTGAGTATCCGGATGTATCCGGATGGAAGGGACATAGGATTACCGAAAACAAGTCGGGATTGGGCTTGGGTAATCCGAACCCTTGAAACATCCTTTGTGTTAGCATCGTATGATATCTGTAGTCAGTAGTCAGTTGTCAGGCACATTTAACCGATATATATATGTATGATATCCCAGTAGTCAGTTGTCTATTCCATATTTTTTGTATCAGTATCCATCAAATTCATGTCTCAAAAATAGGTTCACACTATCAATATCAATGACCTTATGTTGTAATTATGTGTTTCCGTATTTTGCAGCTAGACATGGCCAAAAAATTTTATGTTGTCAAGAAAGGACGAAAATGTGAGGTGTTTGGAAGTTGGGAAGATTGCAATGCACAAGTACATGAATTTCATAATGCTGAGTTCAAGGGGTTCCAAACCTACGAAGATGCTATAAAGTATTGGAACGGGGAAGGCACTTCTGTTCGGCCAAATCGTGGGTGTCGAGAGATATTAGAAAGCTCGGAGAACAGTCAAAGACGCATCAGTGAGATGGGCCATGTGAGAGAATCTGCGGAACATCATGTGCTGCGAAATGATCCGATTGCAGGTAGAAGAGATGGGAATAATGAAGGACATGATGTTGTAGCTAGAAGAGTTGGAGTGTTCAATGCCAAAGGCGTATGTGTTTGTTGCTTATATACATCCGCAATCATAATCAATGTTGTGACGGTGCTTAGTCTTGGATTTATTGTAAGAGCTTATTTTCGTGGAGAATAGGTCATTATGTGTAATGTTAAATTGTATGATACATCGTAATCTATGATGTGGATGCATGTCAAGTATTTTCTTTAATATGTGCATTATGTAGTTTGTTGCCACTCTATCAATTTGTTGCCACTCTCTTGGATATGTGTATAATACTTATGACTGTTTTGCATTTTGCAAACCCCTCTGTGTTGATGATATGCATTTGGTTGGGGCCAAATAATGAAAGCTATCAGGGATTTGGAAATTTTTGCAGTTTGGCCATATCATTTTGCAGCTAGCATGGATTTGTTTGGGGCCAAATAATGTTAAATTTTTGCAGTTTGGCTACTCTCTCAGTTTGCAGCTAGCAGGGATTTGTGTTGATCATATCATCTTACAGTGTGGCCAAATAATGTAGAGGGTCTGCAGATTTTTCTGTAGATGTTGGGGGTATGCAGTATATGTAGCTTGTGAAGGGAAGGGGTTACACATGTATATTGCATGATGAACATAAAAATCTATCTTATCTACTATCAGTTCATGCATGATCATATCAGGGCTTAGGATTTACAGGTCAGAAATGACTGGCAGCCCCAAGACAATTCACCTCCATCCTGCATTGCTCATGTAATTGACAGCACAACCAATCCCTGGCTTGCATGTTGGAAGATACAAAAAAAAGCTCAAGGTATCATCATCTTCACCCCATACTTATGAAAATGTCAGAGAGGTGGGCTTGTGTGAATAGCTATTCCATGTGAAAGGCTTAAATATTGGTGGGACAGTGAATTTAAGGGATAGTAGCTGAACCACCATTCATGCACTCATGCAGAATGAGTTACCAAAAATATCCAGCAGAATGACATTAACAGTTGAATACTGATCAAGATCCAACTTCATTTTTTTATTATCAGCCTTACAATCCAACCTCCATATAGGAAAACATTGCCATGCAAGCAAATCAACAGGGTAACATAGGCAAAGACAATGAGAAGCCATTGCTGGCACTCTGAACTTGACTGGAATTAAACCTACACCATATTTTTCGGCCATTGAATCACATTGTCTGCACTCAGAATAACCCAGATTCCAAGTTTTTTGAATCATATTTTTCGGCCATTGAATCATATTTTTCGGCCAATGATAATGTTCTTTGGCAGATTCCAAGTTGAAATTTCCAAGTAGCAAATGCAAATGATACAAGTTCAAAGCAAATGATCCAAGCAGATTATGCAAATGATACGAGTTCAAAGCAAATGAACCAAGCAAATGATCCAAGTTCAAAGCAAATGATCCAAGCAAATGCAAATGATACAAGTTCCATATTGTACTGTAATACAATTTCCAGAACACACTCAATACAAGTTCCAAAAGCTGGCATACAATTTTCCAGAACACACTCAGCTGTAACAAAAAAAAAGCATTACATCATGGATGCTAGCAGTCCATATTGTGCAACCTGATTGTCTGCAACAGGACTATGACAAAATCTTCAGATTATGCAACCTGGTTGTGATGGCTGCGCCGTTGCTCGAGAAGAGGAGGACCAGATTTTCGAAACCAAACTTTCCAGAACTATGAAGTATCTGCATAAATTTTGGAGAAACCAAACTCAGATTCTAGTGTATCAAAATGGAGAAACCAAACTCAAAAACCAAATTTTGCCGCAGTTACTTATTACTTCATTTATGATAGTTGCCAATATACAAAAATGAATGTCAAAATGGGATCACGATGTATCAGCTGATGTCTATAGTTTTTCAATATGATAAAAATGTGTACTTTTTGACAGTGATAAATTGAGAAAGCCAAAACTTCCCTTTTGGTTCCAGCTCCACAGACCAGAAAAAGAAAAGAAAAAAAGCAAACAACTCAAAATAAATAAAATCATCTCAGAAGCAAACAAATAGGACTAATGCAGTACCTCTTAGTAATCATAATTCAAAAGAAACATGCATTTGAAGATAGTAGAATATGTTTGATGCATTTAAAGATCTTACAACCCTAATTATGACATAAAGAATCCACATACCAGATTTTGCAACAAACTGTTGAAGCTACTTCATACAATAGTGAAAGTGCTTCTTAATCTGATTGATCAAGAAAACCATTCATTTCAGGATTTTTACATGCCAAGACACCCTTTAACGTCAATAAACTAAAGATTTTATCAGGTGATAACTTTATTTTTTTTCATTACTGTATATACATTTATGATGTTTCGGTCATATTCAATACTACAAAAACAAAGTTAACTGAACATTCAGAATTACTAGATGGTATAAATACTGTCAACCAGTCCCAATAGCGGAGCAGCTAGCTTATCAACATCAAAACAAGCACAGTGGTACAAACTATAAGAACCTTTGTATAAGGCACCAACCCACCTTGCCCACAAATATCCTCAAAAGCAAGTTTTTGTGCAACTGCAGGTCACAAGAAGTACAAGGCATCACACCTTTTTCGATTAGAATAGCTAAAACTTCTTCTCCTAATTGCATTGACAAACATATACTATAACATCAGCCCTCTAAAAACCCAAGAAAAAATAGGATACAGTGTTTTGAAATACCTTTATCATAACAAGGCCTTGTTCATTCATGTTGCGAATATTTTTCCTACGGAAGATATCACGCATTGAAGTTAACATAATTTACAATAGTACATACAACAATGATAATGGTGCAACAATACCTTATTTCCACAAGTTCTCATGTCATGCCCTTTTCCTCCATAAACACTACAAGTTCTTTTTCTTGATTGAGTTCGCTCCTGCGAAGCTTGTATTCCTGATAGAATCCTTGACGCTTCTCGTGGTCGGCCTTTAGTCTTTGCTCTTACATGATCATGGATGATAACATCACTTAATACCATTTCTTGTGTGATAGGTGCATTGGATCCCACTTGAGTGCTTGGATCCTCATAGTCATGTTGTGCCAGATCATTCGACCTATGTTGCTCCCAAAAACTGTTTGCGCACCCAACGACGACATCATAACAACGTGGATCTCTTGTAACCTCCTCCATAATTTTATCAAATGATGCCCGAAGGCTCCATGCTTGAAGTGGAGTAATCTGATTTGGAAGCACATCATTGACTGTGCTAGCTGAATAGCACCCAAGACTTGCAATGCTATGTCGTGCATTTAGTGTCCACCTTGGTAAAATATATCTCTCAGTGATGGCTAGCATATCAAACTTTTGCTTCATGATGTATAGAATTTGTGTACAGAGCATCCCTTCATTTTCAAACCTTGCACAAGTACATGTGAACTTTCCCGTAGATATATTGCACTGGACAGAATGAATGTAACTCTTTCCATCAATCCGCATTGTTACATTGTAGGTAGTCTTGTCTCCTTCAGTGCACACCCTTTCATGCCGCCAATATAATATATCTTTGAACCGCCTTTGAAAGATGCTGAACATGTTTCGAGTATAAACCTTGGAGGCATGAACTTCTAACTCATGCATGCCACAAAAATCAGGTTTGTTCCGCAAACAAAACATATCTTCCTTTTCCTCCTTCTTCCGTTGAAATTGTACGGCGTTATCATATTGATCAATAAACTCATATAACGGAGTTCACATATCCATCAAAATATGAGTTCATGCTTTCACTCCTTTGACTTGACGACATGCCTACACACAAGAAGGAATGAATACAATATGATCAATTTATTTTGATCAAATAATTTTACTTCTATAAGCATCTAATTAAAATTTTCATACCAGTAAAGAAAGTCTCTTTTAAGTATGGCGTAATCCAATGGTGTGCTTTGTTATGCATCGTCTGTATCCACTTCCACGCTTTCATTTCATTCTTCTGTTTATCTGTTAAAGGATCTGTAAATTCTTTTTGGTACTTTTCCTTCAAGATCACCCAACAACTCTCGGATTCTTCAACAGTTTGACTTTTTTAGCCCATCTTGTATAGTCTTCATCAAATTCAGGGTTATAAGAAGCACGCAAAGACCTTAGATGCTCATTTTCATGAAGGCTGATGTGACATATGCAATACCTGTGATGTGTATTTGGAAAAACTCTTTTGATTGCGTTGCATATTGCTGGGTCTTGATCGGTAATGATAGCTGATGGTGCTTTATCCCACATACAAGTTAACCAATTTTCAAATAACCATACAAATGTATCTTCCTTCTTATCTGCAAGGAGAGCACATCCGAATAAAGTGGACTGCCTATGATGATTTACTCCAGTAAAAGGTGCAAAAGGCAACATGAAACTATTTGTCTTATATGTGACATCAAACACAACAACATCTCCAAACTGGATATATGACGTCCTAGCCCGTCCATCAGCCCAAAATATACTTCTACAGACATTGTCATCATCATACTCAATAGCATAATAAAACTGGTAGTCTATAACTTGCCTTGTAAGAAACCTTTTAAGTACACTCATGCACTCATGCCCAATGTTGTTTTTCCTGTTAACCCTCAAATGATCTATACATTGTTGTAAAGTAATATGTACATTACTACTATTCGTGACATTTAGGATCCTTGCAATCTTTGAAGGTCCAACACCACAATCACTAAACTGATTAACTAAGCTCGTACAAGTTACATCCAGATGTGATTTATTATGTGACCTTAATAATTGGATCTTTGAAGGGGTTCTTAGCATCTCATGATTATGGTTGTCATCAAAGTTTTTGATGACCCATACTCCATTAGTGCTTCTACAAACATACATTCGAGCCATACAACCTTCTCGCTCATTTTTCCATCGCTTGATTTCCCTCCCGAGCTCCCTCTTATCATTATATCTTTTATATCCTTCTTTGTTGCAAACATAAATCCTCTTCATGGTAATACCATCTTTTCCTTTCATAGTAGTTGACTTACGAATAGAAAAGCCCTTTTTCTGCATATACATTATAAAAATCACAAGCTTCTTCTGATGATGGAAATTGCATACCAATATGTGGTATGCCTTCTTCAATATTAGTGACACTTTGATTTTCCATTTCAGCTTCATTTGTTTGATTTGGTATCTGCTCAGCCTGCACAACGGGTGCACTCTCGTCCATTTTCTAATATAGAAGCATAATAAAGTTGCATTAATCAATAAACTTACAAATATAAACATCAATAGAACCCAGAATAACCCTAATTCATAATGAGTCGGCTCAAAATAAGAACAAACCACGTTTAGGTTCACATCAGTTTTGATGCATCATAATTTTGGAGATTAAATAAAACAAGGGAATCTGAGAAATCTATCCTCCATCACATCAGTTTTGATGCATGGTTAAACTAAGATATGGCTACAATATTCAAGGAAAAAAGACAACAAGTTCAGTATTTATTTAGTTTGGTGCAAAGGATGATGACAATACTTAATAGATTTCCACACATGAAAGAGAAAATCTGAGAAAATGAAAGTGTTAACTACAATTTTCAAGGAAAAAGGACTCAACAAGTTCAGTATTCATTTAGTTCAGTGCTAAGAATGATGACAATACTTGATAACCAAGTGCCAGTTATTTTTCAGTTTGCACTCATTTTTAGTTTGCACTCATTCTAATCAAGCTTAATGAAGCAGGAAAATGAGAATGAACACAAGAGTGATGACGTTACCAGTGATTTAAAACAACTCCAATCATCAACAAGTGGTATACATTGCAGTACCAATCATTGATGACCCACTTTCTGCTCCAAAAATAAGCTTGCCTATAAAACCAAATTATGATGCATCTTAGGATAAACAGTACATTTATTTAGGATAAACAGTTCAATAATTTGGTCTTAAGATGAATCTTAGGATAAACAGTTCAATAATTTTAAATTCCACAACTGGAAATCTTAGGATAACCAGTTCAATAATGTTCATCTAGTTGCATCAATGCATCAATGACTATTGAAAAATGCTATGAAAATGTTTTAGTCCAGAACCATGCTAAATATTTTAGTCCAGAACCATGAGAAGTATACTTTTTCTAATGAGTATGCAACCACTAATTTTTAAAAAAATAATAATAATCAAAACACCATTCTCAGACCTCCAAAAAATTCATCACATGCCCATCAACCCAAAAATGGCAACTTTATGTTACAATTGTCCACATTACAAAACCCTTTATATGATTATACTGCCAAATTGATGACAGTATTGATAGTAATTATTAACAACACCGATATCATTTACAACAGTAGCAATAGTAACAGTGATAACAATTAAGAAACAATTAATAAATAATAAACATAATCTAGGCATGAGGTAAAAAGATGCGAATTCCTTCAAAACACCTGAAAATTCTCAATTTAAAAAGAAATTGCAAAGTCCATCATCTGATTATCGGCCCTGAGAAGCATGTCGATAACGCATGAGGTTTTGGGCAAGAGAATCTGCTTCAATCATTTTAATCATACCTGAGAAGCACGTCGTTGATGGCCTGCCGCGAGGTTGATGGAGGAGAGAGGGCTGCTAGGGCTGCTATTCTCGACGAATGGAAGCTGGTTGCCGTGAGGATGGCCTGCCGCGAGGAGAGAGGAGGAGGACGGTGATCTGCTGTGTAATTTTTGCTCGTCAACTTCTCTCGTGTTGGCCTGCGCGTCAACTTCTCTCATGATGGCCAGATGCGAAATTTTTGGGAGGATGGAGGAGAGAGGAGGAGGATCGTGGAGGAGAGAGGGGAAGAGAGGGGTTGATGGAGGAGAGAGGAGGAGGATGGAGGAGAGAGGGCAGCGAATTTCTGCGCTTCTCTCGTGATGGCCTACTGTGAAATTTTTTGGGAGGATGGAGGAGAGCGGAGGAGGATGGAGGAGAGAAGGAATGGCTGCGAGAGAAGGGGATGGCTTCTCTCTCTCTCTCTCTCTCTCTCTCTCTCTCATGATGAGATGCTCTCGCGTGATTGAAGGGGATGGCTGTGAGAGAAGAAATGACCCGCATTTAATGCGAGCGCATGTTCCGCTGCGTTGAAAACGGCTTGGTTTGTTTGTAAATAAGCCCAAGTTTCCGATTTCGTTGTGATGCGTTGGATGGGATCTCACGGCTGAGAGCTATTTGTGCGCAGATATCATACCTGAGAGCATTGTCAGGCACATTTAACCGTGTATATATATATATATATGGTAAAGTGTTCCTAGGGTGACTCCTTAGATTTCATCTAAGGAGTCGCCCCCATTTTCCACCATATCCCACATTTGTTTTCGAATTTTTTTTCTTGGGATTGTTGTTCATCTCATGGATGTTCAACATACCAAAAATCAAGTCATTCCAATACTTTTAGAGCCTCCATTTACCCCTTGCAACTTTATGGGGTTTTCAGCACGTTTTCAGACCGTTGAAGTTGCAAGGGGTAGATGGGGGCTCTAAAAGTTTTGGAATGCCTTGATTTTTGGTATCTTGACCATCCATGATGTGAACAACAACCCCATGAAAAATAAATTTCAAAAAAATTGTGGCATATGAGGGAAAATGGGGGCGACTCCTTAGATTTAATCTAAGGAGTCACCCTAGGAACACTTTACCCATATATATATATATATATATATATATATATATATATATACACACACACACACACACACACACAAATGTGCCTGAGGTTGACCTCAGGCAGAATTACCTGAGGTCAACCCCTCTGTCCGGATGTTGTAGGTATTTTTTTTTGAAATTTTTTTTTGCAGTAGGTAGATATACTTGTTATGTAGCTCCCCACAAAATTTCAGCTCAATCCGACACCGTTTGGGCCTCCGTTGATCGATTTCAAAAACGTTGCGCAAAACTGTCCAGAATTCTGGACAGTTTTGCGCAACGTTTTTGAAATCGATCAACGGAGGCCCAAACGGTGTCGGATTGAGCTGAAATTTTGTGGGGAGCTACATAACAAGTATATCTACCTACTGCAAAAAAAATTTCAAAAAACATTACCTACAACATCCGGACAGAGGGGTTGACCTCAGGTAATTCTGCCTGAGGTCAACCTCAGGCACATTTCCCTCATATATATATATATATATATATATATATATATATATATATATATATATATATATATATATATATATATATATAGAATAATGGGTATCATACGCCATATGAGATAGGGTCGCATATGCCTTCTCAGATAAAGCACCCAAGTACAAGCCCACATGGGCTTGTACTTGGTTGTACTTGGTTGCTTTATGTGAGAGTGCATATGAGACCCTCTCACATACCAGATTTATGTGGGGGTGCCAAAATTTGTTTATGTAATTTTGGTTGTGGGTTGGTTGTGGTTTAATTTGTTTTCTCTATCCCTACTAGGTACTTTCCCTCTTCATAGTAAGATATATTTTCCCGTTTTTTGTACTTTTTTTTGAATCCGAATTCAACTACCCACTTCGGACTTTTCAAGCCACTAGCTGACTATCCAAGATAATGCCAGTTGTACCTTGCTTGCCTGCTATTTTCAGCATTAAGATCTGGCTCTAACTTCTCCTAACGGCTTAATTCACGTCTAAACAGAGTCTTCCCCGGCCTATCCCCTATATGATTTCTCATGACAAACATGATAATGCTGTTTGGCATTACTTAGCATAAAGAAAGCATGTGCATAGTTGAATAATGGAAATAGATATGAAAGATAGAGGAACGGATAAAATTCTTTCTGCTTAACAATTACTTGGTCCATGAGGCAACATCATACACCGTTAGGTTAGTTTACTAATGACAGAGCGGTCGCGGGATCTGCATAATTTTTAAGCTGGAGGAAAACACAACAGAGAATGTCTTGAAGGCAAGAATTTACAGAATTTAAAAGGCAAGATTTTTATTTGGGAAAATACATCTATACTACTACTAGGGGTTTCCCTTTCGGGAAATCCCTTAAGAGAACCTAAGCAAGAAGGACTTACAGGACTGATACAAGGACTCAGATAAACTTTTTCAGACTCTCAGCCTTTCACTCACTCTTATTTTACAACTCTCTCTCTCTTTCTGGGGATCGGGAAATCTTTTATGGATGTCGATCTCAATGTCGCTCTGCCCTCATCTCTTCTTCTGAGGTCTTATTTATAGTGGCATGCCTCTTCCTGAGTGACGGATTTCAAAACATCTTAAATCCAAAAAGTTGTAGGTGACATGGCTCGGTGGGACTGAAATTTGTTGAAGTCCTAGAGTTTTCTAGAGTAAGGACGACGGAACTGAAATTTGCTGAAGTCCATAGAGTTTTCTGGAGTAAGGGCGGCTGAATTAAAGCTTTCTGGAATCTGCATGTAAGACGCCTTTTCTAGAAGCCATGATAGCCATTGCTGTGCATAAATGAAGATGGTTTCTTTTAATCTATGGTTTCTAGTCCCTGCAACGTGTCTAAATCGAGTGATGATGGCCCCTGTGGACTACTTGGTTCTGAATTATCTGAGAAACACGGAATAAGCAGAAGAATTCTGTTTTGCACCATTTTTTCGAATAATTATTCAAGTCTTTTTTGCATAACCTCCTCCTGTTCTGTCTGGCTTTTTGGCAAAGCCACAGCCCTAACCGGATTTGTTATGTCTTTACCCTCCACTGGTAAAGAGGGACTAGGTGTCTAGACGACAAACATATCTCGACATCGGCCACAGTTGAAAGGGATCCCACTCTCCCTACGGCAACAGAGCAGTTGGTAACTTCGAGTACCAAAAACAAAAATCTCGAAGCTAGTCTGTTAGGCTTTTTGGGAAAGCCTCACCCATCACAGGACTTGTCTTGCCTTTACCGTCTGCCTGTGACGACAGACTAGCTTCGAGATTTTTGTTTTTGGTACTCGAAATTTCCAACTGCTCTGTTACCGTAGGGAGAGCAGGATCCCTTTCAACTGTAGCCGATGTCGAGATATGTTTGTCGTCTTTTTGAAATAACTTCTGCTCAAGCTCCAAATTGATCTTTTTAAGAGCCTCTAAAGAGTACTCTAACCTTTGAATTTTTTCATTTAGCCTGCAAACTGTGTTGGCCATAGCTTCGCAATGGGTACAAAGGAGTGGGTGATAAGGATCTGGATCTGGAAGAATAGAATAATTAAGTGGTTCTCTATAATTTCTTAGAGAAGGAAAAATAAAATAGTTTGGCCCTAGCAAACCTCTAGCTGTGTCTAATGCTTCTTGGAGATTGTTATAAACTTTAAAGACTGGTGTAGTAAATCATGTTATTTTCTCTACCACTTGTCCCCATGTATGATATATACCAGGGACCCTTCCTCTCGTTACTAGGTAAAAACGGTAATTTTTAAAGCTTCCTTGAGTGAACTTATAGCATAGAGCATTTAGGCATGCTATTAGATATTTGCTATCCTTTTATTCTTTGTTAGCGGCAAACCAAAGGTTATCTATGATGCATAGTTGTTCTGGACTTAATTTACCATTATATTGTTCTAAAATTTTGAAGGCTAGATTACTACCTCTTAAAACTTGTAGCTCTGTATTATCGAACCATATGCTAGGCGGCTTGTAAGGCCTTTTCTGGCTTAAATCCGGTGGCTTGACGGGTCTCATCTTGTCCTGCATATTTAAAGAGGTTTTATTAGGAGTCTTGATAACATATATGCTGCACAATTATCTTTGCCTTTTATATGCTCAAAAGTAACATGTAGGCCTTTGTAGGCCTTGATCTACTATTCTATCTAAAAAGTTTAGCCATCTTCTTGTGCTGGACCTTTTTTCGTGCTTGTAGAATTTTACTATAGCTTCGTAATCTGTTCTTACTAAGAATTCTGGCTTATTTTGGCTTATTTAGAATGAAAAGTCAAAAATTTTCAAAATCATATATTACTGCTAGTAATTCTGCATGTATGCTTGAAATATTTCCATTTTCTTTATATTTTCTGCTGGCATACCGACAAATTCTTTCTGATGACTTGGGACTATATTTATTTGGTTTACTCAAAAGTATTGCTCCCCATCCTAAAGAACTGCCATCCGTCTCTATTATCAAATAATCTGTATCTATGGGTAGAGCTAAGGGGGGAAGATCTTTGACTAATTTCTTTGCTTTTTCAATTAATTTTCTATCCTCTCTGTTAAACGTCTTCTTGCCTGTCTGTGTGGTTTTAGCATATAACGGTCCTAAAATTCTTCCTATATCCTGGATGAATGGTCTTGCATAATTTAAAAGGCCCAAAAATCTCTGTAGGCTTTTTATATCATTTATTTTGTCCAAATTCTAGAATTTTCTGACTTATATGATGTTGCAGTAGTATAGTTCCTTGCCCTAGGATTGTACCTAGAAACTCTATTTGTTTTCTAAAAAATTGTATCTTTTTCTTACTGAAAACAAGCCCATGTCTAAGAAATTCTGATAACACTATTTGTAGATGTCATCTATGTTCTTGTTCATTTTTTGAAAAAACTAGAACATCATCTACATAGACTAGAACAAACTTTCTATATTGTAGGAAAATTGTATCCATTCTTTTGGAACACCGCCGGTGCATTCTTTAGTCCAAATGGCATAACTAACCACTCAAAATTTCCTAACAGGCAGGTAAAATCCGTCCAAGGGATACTATCGGGGTACATTCTTATTTGCCAAAATCCTTACTTGCAATCAAATTTACTGAATATTTTACTTTCTTGAATACCATTAATTAACTGCATCTTATCTGGGATAGTGTATGCGTCATCGATAGTATTGTCATTTAGTCTTTTATAATTTATTACCATCCTACTCTTTCCTCTGATTTTTTCTGCATGATTTTTGACTATGAATGCCGCAGATCTATGTGGTAAGTCTGATTTTCTAATTACTTTTAATTTTAATAATTCGTCTATATGCATTTGAAAGTCTTCTAAGTCTCTATTTGTCTCTTCTATTGGGGCTGTTTTTATTCAATATTCTGGATTTTTAATTTCAAGTTTACAATAAGTTTTATCTTTTTCCTGGAACTTAACTGGATTTTCTCCTATTATTTCTTCTTTCTCTAGTTTGCTGATTAGCTGTTCTATTTCGTCTTGGGTTACTTGAGAAATTAGGTTATATATTGTTGTTATGTTAATAAAATTTATCGGATAGTCTTCTATTAAATACTTATCGTCAAGAATTCCTAAATCTCTATAATAATCGGAACCTAATTCTAAATCTTCAAAATTCTCATATCATTGAAGTTTATTATTTACCGGTTTGTTATCTATCCAATCATTTTCATCTATTAGATCTATTAGTGTCTTACCTTTGCCAGAGCCTTTAATAGGACATTTGCAATTGTCTAACGGATCTGTTGCTTTACGTTTTTTGGATGATTCTGAGATAGGGTCTGAAGGCGGAGGAAGGATCGAAGAAGGGAGTGGACATGGCTGGGAAGAGTCTCTAATTTGCTTCTGCTGTATAGGTGGAACTGTTCGAGGTGTTCCCCCACCACGCTTCGCTGGCAACTCTGAGGTAGGGAAAAGGGGTTCAGTAAGAAAAGTCTGGACAGGAGAATGAACCGTCTGTTTAAAGATTTGAATGAATTCGGAAGAAATCATGAGGACACCTTTGTTGGAAAGGAAAAAATCAAGACCAAGAATACAATCATAGTCTAAGTTAAGAGGTCGAATGTAAACGGGGTCTATTTTATAAGGCGGTGAAAAGTCCAGGCAATTATCCTTAAAACTAATGTGCGCTTCTCCCGGGATAAGAATCGTATTACATTTACTCCATGTACCATCCATCTACTATGCAATTAGAACCATTTTTGAATTTGCATTAACCTCGTCTGGGACTAAAGAGTCTTTTAAATAATTTGCTGTGCAACCTGTATTTATTAATGATGTACAAATGATTTCAAATTTTCAACATGTAATTTTGACTAGAACCTTTATACTTTTAAGTTCTGTCCCCTTATTACATTGGACGGGGGGTAATTGTTGTTATCTCATTAAACAGGTCGATTGAAAAAATTTGCTCATTAGGAGCCAATGCGTCTACATTATTGGTGACTATGTCTATGTTTTTATTTTTCTGCAACTGTTTTAGTTGTAGTTCTAGATTTTGTTTACATAATTCAGCTGCTTCTAATCGTTTTTCCAGAATAGCCAATCTATTTCTGTCTATCTTTTCTACTATATTTTCATGTTGAGGAATTACTCCATACTGAATTATGCGTTTTATACAAACTTCTTTGTAACATATTTGACATTGATATCTATTTTTCATACTTGTGAAATTATTGAATGTATACAGGGAACACTGTCTGACCCTTCATTTACTAGCCAATTGTGTTCACATGATATTTCCACTAGTACGTCTAGCAGATCTAACTTTTCTGAGAATTGAGCAATAAGACTATCTTCTGCTTCACTATTACTATATGTATCGAGTTTCACATTTTTGTCTTCTATACTTACAATGCTATAGATTGACTCAGAATCCGACATATATTCATCAACCATTAATATATCTTCTCTAGTGCATTCGACAAGAGTACTATTCTTATCATGTTTATTAAGTCTGGATGGACATGTAGTACTTAGATTGTCATAGCGGCCACACGCATAGCAACTTAGTTTATTCTTATAAGTCCTCGTTGGCTGGAATTTTCTAACATGCCTTTCTTTGTCCAAATGTGGTTTTCTCGCGTTTTACTTTCGAAGAAAGAACTTCTTCTTTCCTATATTTTTCTTTTGTTTAGGTTTCTGCCTTCTTATTGTCATAGGGGTTCTCTTTTCATAGACTTGGGGAGTATATATGTATTTACAGAAACTGTAATCATCTTTCTTTAATTGTTTTTGTATATTAATTTCTGTACATTTTACTTTTAAAATGTCTAGTACAAACTGAATTTTCCATCATATACTATTATTTTCTTGTTGTTTGTTTCCCGTAGATTCTTCTAGCCTTTTCCACCTTGTGACTATTTCATCTCCTAAAGCTCCTGGTAATTTTCTTAAAAACTTTTCGCCTAAATCTTTGTTAAAGGCATTGCCTGAAATTGTCATCCAATAGTAGTAATCTTGCATATATTCTCTAATATAATTCCAGCTTCTACTGCTTAACTGTTCTAGGTTTTTAAGAGCTTGGTTTTGTAGATCTAAGTTACCTGAATTAGGGTCTTTTCCGGTTACTAACATGGTTATCATGTTGACAAAATTATAGGGGTTACAACCCATAGTACATAAAGTAGCAAATTCTTCTGGATAATTTTGTTTATATGATTCCCATAAGGCCTTGGTACTTTCTCCCAAAAATGTTTCCAAATATCTGTACATGGCCTCTGGATATTCTTCTCCCTCAGAGGTTTTTATCCAATCATTTAGTACTAGATTTTTCCATACGTCTGATATGCTACTCCATTCTTGTGGACCATGGGCTGCTAGATTAAGTATTTTTTCCAGATTCTAGATTTTGGAATTGAATTGGTTGTTCATGTTTTTTATGTTTTTCTTTAGGTTTAAAGTTTTTAAATTTTGTTGTATCTCGTTCATCTATGACTCCCAGGGCCCTAGGCATATTTCCTGATTTGTAAATTGGAAATCCTTCTAGTGTAACATTTTTTGGTCTATTGCTTGTACTAGTTGTACTACTCTGTTGTCCGGATTCCATTAAGGCTATATATTGTCCTACATTATTGCTATCAGTTATTTCATTATTTTCTTCGTCTTTTAAATTGTTTTCATTGCTCTCGATGTCCGATGTTTCTAGTTCATCTTCACTATTTATTACTTCACTAAATGGACTTTCTTCTACATTGTCTATTGCCTTTTCAAGTTCACTCCTGCGTGGGGGCAATAGTGGACTAGCTGGTGCTATCATGAATTGATTAGGGTCTAGCGGACTTTGTGGAATGTCTCCTATATAGTCTTCCTCTTCAGTCATTGCCCTGACTCTAATATTTTTGTCTTCATCATAATATAGTATTTCATCTTCTGTCATTTGTCCGGCTCTATACATAGTTGTTTCTAGGCTTAGTAGTTCTTCTTTTGTTAATTCCATTTCTAACTCCTTTCGAAAAAGAATCTTGTCTTCATTTGTTAATTCAATTGTATGTTCAGAAACTGTTTCAAAGGCTAACTCTTCTACTTCTCTAAAGTTTGACTCTATGTCTGATGTTTCTACATTGGAGCTTCTTCGATAATAATCAGTAAATCTGACGCTTAAATCTCCTTGTGTATTTTTATACATAACATGGTCGGTAGGTTGTAATAAGGTGTTTGGCTTTATTATATCCTTTAAATTCCATTCTAATCCTGCTAAGTCTTCTGCCTTAAAGGTCATTGGTTTAATTGTTTTTATGCCGTTACTTCCCATAAGATTCACTACATTTTCTATATGTAATTTGTAGTTTATAGTGCTTGTGCTTGAACACCTCCCTATAAATCCTAAACAGACTAAAAGATTTTCTCCACCAAATTCTTCGAATCCCTTTGTCTGTATTCCTACTTTTATATGTTCAGTAAACTCTCTTGTTCTCATTATAAAATCTGGACTGCAATAAAATACACCTCTATTTTCATTTAAATCTAACTCACCTATTCCTAAAAAGGCCCTTTATAAGATCTGACCAACGATCATCATAAATTACTATAAGTACTTTGGTTCCTACTTTCTTTCTGATCATGCCTTTTATTCCTACCACTATCATCCCTTAAGTCTCCTTAGTTTATACACACTTTCTTTATTGATTAAATTTAACGTAACTGTTTCACGCTTTGAGCAATCTATTGATATTTCTCTAGAATGCCTAAAAAATCCCTTTTCATTCTCAAAAATTCCTTTCTTATAAAGGACTCGTGGTTGTAATATATGTAACGCATTTTGTTGAAAGATCGTATAGTCTTTATCAGTATCAATATATTCATCTATTTGTCTATCGATCTGAGAGTTCTGTCTAAATATTCTGCTAAAAATATTGCGCCCTGTATTAAGTGACAAGGTGTTACTATTACTAGTAGATTCCATTAATTCTTTGCCTCGGTTAGCTGCCAGAATTTCCATTTATCTATTCCTTTAGGTATTTTTCTTTTAGATTTATAATGGTCTAGTTTCTTAAAGGCTTCGGTTAAACTGTCTAAGTCAATAGCAAGAGGAGCTTTTGAATTTGTTTCTATAGCTTTGTTTAATTGACTTTCTAATTTATCTACCTTTTGTTGTATAATTTTTGCGTAGATTCTAGTATTGCCTGACTGGTTTCTATGTAATCTAGGTTGTTAATTATGTCTGTTAATAACTGATTTTTATTTTTAAGCTGCTTAATATACTATTTAAGATGTTTTCTATATTATATTGTTCCAGGTTTAAGTTTCTATTTGATAATACCTGAGCCTTAACTCTACTTGTTTCCAGAGTAATTTTGCTTGAGTTCTTATTCTTCTTGTTTCTTTACCAAAATGCTTTTCTAGTTTATACTTCTGAAATAACTTATTTCTATATACTTTTTGATCAATGGTTTCAAAATATGGCTTTATGTATGTATTTTTAGTTATTACACGTTTCATGCACGTTTTGTCAAAAATACTACTCAGCCTAGGCACTGATACCAGATTTTTGTGGGGGTGCCAAAATTTGTTTGTGTAAATTTGGTTGTGGGTTGGTTGTGGTTCAATTTGTTTTCTCTATCCGTACTATGTACTTTCCCTCTTCATAGTAAGATATATTTTCCCGTTTTTTTGTACTTTTTATGAATCCGAATTCAACTACCCACTACGGACTTTTCAGGCCACTAGCTGACTATCCAAGATAATGGCATTTGTACCTTGATTGCCTGCTATTTTCAGCATTAGGATCTGGAAACAATTAGTATTTTTGGTTGCCTGCTACTTTCAGCATTAGCAGACTTTTCAGGCCACACACTTCGGACTTTTCAGGCCACTTGCTGACTATCCAAGATAATGCCAGTTGTACCTTGCTTGCCTGCTATTTTCAGCATTAGGAGAGGGTGTGTGTGTGTGTGTATACAAGTCATAACCCATGCCCGCGGGCACGGTTCATTTAAAATTTTCCCCCGTGAAATTTTAGTTCCCCAAAAAATTATTTCCACAGCCATAATTACGTGGAACAACAAATTAGCGCAAAAATATTTAGCAGCACGAGCACCTTCGATGCGAAACAACAAATTCGGCGCAGGTGCCTTCGACACGGAACAACAAATTAGCGTAAAAAAGGCGCAGGTGCCTTCGGCGCAGAATAACAAATTAGTGTTAAAAATTCGACGCGGGCGCCTTCGGCGCAAAATTATTCTCATCTTTGCCCCATGAGTCGAAGAGACGGTGGGCTCTGCGTTGAGGGAGAGATCATTCGATCTTCAGCAGTATTCGATTTGCAGCATTAAGTGCAAGTAATTTTTTCCCCAAATACATTATTTGCGTGAACTCTGCTATTCCCAAGAAACATTCATTCCCAATAAAGTTTCATTTCCCTAAAAATGTTTTTCCTGTTAGAAGAGGATTGGAGAGAATTAACCATGGCAAATAGCCATGGTACTTTATATATAGAATTATCATGATGAGTTAGGAGTCCAAGGGACTCCCCACTAACTTAGTGGGGAGTAATGGTGAGATGTTGAGAGGGGGAGGCCAAAGGCCTCCCTCAACTCACAACACTCCCCCTCATCTCTCCATTACCTTGGGTTAAGCATATGAATACTTCAGGATTCGTTATGCTAAAAGGGTGGATACTTCTGGATCCAGAGCCACTGTGGTTGCCTCGTTAAAACCTTAGCTGTGGAAAACCCAGTGGGAAAAACCAGCAGCTTAAGGGAAAAAAGTACAACTATCGAGGGACTCCCCCTGATCTGTACAAGCTTCAGGCTTACAGATCTCCTATGTATCTATACAATCATGTCCTATTCGTCTATACATCCATTATGTTCTGAAAGAAAATACAATCATCACTCATCTTATACAAGTTTCACTCATCTAGTGGCTATAGTAAAGCAGTAGCGTTCTGGAGTGGAATGCTCTTCGAAGTTGGTAGATGACACCACTAAAGTATTCATGGAATCAGTCTTCAGTGTGTCTGCAAGGTACTGCTGGACCTGGCTGAGCGTTTCTAATACTTGCTTCTTGGATGATGAGCTTCTCAGAAGATGTAGACATTGGAGGATGATGTGTAGATATTTAGGAGGTGGCCGGCCTATTGTGTTGTAGTCATCTCGTTGATCGTTAAACCTGCATATGCGATATATATTCCTTGACCCTTGGAAGTTGCGCAGAAGCAGCTTATCCTTGGTCTAGTGTTGCTCTCCAGGACAACACTGCATCTGGTTAACAACTTTACTGGAGACGTTCTTTCAAAGATACGTGCAGTTGGCCAGATAAAGAAGTGTAACAAGTACACTAGAGCTAGGCTCTTCAGGACCTAGGATATCCTCCCCCTCTTCCAGCTACTGGAAGGTGTCATACATAAGTATTCATTTTTAATAGGATGCAAGTGGACATCATTCTTCATAAACTCCAGGTGTATGAAAGATATTAAAGGGTTCCACCATGAAGGGGTTAAATATATAAGCCGAGATAATACCTTGTTATACCTAGGTTTTTCATTTACAAGGTATGCTTAAAGCTATCTGCTATCTAAATGGTCTTTGCAGGAGATCCTAATAGCTTTAAGTCGACCACATATACGGCGAATATTACAAATCCTGTCAACGATCTTTCGAAAAAGATACACAGGCAGAATTTTGCTAAGATCAACTAATGATCTTTGTAGCCTTTATGGAGAAGACGTTTCTACGTCTCTCTTTCATCTCTGGGGGTAGGGTATACCCTTCTGGAAGTTTTATATAGATCTCTATATCTATATTGCCGTATATATATGCAGTCACAACGTCCATGAGCTGCATGTATTGGCTTTTTCAGAGAAGTGTAGGCTTAGTAGGAAAATGATCACATTTCCTTCATTTCAATTTCTTTATGAAATCCGAATTATATTCCACAGGTTTTTACACATTCAGGTGTATGGACTACTGGTCCAAAGACTTTGCTTTTCAAGAGTGAGTCCAGCTCTACTCTTATTGCCTCGTCCCACTTTGGCCATTCTATGTTTTTACGCTATAGAAAAGTGGGTAGACGTCAACGTCGTATTCAGCGACGTGAACGGCAATAGCGAAAGCAAAACCGTCGTCGATGACTGTGCTATATCTGTCCAGTACCTCTCCAGTACGTACGTAATATAATGATGTTTCTCCTGTTATTCCCTCTGCAGGGGAAATTAGGATGGGAGAGGTTGCTGGTCTGAGCTCAGCATCCTGTGGTTGGATCAGTTTGATATATCCAGGAATCTTCCTATTTTGAGGAATTTTATATTTTGAACCTGGCAGGCGTCCTCTTTTAAATTGAGGTACAGACAATTTTGCTGTCAGTGGATTGCATCCATCTTTGGAAATGTCAATCCTAGCTGGCGTGTTGGCAGCAGGGACGTGTGAACGAACAATCTTTTGGTTGTCCGCAATTTTATCCGGCAATTGATATACTTTAGTCTGAATGTGAAGGATCTTCTGGATCTCAACTTCACACAGAAAAAGTATGCGGATCATAACGAGATGAGGACTTTTGTGTCCCATGATATGGTCTCAGAAGCTTCAGGCTTCTTTAGACTGTGTGCCTATTTCGATGAGATTTTTCTCATCAAATTCATATTTATCAAGACTTGCTGGTAAACCATAAGCAAGCAGCATCAGCAATAAGATATGGCAACAAGCGGGCCGTATCATGATAAGCGATGCGGAATGCAGTGTAATGGTCCCTAAACATCAACAGGCAACTGCGATTTTACAATGGACATGAAATCCATTGAAGTCTCTTTACCAGAGACTCTGCTAACCTGTTATGAGGTTGAACATGCTGCAGGATGATCAATTTTAATTCCAGTTGCTTGGCAGAAGTCTTGAATGATATGTGTAGTAAATTCACCCATATTATAAGCTTTTGAGAAAGCTAGGTTGCAAGTGAATATAAAGGCACACATAAGACCATCTAGTAGATGCATATATCAGTACAGTAATGAAGTACCAAAAATGGGCCATTTGCGGGGTGAATAGGCCCGCAAAAGGTCACCATGTATTCTCTCAATGAAGCCAGGAGACTCTAAACCCACTTTCAGGAGGGAAGGTCTCTCTATTAGTTTTCCCTTATGACAAAGGGGGACAAGGAAACTCAACCTTTTGAAGAATCTTCAGGTTCTCCAATGGATTCATTTGATGATGCGTCCATCATCGCTGATCCAGGATGACCAAGTCCATTTTGCCAGAGTTAAAAACTATGGCAAAGAAAGGCACTTCTGGTGCTCAGTCAAGTAGGCTTTCTATAGGATGAATATCTGTAATTATAGGGGCCCGACAGGGGTCCAATGAAATCGTAAGTAGATGGTCTTCTGGCCATTCTCTTGAAGAGTTACATATTGATATTCAATATATATTATCCATAATTTTCAAGTTATTTTCTTTAAAAGAAATATCCTTGAAAATTGGAGATTTCCTACATGTTTAAGAGGAGAATTTGCATCTTATAGTCTCGTTGTATGTGGGAGCAACATCAATGCTACACCAATGCAACGAGGCACTGTCCACAATATTCCATACTTCATCTATAAGTAAAACGAAATTTTATTTAAGTCAATGAAAAAGACATTCAAAATAAAAATAAAAGTTCGTACTTAAGCAAATTAAAGATGAAGCAACATTGAATTTTAAATGCATAGATAAAAGATGAAGCTTAATCGAGCAGGTCGTCGTTCTCGAAGTCATTTGCAGTGAACATCATTGGTGGCTGAATAGCCGCCAAGTTTGTTTCAGGCAGAGACTTCTGGCTCACCTGATATAGTTCCTGGAGGTGGCGAGGAGTGCGGCAGATTCTGGACTAATGGCCAGTCATGCCGCATCTATGGTATTTATCCTCCCAGTTCTTCTTAGGAAGTGACACTTGGTCAGTGTTCTTTTGCTTCCATATGAAGTTACTCTTTCCTG
This sequence comes from Scilla litardierei, assembly GCA_030789695.1. Classification (NCBI taxonomy): domain Eukaryota; kingdom Viridiplantae; phylum Streptophyta; class Magnoliopsida; order Asparagales; family Asparagaceae; genus Scilla; species Scilla litardierei. The sequence goes on along the minus strand of CM061142.1, from coordinate 302,066,565 downwards.
TATTGTTGTTGTTGGACGGGGGTGTAGCTCCTTGTCTATTCTTCATCACAGCTTTCCCTTTGTTATTATTAGTCTTCTTCTTATTTTTCCACTTCTGGGGAGAAACGTGGTGGGCTTCAGGGATAGGTGCAGTGCCAGCTGGACGTAAATTATGAGTGGCTAGCAGTAAATCTCGATTCTGCTCTGCCCTAAGTAGGTATGAGATCAGATCTGAGAATTTCGTGAAGTTGCGTTCACGATACTGCTGCATGAGGATTGCATCTTTCTCGTGAAACGAGGTAAATGTCTTTTCCAACATGCGTTGTATGTCACTTCTTCACTGTACAGCTTCAGGCGTGAGGTGATATTATGAAGTGCAGAATTATACTCAGCGACGGACTTATAGTCCTGAAGTCTGAGGTTTTCCCACTCATAGCTGGCACGCAGTAATATTACATCAATTTGATGTTTATACCATTCCTCCAGTGCTGTCCACAGCTCCATTGGGTCCTCTACCATTAGGTATTCGGCCTTTAAGGTCCGATCTATCTGTTTCCTAATGTAGATTATGGCTTTCGCCTTATCCACGTCGGAGACAGTGGTAGGAGTGCTACTGCTAGATGTAGCAGAAGCATCGGCCGCTGCTGGGGCCGAAGGAGGAGCCAAAATGGAGCCAATGAGGGCCATCGAACGCAAGTGGAACTTAAAGTCCACTCGCCAACTCAGGTAATTTTTTCCTGCAGAATCGAGGACCTCGAAATCGACACTTGTCAAATTTGCCATTTATCTACGCAATTTAAAATAAGCATGAATTAATTAAAATTGAAATTAACGCATTAAAAATAAAATAAAATAAGTAAAATGTGGGGATCGGCCAGATACCCAAAAGAATACAAAGTCCAAAGTCCGAATATACAGTCCATAAAGAAGAGAAAAGTACAATTTGGAAACCCAGAATGGGTCCCTATATTTTCCAATTTTCGTCTCCGTCTTCATTTGTCGGTACACCAGTCTTTGGCATTAATACATTTATTCCTCACTTACAAATTCTCTCAAAAAGAAAATAAAATTGCAAGGAATTTAAAAAGGGTATCAAATTGGCCGAGCCCAAAAATCACATTTTAGCTTATATAAACATCCACGCAGTTTATAAATGCTACATGCATAAAAGAAACAACCACGCAGGCATATAACACAGGCATATATAATATGAAAAAAAGAGACTATAAAATATAATAATCTCTCGGACCACGGGGAGACGTCATACACCGTTAGGTTAGTTGACTAACGGCAGAGCGGTCACAGGATCCTTAAGATAATTATATTTTGAAAAAATCCTAATATTCCATAAATTGATAATAATGCAAGAGTGTTATAATCTTAGCAATATGACACGACAGGCTCATAACAAAGAATTAAAATAAATTAATATTTTGAATGGGGCTGCAGGCCCATAAATATTAATCATTTTAATATATTATTTATATTTGGGCTGCAGGCCCATTTGCCAAAAATTAACAAATTAATTATAGCATTTAGACTAATTGGGCTACAGGCCCAAACAAGAATTTAAATTGAATTCTTATTATTATTGGGGCTGCAGGCCCATAAGTAAAATTAAAACTAATTTAATCAGCTATTTAAATTATCTAGGCTTCAGGCCCAAATAATCAGACAAAATGAATTAATTTTTATGTAGTAGGCTTCAGGCCTAAGAAACAGCCCAACAAATATTTAATCAGTTTTGGGATTAAAAATTAAAATCTATTTTAACTTAAAACCCAAAACAAAATTTAGGGTTGATGACCCCCAAAAACCCTTGTCAAATAGATTTTGTCCACTCATCTCCATTTTATTTACGTAAATAGAGATCCCCGTTCAGTTAATCCGATCACGGATCAAGTGAATAACTGTGTATTCCGCAATGTTACCTCGGGCCTATTTCTCATGATGCTCCATACTTGTCTCAGCCCGTTAACCCATTTTTAATGGGCCAAACAGAGAACGGCTGTTGGCTTAACTCCTAATGGAGCCCGCATCTCTGCGGTCGGGGACATTCCTAGACCAAAGAAGCATGTTCACTTCATCCTAAGGTGTTTGGAATCCTCCCCCGTCCGTTCACTTCAGCCCGTTCAGGCCGTTCAATTTTTAATGGCAGCGGTTGGGATCCCCCCCTTCGGGGGGGAGGAGATGCGAAAACCCCCACCCCCGCCGTCGGGGTGGTGAGACGACCGAGCCCGCCCACATTCAAACGTTTTCTAATGATAAGTGTAGTAAGTGGAAAGGTTATCTCCAACTATGGGTCATGTTATGATATACCTTTCATTCCACTACATCACGGGTCATTTATTCTAGAAAAAAAAATTCTTTTAGGATTCTGCTTGATCTCCCTCCTTGTTGAAATGTGTAGATATGTAAATCCTGAACAATAATTGTTTTAATTACTTGTTTCAAAACTCAATGAAGTTGTGTGTAAATGACCATGCCTCAGGGTTCAGTGATATTTTACCCATACTTATGTGACAGAGAAACATGTTCCGAATCTTATTTTATCATGGTTGCTGCATACAGAAGTTACATATTTGGGCCGGCTTCACCATGATAATATAGTGAAGCACATTGGATAATGCTCAGAGGTTGATAACCAACTTCTTGTCTATGAGTTCATGCAGAGTGGCAGCTTGGAAAATCATTTATTTAAGAGTATGTTTACCATCTCCATAATGGATTTAAGGAAAAATCCTAATTACATTGTTTACTTTAGCCCAAGTGAACTAATATCTGCATGAAAAGATAGATAAATTGCTGTTATGGGCTTTTCTTGTATTGTATTGTCTTTTTTTCTTGTCAATTTCATATGATTTTCTTCTCCATTATATTTCTGAAAAAAATTGTTTTGTAGCTATCTACGGGATCGATAGAAATTACCTCTAGATTAAAAATCTAGGGACGATCGTAAAAAATTGAGATCCGTAGATAGTTCCGCTCCCGATACGCTCCAAATAAAAAGCCACGCAAAGCTTTGCCGCAACAAAAGATTCCTTCTCGCGTAGTGATCGAATTTTTGAGGGGAGACAGGATGAAAGCTCAAAGATTTTAGAGCAAACGTGCTGATAACGTGTTAGAAGAGGATTGGAGAGAATTAACCATGGCAAATAGCCATGGTACTTTATATATAGAATTATCATGATGAGTTAGGAGTCCAAGGGACTCCCCACTAACTTAGTGGGGAGTAATGGTGAGATGTTGAGAGGGGGAGACCAAAGGCCTCCCTCAACTCACAACATTTCCCTCCTAAACTTTCCACAAAATCTCATCTCAACCATTCATTCCTCAAGATTAAATCCAAGCCGTCTTTCTATCAACATGTTTGTCCTAGTCAGCCCTAAAATTCAAAAAAAAGTTGTGTTTTAATATATAGATAGATAGAATAATGAGTATCATACGCCATATGAGAGAGGGCCTCATATGCCCTTTCATATAAAGCAACCAAGTAAAAGCCCACATGGGCTTGTACTTGGTTGTACTTGGTTGCTTTATATGAGAGTGCATATGAGGCCCTCTCTCATATGGCGTATGATACCCATTATTCTCATATATATATAGTGAAAAATGGAGGAGTGCTGACAGCGCTGGGAATTTTTCCAGCGCTGTCAGCGATCTGGACGACCTACAGATTTTTTTTTAAATTTTTTTTCAGTAGTTAGATAAACTTGTTACCTAGCTCTCCACAAATTTTCAAGTCGATTCAACACCATTTGAGCCTCCGTTCATTGATTTCAAAAACGTTGCGCAAAATCTGGACAGTTTTACACAATGTTTTTGAAATCGATGAACGAAGGTTCAAACGGTGTTGGATCGACCTGAAAATTTGTGGGGAGCTAAGTAACAAGTTAATCTAACTACTGCAAAAAAAATTTAAAAAAACATATGTAGGTCGCCCAGATCGCTGACAGCGTTGGAAAAATTTCCAGCGCTGTCAGCACTCCTCCATTAACCTCATATATATATATATATATATATATATATATATATATATATATATATATATACACACATGTATATATATATATACACATGTATATATATATATACACATGTATATAGATATATATATAAACATGTGTATACATGTGTACACATGTATACATGTGTACACATGTATACATAGCGTTGGAAAAATTTCCAGCGCTGTCAGCACTCCTCCATTAACCTCATATATATATATATATATATATATATATATATATACATGTGTGTATATATATATATATATACATGTGTATATATATATATATATATATATATACACACATGTATATATATATATATATACACATGTATATATATATATATATATATATATATATATATACATGTGTACACGTGTATACACGTGTACACGTGTATACACGTGTACACGTGTGTGTACATGTGTACATATATATAGATACATGTATACATGATGTATATGTGTATACATGTGTATACATGTGTATACGTGTGTGTACATGTGTACATATATATAGATACATGTATACATCATGTATACATGTATCTATATATATGTACACATGTACACACACGTGTACACGTGTATACACGTGTACACGTGTATACACGTGTACACGTGTATACACGTGTACACGTGTATACATGTATAGATATGTATACATGTATACATGTGTATATATATATATATATATATATATATATATATATATATATATATAGGTAAATCTTCATGTGAGAACATTTCGCACGGTGCGAAAATGTTTTTATCTTTTTTTTGAAATTTTTTTTTTCAAAAATTCTTTTTTCCACCCTCATTATATGTTGTTATACCCCCCTCAAAAAATAATGGTTGAGAAATAATTTCATTTGGCCTTCGATCAAGGCATTTCATCAAATTCGCACGTTTTGAGACCGTTAAATTTGTAACGGGTGGATGGGTGCTCTAATCCCCAACGGGTTCACCCATTATTTTCCCTGGGGTATATAATTGTATGGATTAAACATCAAAAAAAGAATTTTTGAAAAAAAAAATTTCAAAAAAATAAAAAAAAGGTTTTCGCACGGCTTTCGCACGGGTTTTTTCGCACCCGAAGATTGCCCTATATATATATATATATATATATATATATATATATATATATATATATGTATGTATGTATGTATGTATATGTATATATATAGACACACACACACACACAGATATATATATATACACATATATATACACATATATATACATACATATATATATATATATATACATATACATATATATATATATAATTGTATATATAAGACCATTTATTTCCTCTTTTAATGAGTTTAAATCCAACTATCGCGGGCCGAAGCCCGTCGTTTTGCGGGATTCAACCTGTTGGGCAATTTTAAAGGATTTTTTAAATGGTTGCGGGCCGGCCCATATGGACCTGCCCATCGGGCTGAATTAATTAACTTAGGCTTCCTTTGGGGCTTGTGTGTGTGTGTGTGTGTGTGTGTGTTGGGGGGCGCCGCTGCCGTCGCCGCCCCGTCCCCGACACTATGGGGATCCGGCGGTCTTCGACCACCGCTCCTCATATATTTAAATATTTTTTAAAATAACTCAGAGGTTGGGGGCTGTAGCTGCCGGCCCTTCCCCCTTCACCCCCTCCGGCATCGCCGGGCCTGTAGGGGCCGGCGGTGATGGCCGCTGCCCCTCTGGTAGCAATCGTCCCCCTCAATTTATTTATTATTTATACATGTGAAACGAAAAGAAAACCCATGGGGGGTTTTGTGGTGGCTATGGCCGCCGCCCCCCACCTAGCCTGTCTTCTTGTGGGGGCCAGTGGCCGCCAGCCGACGACCGCTGGCCGCCGCCCCTCTGGGGTTCCGGCGGCCACCGGCCGCTACCCTTCTGATTTGTTATTTTTTAAAAAAAGAAAAATAAGGGAAAACAATCCAAAAACCCTAAAAATTCATTTTTTTCATCCGAAAAATATCCAAAAATTGAAAAATTGACCAGCTCATAAATCTAAGGGGAAATCACACAAAATACCCCAACGTTTGGGGCCTCTTTCATATTAATACCATGAACTTTTAAGTCATACACAACAATACCTTTTTGGTTTTTTGTTTAAATTATTCCCGTTTTGCCCTTTACCATATTCACAAAAATAATACCCTAACGTTTGGTGTATCTTTCAAAAAAATACCCAAATCCCACTAAAACCCAAATCACAGGGGTAATTTTTTGAAAGATACCCCAAACGTTAGGGTATTATTTTCTGAATATGGTAAATGGCAAAACGGGTATAAGTTAAACAAAAAACCAAAAAAGGTACTGTTGTGTATGACTTAAAAGTTCAGGGTATTAAAATGAAAGAGGCCCCAAACGTTGAGGTATTTTTGTGTGATTTCCCCTAAATCTAATCATGATGTGGCTCTGATCCCACTTGACGAGGCTATTTCTAGACCATACCACGCAAAACCATGCTAAACAATCAAGATATATTCATGTCAGATCTACGAGAAATAAACAGAATCTGAAAGCGGAAGCGTACCTGAATCCATAACACCTGAAACTGTAGATCCGTGTAGTTGGCCTTCCAGATCTACACGAATTCCCGTGAGAAATCATTTAGCTTTTCTCTGGCTCTAATCTATTGGTGGGATGTAAAAAAGACAGCTCTTCGTTCGTGCGATCTGGGGACCATGACCACATATATATATGCAAAACTTGTAATGCCCTGCTAAGCTACTGCACAAGTACTAGAGGGGGTGTGAATAGTACTTTAAAATAATTAAGAGGATAATTCCTAATTATCTTGCAAACTCAACCAACAATACGGAAAATGCGGAAATGTAAATATGACAACAAAGAAACAATCGCAAACACACGCTTGTTGAGTATTGGTGATTCATACCAATCTTATTCTGATGATGATCACAACATTATATTGTTGCTAATGAATCTCATGTTTTAGTCTCTCAGTTTATTTTAAGGATATCTTTCTTGGAGACTAATCACTTGGTGTAAGGATGGACATCATGTGAAGAAGAGCCAAAGTTTGGACTCAAGGAGTGCCAAAGCTTGGAGATAATGGAGAGCAATCAAGGCATCAAGATTGAAGACTTAGACTCTTAAGAAAGCATTGTAATCCATGTAATTTACTTTATTACTTTCTCTCTTTTTTTGAGTCTAGGATTGATGTAATGCCTTGCTAGATGGTTTGCTCATTCATGCACATGCATTTAACCATCTTAGTGAACCTTAGGATTATCATAGAATCCAACCCAATAGGTTCACTCTTTCAGTCAGTCGTCTGATAAGGGAAACACAGTCGACTGGGTGATTTCCAGTCGCCTGTAGATTCTTCTACAGTCGCCTGATATGCACTGCTCAAGTCAACATTTCAATTGACTCAAACTTGAGCTTTACGCACAGTCGCCTGTCGATCAGTTTTCAGTCACATGTATATTTACAGTCGCCTGAGATTTGGCCAACAGTCACATGTCTTGCGTAAGTGCAATCTCTGCATCTCTCTGTCTTCTCTCCATACTTTACAGTAGTCGACTGATGAAGAATATACAGTCGACTGACTATTCGACAGTCGACTGTAGTATTAACATCAGTCGCCTGTGCGAAGAATTGGAGAAAGAGTGCAGCTCTCTGTTTCGATCCATCCCCTGCAGTAGTCGTCTGCTGAAGGATTAACAGGCGCATGTCCTGTTTGTCAGTCGACTGTATTGACTTCGTCAGTCGACTGTCATGGCTCAGATTATAGCCGTTGGATATTTTCTAACCGTTGATCAGTCGACTGTCTTATGATCATCAGTCGACTGTTGCTGTCGTTTTCACCCAGTTTCTAGCCGTTGCAGATTTGATTATTTGGCTGTTTCTTTGGGTTTTGGGGCTTGATATAGGTTTCATATATATATATGAGTGTGCTGCCTTTCTTGAGAACTCTTAAAAAACATTTGATAAACTCTTGACTCTATAGAAAATCTCAAGAGATCATTAAGCCACTCTCAAGCTCCCTCATTTCCCTCTATTGAGCATTCATCTTTCTTCATGCATTGAAGTCCAGCTCAAGGGAAATCATCCAAGTGCTCTCAAGCATATTCCAACACTTGGAGATCCTCTTCCATGCCTTGCATTCATTCATGAGTAAGCATCTCAAGGCATAGGTAAGAGTATTTACTTTACAGTGTGTAAATTGTTTTCCTATTTCTCTTTGTGGGATTAGGATACTCTATTTGTGGGAGTTTCTCTCTTTGTGGGAGGTTGTCTCTTTGTGGGACTAGAGAATTCTCTTTGTGGTAATTAACTCTCTTTGTGGGAGTTCTGGTGTCCTAGTGTAGGGCTAACCCTAATTCTCTGAGTAGGAGTTAGTGATTCTCTGTGTGGGAGTCTTGATCCTTGTGTAGGATTGGTTGGGTCCTTTTGTAGGGCATAATCCTCTTTGTGGGGTATCTCCTTGTGAGATTTGTATTCACTTCTCTGTGTGGGTGGATGTACCTAAGTTTGGAGAACCAGGGTAAAACTTTTTGTTTGCATTTGGATTGATTGTGCCATTTAATTCCTCTTGCATTTATAATTCCGCATTTTGACCGACGCCCCGCTTGCGTCGCGGCGTCACGGTGTCATTTACCGCAAGTTTCACGGTTAGTGTAGGGTGCGGGAATATCGAACTCAGGGAGGCGAGGTTGTGCTTGGGTCAGGTAGGACCTAAATCACCCCGAGGGGCGAGCTAGCCCGAATCGGTAGATGGTTGTCACGAAAGGAAATAAAAGGGTATGAACAAAAGGAAAGTAAACCCGGGACTTTGGTTTCCAACCCGACGAGAGACTCTCGCCGATACGGCCTACGGGTGTGGATAGCGATCGGGATTAGGGTCTAATGGTGAGACGTTGCCTCTGAAAGTGGTACCGGCGTCCCATGGGCCCGATATTCCGGTCGGTGCCCAGGATGATACACCGGACTTCCCGGATTCGATCAGTGGGCACTCCCGTGTCCATTAACACTGATCGATCCCGGGAGCACTAAGCCCGCAACGATATCTCCCAACGTCTCATCCTGCCGCTCCCGCGTGCTAGGATTCGGCGTCTACGCTAAGGGCGTGAGCTATGGCTAGGGAGTCAACCGCCAAGTTTATTCCCCCTTGGCCCGACGGTCTAAGGCGGTCTTTTTCCCGCCAATGACAATGAAACACCCCGCGTAACCGTTAGATTCCTACTCCCTATCGATTTCCTAACCCTATGGACGCATCGGGAAGAGCCCCCGAAGGGGTTTCCACCAAAATCCCAGATTTGGGAACTACTCACAAAAATTCATGAAAAAGCGATCTAAATGAAATTTAACCGTTGAAATCATAATCGGACAATTGCAATGCGGAAGTAATAGAGTAATAAAGACAATACTAAAATTTTAGAAAGATCTGAAAACTTACTAAAGAGTAACAATTACAGCCGTCACAAGGAAATAAAACAGTAGAAAAACAGCAACTCCCGTTTCTGGAACCCTAGGGGTTCTATATATAGAACTTCGCATCAACCGGTCGGTTGACAAGTCAACCGATCGGTTGATCCGTTACAGATAAATAACAGAAAACAGCGAGTTTTCACCCGATCTCATGAACCGGTCGGGTGAGTTCTTGAGCGACCGGTTGGATCTTGGAGCAGTCGGGTGAACCGACCGGTTCGACGCCCGTGTCTTCAGCTCTTCTTCTTCAGCAACAGATGAACCGATCGGGTGAGAGTCACCCGATCGGTTGGAATTCTGCTCGAAAAAACAGAGAACAGCCGCCCGCAGAACCGGTCTATGAACCGGTCGGGTGACTTCTTTGTGAGCTGCGGTAGAGACCGGGTGGTGCACGCGTGCATCACCCGATCGGTTGAAGATGACCAACCGACCGGGTGAGGGGCTGAAAGATGAATTCTTCGACGTTTGACCCCCTGGATCACGCGTGACTTCTCCTGTTGCTCCGGGGATTTGGGATATCATCGTTAAACGTCCCCTACGTGGTCGAACTCCTACAATCATGGATAAACAAAGAAAAGTGAAAGAAAACGGGAAAATATACGAAAACGAATAAGAGACGGCGGAAAAACACGGAGAAACACAAAAGAAAACGTGCGTGAATATATGAAATATAAACGCACGTCAAAATCCCCCAAGATGAACTCTTCCTTGTCCTCGAGGAAGACGAGTGAGAGTAGGAGCTCAGAAGGGAAAAATAGAGAGGAAGAAAGAAAAAGAAAACTCTAAACCCTAGATCGTCCATCAGAGCCACCAAAATCAGAAACGACACACCAAGCAAGCAAACGCCAAATCACACCACTAAACCTAGGAAAGCGAGTCCAAAAAAGTGTCGTGGGTCCACGCGGTGAAGCGCGAGTGAGCGTCGTCGTGTGCTAGCAAATGGTGATGCTTTCTACGATGTGCTATGAGGCTCGATATACACAAATCCAAGATATGACCCAAAATATCGATCCGAATTGAAATAAGCGACGAATATAAGTTCAAGCATGCATGAGAAGAGTTAGAATAGAAGCGTATCATGCATCGGGGACTCAACAACTAGGGTTAAGGAAATCACGCCACTATAGCCTAGATACTAGCTAAAAAGTTCCTAAGCCAAGTGTTTTCGATAACGACGGGGGTTGAGATGATGTGGAGAAGAACACTCGGTGCAAATTCTCGCCTTCCCTTTATTCTTGGCAAGTATGAAAAAATATTCACACGGAAATTTTTTTGGGTTTTGGGTATTTGTATTTTTTTTGGATTTTTGGGCTATACAAGATTTTTCTTTTCTTTTCTTTTCTTTTTGGGTTTTTCTTTTCTTTTCTCCTTTTTTTTGGATTTTTGGGATATTGGCTATACACATGTGTACTCTCCCAAGTGGGAGAACGGTACACGACGAGGGGATTTGCGCCAAGTAAAACAAAAAAGAAGTCGAAATCTAAACACTTGGGCAAAGGAAACTATTCTCGCTAAATAGAGCGTGGGCTAAATGGGTTATCCTAGTCCTTAGTTGTGGAATCCCGACGCATGCGAATTGAAGTATACGATATAAATATAGCATGCAAACAGTGGAAACAAATACCGCATATTCAAATCGGAGCATGATAATCTAGGGGTCATTCCTGGACAGGTATATAAAGTAAAATCACAAGGCAGAAGCACACCAATGCTAGTCACGACACACGACTCACAAAAAGCTAAGTGGACCCGCGATGCGTGAAATGCAAGAGGACTCGAAATCCTAGGGTTAGTGAGTGTGATTATCGATGCAATGCTAGGTGTGTGTGACTTTGTGGCGATTCATCATAGGATTCATCTCTAGGAGAAAGAGCTAAAATACAAGAAAAGAAAAAAAAATAAAAACACGATGAAAACGACACAAAAAACAGAAAAAGAAGGACTAAAACGACGCACACAGTGCGACTCCCCCAAGCTAAAGTTTGCATTGCCCTCAATGCAATATGAGTGAGTACGGGAGGGCGATGAAAATGGGGGGGGAAACGCACTGACACAAAAAGAAATGAAAACGAGGAAAACACATAGATAAAATTGAAAAAGAAAGAAAGATCAAAATCAAAATCAAACAATACGAAAAATAAAAATAAAACCACACGACACGACACTCAAAAAATGAAAAACAAGCACACACACACACACACAAAATGAGAAAAACAAACAAAATACGACAGCACGCCAAAGTAGACGTCCCCCAAGCTAGACCAGAAAGTGCTAGCGAAATGATGTGATCAATGAACTGCAGAGATGTGCAAGGGGTAGTCAAAAACAAAAGAGGTGAAGTCAGAAAGCAGGAGGAGCTGAGTCCTCGTCCTCCTCGGAAGAGGGTGTGGATGGGTGGTCGGGGGAGGCTGGGGGTGTGCTAAGAAGTGGGGAAAGAGGCGAAGGAGTAGGGGCAGTGGTGGTGTGAACAATGGGAGGAGTGTCGGTGGTGGTGGGTGGTGGTGGTAGGAAGGCGATCAAGGCGGTGGTGAGAGGAATAGGAATGGAGGAAGTAGATACGATGATGGTGGTGGTGGGAGGTGGTGGGAGGGATCTGGAGCGCACCGACAATTTCCTCCGACGCACGTATGGAGTGACGGAGGAGGAGTGAGGTAGCGTGGGTGCAGTGGAAGTGGTCGGGAGGGGTGAGTAAGAAAGGAGGATGGCGATGGGTCCGAGGAAGCAGAGGACATGGCGAGCTCACGAAGGGCAGCGACCTCCCTCTCAAGCCCCAGACGGGCAGATACCTGACGGCGACCAAAAGATGTAGACTGACGCGAGGCAGAGGTGGTGCCGCTAGGTAAGGTCGAAGAGGTGCCGGCGGCAGTGGTCATGCCAGCACAGGAGACAAGGCCAGAAATGGCCGCAAAGAGGTGCTCAGACGTGATCGGTCCCGGAGCAGAAACAGGACTACTCGGGCCAGCCCCTAAATCTTCCCCAGACGCAGGGATATCCTGCTCGCCTAAGTGGGCGGCAGGGGACGGTGATCTGCGGGCGCCTGCGGGAAGGAAAGGAAGATTCAACCCTGCTAAGAAGTCGGGATCAGGAGGGAAAGTCCAATCTCCCACGAGAGCAAGGGTCATGCGAGCGGGGTTGGGCAGAATGGTGTAAGGGGCTGGGGGGTGGCCATAATGAAATATGAAGCGGCCATCCGAGCGGGGTTTAATCATGTGGATGTGCCGCAGGACATCAATATCAAGATGTGAGGGTCCTGCGGCAGCAGGAAGATTATCAGGGATGGTAATATTGAATTGGGCATGAGAGCAGATGATCGTGATGATGCCCCCGCAACAAAACTTCCCCTTACCGGCCCGGCTGATCTCGAGTAGCTTGTAAACAAGCCAATCGCTGCCATGGATGGGGACGGTAGGGGTCCTGAAGCTAACTCCATCATCATCCCGGACATAAGGAAAAGTCATGGCCCAAAGGATAAAAAGATCAGGGATAGTCACAGTGCCGGACTCGTCCCTAGGAAAGAATGCAGATGAAATGATCCTGTGGGCCAAACAAAACACGGGATGAATGATGGAGGAGGCCTTGGCCCTTCCTCGGGGGTAGTCATGGATCAGCGTGAGGCGGAACCAGAATTGATCGACATCAAACTCGGGCGTGTACCCGTAGTGTCGGATGGAATCATCCCCTAGATTGGGGAAACCAAATATATCATTAATCATGTTCAGATTTGTGGTGACACTACGGTTACGCACCCTGAATCTAATGATCGACCCGGACTCCCAGACAAGTGTGGAGAGAAATTCGAGTGTGAGTGCCGGGTAGGATATGGCATGTGCATTAAGAAAGGCTAACCATCCTAAGTTAGCGAAAAGAGATTCGACCTCGGTGAAGACACCGAGATCGACTAGTGTACGTGCGTGCGGGAACTTAGTGGATAGATGCCCTCGAGCATCAAGCCTACGGTAAAAATCTTTGTGCTCCTGGTTCCGAAAAATATACCCATGCGGGCCCAATATTGGGTCCACAGGGGGGATAATAGGTGGAGGAGGGCCAAGTGTAAGTGCTCGTGTACGGGGAGGGGGGCGTGTTTGTTTTCGTCTCTTTCGAGACGGCTCCTCTTCCCGCATAATTCCCTTCCCCTTATCCGTATCCCGAGCCATGTGTGAGTGTGTGAGCAAGAATGAGTGCAAAAACAGTGGATGCACACTACACAAGCAAACGAGCAAGCACAATTAATAGGGCAAATATATAAATTTGAGCTTCGGAACGAGTGTACCCAAACGGAATAGCGGAGCTTGCTCATAGATGCCCCACACTGTTCAACGAGAGTGGCGTGGAGCCGCGGTGAACTCCTTCGGCAATAATTTTCGAAATGGGGGTGGTTTGGGGGAAAATTAGGTCAAAAATTCGGAATGGGAGGGGAGAGAGGGTTGAGATGATGGAGGGATTGATGGAGGTGGTGGAGAGAGGGAGTAATGGAGGAGTAGAGGGCGTAGGGGAGTGAGGATCAGTTGTTGGGGAAGAGGGGAAGGCGAAACGACGGCGGAAATTGCGATCGGGCGAGAGTGAAAACGAGCGGGTGTCGGGGGGGTTTATATAGGGTTTTAAGTCGAACCGATCGGGTGACTTGTCACCCGATCGGTTGACGGTTAGGTCGAAAATCTTGCCGAAGAAATGCTACAGGTGAACCGGTCGGGTGACTTTTCAACCGACCGGTTGGCCGCTCCACTCATTTTTCCGAGAGCTTAGGGCTGCTCACCCGGTCGCGTCAACCGATCGCGCTCGAACTCAACTGATCGGTTGATATTCCCCAAAATTTCCCGAGAGTTCTCCCCAGCTCACCCGGTCTGCCACCCGGTCTCTTCATTACTCAACCAATCGGGTCATATGGCGGCAGATCTCGGCATGTATCAGATACATCCCAACCGATCGGGTGAGTTGTCAACCGATCGGTTGGGGCTTGTTTCCTGCAAAAACCAATAGATTTGTTTAAGTCCCCGAACGGATGTTCTCGCGGCTGATTTTATTTATAAAAATCGATAAAATAAATTAAAAAATAACGCTAAAAATTGGAGAAAAATTTTAGAACATGGGTTGCCTCCCATGAAGCGCACTTGTTTAACGTCGTTGGCTTGACGCCCGTAAGAGATGCTCATGGTGGTTGATACGGGTGATGCCCGAAGTTCGGCATCTCTTCTTCATTGGAGCTGAAGGCACTTGGAGTAGTCAGCGGCTGGAAAAATACTTGCTCGACTACCCTTCCCTTGTTCTTGGGATCCGGGGGCTTTTCCTTGGTGTTGGCGCTTCCCGCCATCTTCTTCAGGATCCGGACCTCGTCTTTAGTGAGGTCCATGGCCTCTTTCCCCGTTCTCCTCGTAGGAGGAGCCTTGGGGAACCCGGGAGGGCTCGTTCTTGCTGCACTCGGTTCTCCAGCAGCTTCTTTGTTCTCGGGGCCGTCTCCATCTTCTGAATCCCCCAAGTCATCGGGGGGGTTTCTTAAGAGAATCTCCCAGGAGCTCTCTTCAACAGCCTTTTCTTCTCCTATCTCCAGCAGATTACACCCAGGGTCGTCAGGGGGATCGGGGTACTTCATGGATAACCCCAGATCAAATTCGACTTTTTCTCCGCCGACGTTCAAAGAGAGTTTTCCGTTCTTCACATCTATTAGAACGCCAGCAGTGGCCATGAAAGGCCGTCCCAGGATGATGGGGGTGTGTGCGTCTTCGGGCATGTCCATGACTACAAAGTCCACAGGCACATGCACCCCTCTCACATTCACGGGGAGGTCATCCACAACTCCCACCGGATATTTGACCGATCGGTAAGCTAGTTGTAGGGTCATGCCGGTGGGCTCCAAATCACCCATTCCTATCCTTTTGTACATCGACAAGGGCATCAAACTTAGACTCGCTCCGAGATCGACGAGTGCACGATGAATCTTCACTGCCCCGATCGTGCAAGGAATGGAAAAGCTCCCCGGGTCTTTAAGTTTCGGCGGATTTGCCCTCTGGATAAGAGCGCTACACTCCGTCGTCAACACTACTTTCTCTTTTCTAGACCCTCTCGTCACCAAATCTTTCAAGAATTTTGCATAGGAGGGGATTGTTTCGATTGCTTCTAGGAAGGGGATTTGCAAACTCAGGTCCTTGACCATGGCGAAGAACTTGCCATATTTCTCATCAATTTTTGCCTGAGCCAACCGTTGTGGAAATGGTACAACGGGTTTATACACTTTCAGGCTCTCTTCCCCCTTCTTCTCCTTCTCTTCTTCAGAGACTCCCTCCGGAGTCATAGGATTTGATGACGAAGCACCGGCGTCGTTTGATTTTTCGATCGGTTTCTCAACGACCAACGGTGCTTCCGGGTTGCTAGGGGGCACTCTAGTAGGAATTTGTGTCCCGCTTCTCAGAACGATAGCGGACACATTTGCGTGCTCGTGCACGAGTGCCGATGTTTGGGTTGCTCCCCTCGGGTTCACCTCCGGTTGTGGCGGTAATTGGTTTTGTGACCTTGCAAGGTTCGCCACTTGTAACCCCAGCTGGGTTACTTGGTCCGTGAGGGTCCGCTGACCCATTTCCAGCTTTTGGTTGATCCTCTCCTGGTTGGTAATATATTGAGTCAAGAGAGACTCAACCGGAGAGACGGCCCTCTGTTGGCCATACTGCTGCTGCTGCTGGAACGGCTGCTGATTCCTGGGGGCGTAAGATTGTTGCTGAAAGGGTTGCTGATGTGGCCTAGCCGGCTGATAAGTTTGTTGCTGCGGCTGCTGAGGCGGTGAGGGCTGAAATGGTGGCCGGTAACTGATGTTTGGGTGGTTCCGATTGTTTGGAGAGTAGGCCGGGTTGGAATTTGTCCTTGGCGGATACGGCGCATTTCCCGTAGGGTTGTAAAATAGTGCGCTCGCCTGATCCAACGGTGGTGAGATGTCGCCACCGTCGAATTCCCCAAAGAATTCGGACTCTACCGCAGAAATTTGCTGTGTACCGGCCCCACCGGCTCCTACCATTAGTGCGGAGATCTGGGTCGAAAGCAAGTCAAACTTGCTTGAAAGTTTGTCGACGTCCTCGACTCTGTGTATACCTCCAGACCTTGGTGTGGCTCTCTCGTCACACCACCGCTCATTGTTCGATGCCATGTTTTCGAGAATATGTCCGGCATCTTCCTCGCTTCTAGACATGAAGGAACCCCCAGCCGCGGTGTCCATAGAAGATTTCAGGTCATCCCTCAACCCATTGTAGAACAGATTAATAATCTGCCACTTCGGAAGCTCATGGTGAGGGCATCTTCTTTGCATCTCTTTATATCTCGTCCAAGCTTCATGCAAGGACTCGTGGCTGGCCTGGGAGAAGGAGGAGATCTCACTCCTCAACTTCATGGTCTTCCCCGGAGGAAAGAACTTCGTCAGAAAAGCATTGGAGAGCTTCTCCCAGGTGTTGAAAGTGTTGGGGTCCTTCCCCCTTAGCCATTGCTTGGCTTTGTCTCGCAAAGAGAAGGGGAACAGCTTCAGACGGATAGCCTCTGTCGTGACACCGTTAATCCGGAAGGTGTCATACTTCTCCAAGAAGGAGTCTAGGTGCTCGATCGGGCTCTCCATGGGTGCACCCGCAAACTGATCCTGCTGGATCCATGTCACTAGAGACGGCTTCAGCTCAAAGCTTTGGGCCGCAATAGCTGGAGATCGGATGGCGGAAGTAGACTCGATGGATGGCATCGAGTACTCCAGCAGAGACTAGTGAGGTGGGGTGTTCTCCTCCATGGATTCGGGATCTTCTCTTCTTCGCTTCTCGGCGGCCAAACGCCTAAGGGTGGCGTTAATCTCTGGATCGAGGGGGATCAAGTCGTCAAGACTCCTTGAACTCCTGCGCATGAAAAACAACAAACACCCGTGAAGCGACAAGTGGGAAAGAAACAGATAAAATAAGAAATAAAAATAAGAAAAATAAAAAGAAAAAGGAGAATGCGAAAATTATCGCGAGGTAGGGATGTGAGCTAGACACGAGGGTTCAAGAGATCCTAAAATAAAAAGCACGTTGCCTCCCCGACAACGGCGCCATAAACTTGACCGACGCCCCGCTTGCGTCGCGGCGGCGCGGTGTCGTTTACCGCAAGTTTCACGGTTAGTGTAGGGTGCGGGAATATCGAACTCAGGGAGGCGAGGTTGTGCTTGGGTCAGGTAGGACCTAAATCACCCCGAGGGGTGAGCTAGCCCGAATCGGTAGATGGTTGTCACGAAAGGAAATAAAAGGGTATGAACAAAAGGAAAGTAAACCCGGGACTTTGGTTTCCAACCCGACGAGAGACTCTCGCCGATACGGCCTACGGGTGTGGATAGCGATCGGGATTAGGGTCTAATGGTGAGACGTTGCCTCTGAAAGTGGTACCGGCGTCCCATGGGCCCGATATTCCGGTCGGTGCCCAGGATGATACACCGGACTTCCCGGATTCGATCAGTGGGCACTCCCGTGTCCATTAACACTGATCGATCCCGGGAGCACTAAGCCCGCAACGATATCTCCCAACGTCTCATCCTGCCGCTCCCGCGTGCTAGGATTCGGCGTCTACGCTAAGGGCGTGAGCTATGGCTAGGGAGTCAACCGCCAAGTTTATTCCCCCTTGGCCCGACGGTCTAAGGCGGTCTTTTTCCCGCCAATGACAATGAAACACCCCGCGTAACCGTTAGATTCCTACTCCCTATCGATTTCCTAACCCTATGGACGCATCGGGAAGAGCCCCCGAAGGGGTTTCCACCAAAATCCCAGATTTGGGAACTACTCACAAAAATTCATGAAAAAGCGATCTAAATGAAATTTAACCGTTGAAATCATAATCGGACAATTGCAATGCGGAAGTAATAGAGTAATAAAGACAATACTAAAATTTTAGAAAGATCTGAAAACTTACTAAAGAGTAACAATTACAGCCGTCACAAGGAAATAAAACAGTAGAAAAACAGCAACTCCCGTTTCTGGAACCCTAGGGGTTCTATATATAGAACTTCGCATCAACCGGTCGGTTGACAAGTCAACTGATCGGTTGATCCGTTACAGATAAATAACAGAAAACAGCGAGTTTTCACCCGATCTCATGAACCGGTCGGGTGAGTTCTTGAGCGACCGGTTGGATCTTGGAGCAGTCGGGTGAACCGACCGGTTCGACGCCCGTGTCTTCAGCTCTTCTTCTTCAGCAACAGAGTCACCCGATCGGTTGGAATTCTGCTCGAAAAAACAGAGAACAACCGCCCGTAGAACCGGTCTGTGAACCGGTCGGGTGACTTCTTTGTGAGCTGCGATAGAGACCGGGTGGTGCACGCGTGCATCACCCGATCGGTTGAAGATGACCAACCGACCAGGTGAGGGGTTGAAAGATGAATTCTTCGACGTTTGACCCCCTGGATCACGCGTGACTTCTCCCGTTGCTCCGGGGATTTGGGATATCATCGTTAAACGTCCCCTACGTGGTCGAACTCCTGCAATCATGGATAAACAAAGAAAAGTGAAAGAAAACGGGAAAATATACGAAAACGAATAAGAGACGGCGGAAAAACACGGAGAAACACAAAAGAAAACGTGTGTGAATATATGAAATATAAACGCAGGTCACATTTGCAAGTTAAATTTTATTTGGAACAATTTTATTGCCATTACACTATTCACCCCCCCCCCCTCCCCCCCTCTAGTGTGTGTTGTTAGTATTGCAAGGGTTAGACGATCCCTACAACGATGTTAATGGGTTCGGATCCACCCAAGTCTCCCCAACTTGTTCCTGGTGATCCTACGTCCCAACCACCCAGATCCCCTCCGGATACTTGAGTTAGAAACCCTAACTCAAGATTTGCACTATGAAATACTTGTAGAAACCTCTACAAGATCAAATCATACACAAATCGAAATGTGACTCCCACAAACCGGGATAACAAACAAACTCTCACAACCGAGAGTGAAACACTTGTAATATCACAGTAAATTGAAATGGAAGTTCTTACCACAAAATACATATGCCTTGAATATACTTACGAATTAGGGCAAAGAGGATTTTGGGGAAGATGATGGCACCAAACCCTAGCTCCAAGTAGATGACCAGCAATGGAGACCTAGGAGGTAGATGGTGACCTAGAATCAAGCTCTTGGGTTGGAAGGCTTCACAATCAATGAATCTCTCTTTGGAAGTAAGAGTGGGAGAGATTCAAGAATGGAAATGAATGAGCTTTGAATGAGATTGAATGCTTCTCTTTTGATCTCTAAACTTATCTTAATATCATCCTTTTGTGCAATGAATGCAGCACACCAAGTATTTATAGGTTAGAGGAAAGAGAGAGAGAAAAAAACGTTTCAATTAAAGCTCCAACGGCTCTATTCTGAACCAGACTAGTCGGTCAAAGAAGGATCACTGACCGACTAGTTCATCAAATAGTCGGTCGGTGATACAACGTAGACCGACTAATGCTTGAACAGCCAAAAGGTCGAAGTTCAGGAGATGACAACTAGTCGGTCTAAGAAGACTTGCCGACCGACTAGTTTCACAACTAGTCGGTCGGTGAATGATCTTTGACCGACTAACAGTCGAAATAGAATGAGCTGACATCAAGTTGATTTAGTCTGTCTAAGAACAAATGTTGACCGACTAGTTCATCAACTAGTCGGTTGACAAACGTTCTTTGACCGACTAACGATAAACAGTAACTTGGCATGTACAGGGAAAAGCTCAACTAGTCGTTCTAAGAAGGATCACTAACCGACTAGTTCATCTACTAGTCGGTCGGTGAGTCAACTTGGACCGAATAACTGTAAACAGTAAAGAGCTATGAATTGAGAAGGCATTCTAGTCGGTTCAAGAAGCTTTACCGACCGACTAGATTGACATCTAGTCGGTTGGTTCTTCTTCTTGAACCAACTAACATGCACAAGAAGCCGCGAATCGAAGCGCGATGCTTCGGGAAAGTTTGAGTGGGCTTCTACTAAGATCCTAGCTCTAAGATAGGAGCGATATGAAGATTAAAACGTAAGACCTACTCAAGGCTTAACATTCTACGAAAAGAAGCTAGAAGACATTAAATAAACTTGACGAACCGTCTTCAAAAGCTTCAATCGAATCTTCATGACTTCAATAGACGTCCTTGAGCTTCAACGAAGCTTCAAGCTCGCGATCACGCGCTTTGAGAAGTCTTGAGATGTCGCAATTGATATTCATGGAATTTTGGCGATGATCTCCATAACTGCGCTCACAAAGAGTTAGTTCACGATATATTTATGTTTGTTCATCATCCAAAACCAAATCCGGGAAGTCAATACTCAACATTCTCCCCCTTTTTAGTGATTACAAAGCAACATAAATAATAATCAAAAATAATGATTCAAATGAAATTTACTTACTCCCCCTGCATTGATGACACGTTAATTCCAATTAATAACAATAATCATATGCATCAAGCAGACGAGAGAAGAAATAAATGAGAATCCAATCATTGAAATATTTGAAATATCGGATTTGAAAATCCATTTATATATCTTCACTCCCCCTGAATCTAACACATCAAATTAGATTCATGGTAAATTGCTTTGAATTATCATGTCGCACATCGTCATTATTAATTCTCTCCCCCTTTGGCATAAGCAAAAAGAGCGGGAGGAGAACAACGACAATAACAATGGCTAAAATAAAAGCATGGGAGTCGAAAAATACGACCACGGTTCAAATGACACCAAGGAAAATAACGAATTAAATCAAAGCGTGTCAATGATACCATAGTTGAAAATCGAAAAACGAAATCATCAAAAACTCAAATCGCTTAAACATATTGAGTTATGGAATATACTCTCCAATATCAACATTCTTGGTTAATTTAGTGCATGGAAAACAATTCTATGTTTTCATAAAATGAAATCTATTTAACCAAGTATTATCGTCGAGCGACAAAATCAAACATCAGAGACATAAAAAGAATATAATATGCGCAAGAGAATGAAATGTCGACATCGATGTATATATATAAATATGAACCATGAGTACATCAAAAACATACATCGCCAACATACATAAGAGTGATCCTCAGATCGACGCACAAAATACATCATCATATCACAACATATAACATATGTCACCACGGACACCAAAGTATCACATACATATACCACTATCAAAACATCATCAGAGATACATCAAAATACATCAAAATGATCCAAAAATCATAACCACCCAGACTATCCTAACCCACACTCTCACTATAAAATCTATCATCCAAAGTGCACTAGGAGAGTCCTCCAATGAAGCTCAGGAGGCAGCGGGAGGATCTGCAGCAGCAACAGGCTCTGCAGGAGGAGTGGTGGTCACTGGGTCGGCTGGAGTGTCCACGGGAGCGCCGGGAGTGGCCTCGGGAGCACCAGACGTAGTATCCACTGCAGGTATGATGGCACCAGGTGTGCTCTCGGGGTCAACGGCAGAAGAAACAGCAGCACCAGAAGTACCCTCAGGGGCACGAGCAGCAGCAGCACGAGCAAGCTCCTCGATCTCATCCTCATCCAACTCATCCTCGTCAGAAACTGACGGAGTGATGTCAATACCCAAATGAGAAGCGATACGAGCAAGAATCTCCTCAGTACGAGCATAACGAGACTCCACACATTTCAACAAACGTGCAAGGTCAGCAAGAGTAGGAGAGGGAGCAGCTGAGGCTGAAGCAGAGGCTGAATCAGAGGCTGAAGCAGACGGGGTCGTCCTCTGAACATGACGAAGCGCCGCAAGAGACTTCTTGACGGCCGTCGCATTCAGAGGAGGACCGAGGGGACGCTCATCATCACGGGGCAGAGGGACACGGAAGTGACAGAATACGAGTGTCAGAAGGCATGGATATGGGATGTGAGCAGATTTCGTGGACTTTCGGATACACTCGAAGGAATCCATCGTATCGAGAATGATCCTAGCCCAGTTAATCTCGCTCCACATGAAGATGGCGTAGATCAGCTTGAGGAAAGGCTGGGATGGCAAGGAAGATGAGCCGTACTTCGGAAGGAGGCACGACTTCAAGATCAGATTTAGGACCCAGCCATTCGGCTTAAATGACTTCGAGGGGACGCCAATCATGGTAGGAGGGATAACATGGAAAATCTCAGAAAGCATGACCTGGTCAAGGGAAGAAATGTCATCGACGGATATATCGGAAGGGAGGAGCCCAGACGAGGAGCAACCAATCAACTTGTTGGATATAGACGACATAAATACACCCATGAGGGGATGTATGAGGGTATACGGACCTCAGATGTCGCGTGCACGAAGGCGTGCGCGAATGGAACCTTTTCTCGTGTGAAAAGGACCACTCGATAAGTGGAAAAAGCCACTCGATAAGTGGAAAAAGCCACTTTATAAGTGCAAAATGGCACTTGATAAGTGGATAAAGAAGAAGATAAATGAATGTGCTAATATAGGCTAATAAGCTTATATTTAGTTATTTCCTACTATAACTACCCCTAAAGCCTATAAATAGGACCCAAGGGTAAGGCATTCATTCACACTTTCCATGCCATAAGTTTGCATAAGGCATCCTTATGTTCTTCTTCTTCGTTCCATTAAAATCCTCTTCTAGTTAGAGATTTAGGCGATAAAACTCTGCTTCGATCCTCTGTGACGAAGTATCGACCGTTGTGGTGAATCCGAGGGCAAAGTTCAGAGAATACAATGCCGCGTACGCAAACGTAAGTCTCTACTTTATTTCGATCCTAACAACGCTGTTTTGACAGGATCCTACATTGGTATCAGAACCATACGGATTCGCTCCGGTCAGACCGTTGCCCCGTCGAAACTATGAACGAGTCGTTGTCTTTTTCACGGGTATCCTACCATTATGGATATGGTAGGAACGCTTCGTGACGGAGAGAACGCAGTAGTTGTTCTTTTCACGTTAGGGTCTCCTACCATTACGGATATGGCAGGAACTCTCCGTGACGGGAAGAACCGACCGTTCATATCGTCAAACTCGCTCTCTTCATGGATGCTGAGTCTCCATTCTTAGGGAATGGGCGCTCTCTTCATGTGGAGCGCGTAGTTTACGAGTTTTTGAAGTATGTTATTTTTTTTGGCACACGGCCATTGGAGGATAACTACTTTCTCGACGAACGGGTGCTTAACCGGAGAAGAAGATGGTGGTTATTCCCATCGGAGAAGATGCCTTTTGGTGCATGAAATCTATGGCCATATGGGCAATGGAGGCAATGCATCCCCCCTCCCCATGCGGAGGGGGTTGGCTACGGCCAATAACGACGAAAACCACCGCGACCACCCTATCAAGGGGGAGGAGTGCATGCGGCCACCCCATGCTAGGGGGGAGACCGGCCATGGCCAAAGGGCCATGGCCGGTCAAGGCCAATAAGCCATGGCCGGCTGGCCCTGGCCGGCCACGGCCAGGGCCAGGGAGCCCTGGCCGCGGCCTGGCCTGGCCTGGCCAGGGCCGGCCCTGGCCGGCCACAGCCAGGGCCAGAAGGCCCTGGCCGCCCTGGCCGAGGCCAGGGCAGGAGCCCTGGCCCCGGCCAGGGCCAGGCCGCCCTGGCAGAGGCCAGGGCAGCGCCCTGGAAGAGGCCAGGGTAGCGCCCTGGCCTCAGGCCAGGCCGGCCATGGCCATGGCCGGCCGGCCCTGGCCGGCCACGACCAGGGCCAGGGAGCCCTGGTCGCTGCCTGGCCTGGCCTGGCCTGGGCCAGAAGGCCCTGGCCGCGGCCAGGGCAGGGCCAGGCCGCCCTGGCCGAGGCCAGGGCAGGGGCCCTGGCCCCCGGCCAGGGCCTGGCCGCCCTGGCCGAGGCCAGGGCCTGGCCGGCCCCGGCCCTGGCAGCGGTGAGGGCCTGGCCGGCCCTGGCCGGCCCTGGCCGAGCCCAGTGTCTGGCCACTGCCGGCTCTGGCCTCGGCCATTGCCGAGCCCTGATCAACCCATTTTCTCTATGGAGGGGGGGCTTACGTGACCGAAAGGGGGGACATGCATGGCAGTGGCTTGCATGGTCAACCCCTACGGGTCCGACGGCAGTTCTCTACGGCAAACTCCCCTGAAGGAGGGAACGCTTGGATCCATACGGGAGCCGGCGACGGTGGCTTGCAGAAAAATCCCCACAAGGGGGATCCGGCCTTGGCACGGCTACAGCTCTACCCCGGCAATGGCCAGGGATAGCCGAATATTTCGCTAGTATCATAAGGGTACTAGGTTGAAATACACGTTTTGAAAAATACGTTTTCAAAAATGCTTTTCCGCTGCGAAGTACTATAAGAGTACGATTATTTGATAAAGTGATGGGGAAATATTGAAAGTTGCTCTAGATGGTGATTGGAAACGTAGTGACTTTTCCGATTCTAGAGTAACAACTTCAATATTTTTCGAAAGTAACTTATCAAATTATGAATATCATCCCAAGTGGGAGTTGATTTTAGAACTATCCAAATGGGATATTCTATTATCATTTCAAGTGGGAATTATATCTGAAAAATACGTTTTCAAACTCGTTTTTCCGCTGCTAGTACTATAAGAGTACTATTGTTTGATAAGTGATGGGGGAATATTGAAGGTTGTTCTAGATGGTGATTGGAATCGTAGAGACCTTTTCGATTCTAGAACAACATCTTCAATATTTTTCGAAAGTAACTTATCAAATATAATATAATTCCAAGTGGGATTTGAATTTTTAGAACTATCCAAATGGGATATTCTATTAACATTTCAAGTGGGAGTTATATTTTAAGAATTTTTATGCAATGTTTTGATCAAACCTTCGGTTTTGTGTTTTTTGCAGCATTTTAAAAGTAAAATGTCTTCCGCTTCAAAGAATATCATCGCTGAGTTAAACAGAGGTGAAAAACTCAACGGCGATAATTACAAACTATGGTCCATTAAGATACAATACGTTCTAGAGGAGCAAGAAGTGCTCGAAACTCTAAAGAACGTCATGATTGAACCTGAGTTGGGCACTACGGCCCAACACAGACGAGACAAGGAAGCTTTTGATGCTTGGTCTCGGAAGAACAAGATAGCCCGCATTACGTTATTGTCCAGTATGGTCGATGACATAATGCGCATCTTCCGAGAGCATGACCTAGCCATGGACATATGGTCCAAGCTAGAGGAGAAGTTCGGTGGCACATCGGTGTCCAAACTTCGCGCCTTAACTATAAGATTCGATTCATATAAGAAACGTCCAGATCATTCCATGGGGAAACATCTGCGACATATGGCGAATCTTATCTCAGATTTAAAGGACACAGGTCATGTGCTCACTAATGAGCAACAAATCCAAGCAGTCATACGTTCCCTACCAAATGGGTGGGACCAAATGAAGATGCATCTCACTCATAATGAGAGCATCAAGAACTTCAGCGACGTTTCTAAGCACCTCGAGTTAGAGGAAGAGCGGCGTGCGGCTGCCAAGCCAAGTGCAGAAGTGCACATGGTTGCTAGTTCCTCACACGGGGGAAAGAAACTGAAAGATCATTTGAAGTCTACTAATGAACGTAATAAGCAACCTGAGTCTACCAAGAAACCCAAACATAAGGGTGGGCACAAGAAATGGCACAAGAAGAAAGACTTGAAGAAGATCAAGTGCTTCAAGTGCAACAAGTTCGGTCACTATGCTCGTTCGTGTACGAGTGGAAGCGACGAGGTAACTTGTAATTATGCTAGTTACATATGTGTTTCTAGTTCAATATTTCTTATGGAGTCTAATCCATTTTGGATAATTGATTCAAGTGCCACCGACCACATAGCAAGGGACAGACGGTCCTTCGTGGAGTATCACCGGATACCCCAAGGAATGAAGTGGATCAATGTAGGAAACAACACACGTGTTGAAGTGAAAGGCGTTGGGACTCGCAAGCTAGTCTTGGACAACGACCGTACTCTCCTACTTAATGATGTTCTCTTCATTCCATATATTCAAAGGAATATTAAAACTGTGGTCAATTTAATGGGTCTTGGTTATAGTTGGTTCCTTCATGATTGTAATATGGACCTATTTTGTAATAATTCCTTAATTGGCACAGGGTATGTTTTCAAAGGATTTATTGTAATAAGTACAATGTATGATTCCTCATGTAATGAAAATTTCCTTATGACAAATTCTTTGACTAATGAGTCTAATATAATTTGTTGGCACGCAAGGCTTGGTCATATTGGACCAACGCGTAAGGATAGACTTGCCAAACGTGGCCTTCTATCCAATGTTTCAAAGGTCGAAATGTCGACCTGCGAACATTGCCTTGTGAGTAAATCTTGTCGCAAGCCGTTTGGAACCGACACAAGGGCCGAGGTTCCATTACAGCTTATCCATTCGGACATATGTGGTCCAATGAATGTCAAGACAAGACGCGGGAAGTCCTATTTCATCACTTTTATTGATGATTTCACCCGATTCGGTCATATCTATTTGATATCCCACAAAAGTGAAGCACTAAACCTGCTTTAAAAACTATATGAGTTTAGTGGAGAATCAATTAGATCGCAAGATTAAGGTCTTGCGAACCGATAGGGGCGGTGAATATCAATCAACAAGTTTTAAGGAACTTTGTGATGAAAAAGGCATAGTACATCAGGTAACTATGACTTATACTCCTCAACAAATTGGTGTTGCAGAAAGGAGGAATAGGACTTTAATGAAAATGGTCCGTTCAATGATGGCGCAAGCTAACTTGCCAATCACCTTTTGGGGTGATTCATTATTGACGGCCGCTTTTATTTTGAACCGCGTACCCTCGAAATCAGTTAGCTCCACTCCTTATGAGTTGTGGAACCAAAGGTCTCCTGACTTAAACATTTTGAAACCTTGGGGTTGTGCATCCTACGCACATATTTCCTCCCATAAGTATGGCAAACTTGGGCCAAGGGGAAGGAAATGTATCTTTATACGATACGCAGAAAACTCCAAAGGTTATGTTTTTGTTAGTCAGGAAGACAATGGAGGTCTAATTGAGTTTGAGTCGAGGGATGTCACTTTCTTGGAAAATGAGTTTCCAAGACAGGGCGAGATAAGTCAGGACTTATCTCTATTTGAGATTTACGATCAAGAAGGATTACCTCATTCGAGTGGGAGAATTCTTGATGAAGACGAAAATACGTTTCAATCTTCACCAATGGATGATACGAATGACGATTATCCTATTCCATACAGGGAATAATGATCCAAGTGGGAGCAATTCTAACGACATTCCAAGTGGGAGTGATATTAGAATTGATCTAAATTCGAGTCAACAAGGACTTGATGAATCTCAAATACGACATAGTAATCGTACAAGGTTACGAGCCTGCTACTTTTCAATCAGGCCGTATCATGCCCTGCTAAAGACAAATGGATGGAAGCGATGAGGGAGGAATTAAAATCCATGAAGGTTAACCAAGTCTGGGACTTAGTTGACTTACCCATAGGACGTAGAGCTATTGGGAACAAATGGGTTCTCAAGATCAAGCATAAGGCTGATGGCTCTATTGACAGATATAAAGCTCGCCTTGTCGCGAAAGGTTTTACGCAACAGGAAGGGATAGACTACGAAGAGACCTTCTCACATGTTGTTCGTTTTACCTCGATTCGCCTGATTCTGGCAATGGTGGCTTGCTTAGACCTCGAATTACATCAAATGGATGTAAAGATTGCCTTTCTCAATGGAGAATTGGACGATGAGATCTATATGGAACAACCAACAGGGTTTGTAAAAGAAGGAAACGAACATAAGGTTTGTAAACTTCATAAGTCCATATATGGTCTTAAACAATCCTCGAGGCAATGGTATATACGATTTCATAAAGTTATCAAATGGTTTTACCATGCTTGATGAAGATAACTGAGTATATATCAAGAGGATTAAAAGCAAGTATATTATCATGTCTCTATATGTAGATGACATTTTAATAGCCGGAAATGACAAGGGCTTTGTGATGAGTATCAAGGCTTGGCTTTCATCAGTATTTGAGATGAAAGGCATAGGAAAAAGCCGCATATATCCTTGGAGTTAAGATTTCAAGGAATCGTTCGAAGAAACTTCTTTCTCTCTCAGGAGACTTATATAAAGAAGGTTCTAGAACGCTTTGATATGCAGGACTGCAAGTCCATTAATATTCATATAAGCATATGTGATAATTTATATCTGGAATCGTGTCCAAAGAACCAAAAGGAAAAGAAAATTATGGAAAAAGTTCCATATTCCAGTGCAGTTGATAGTCTTATGTACGCTATGGTGTGTACGAGACCGGACATCTGTTTTGCCGTTGGAAATGGTAAGCCGTTACCAATCCAATCCAGGGCAAGTACACTGGAAAGCGGTTAAGAGGATAATGTGTCTTGTAAGATCAAACACATTGATATCCGATACGAATTTGCAAAAGACTATGATAAAACCAAGAAGGTAGACATGAGGTACATATTTACGCATGAGATGATATAGGATCCGCTTATGAAAGCGATCCCCAGAAATGTGTTTTATAAACACTTATCATCCCAAGGATTGCGTAAGAGCTGAGTTGTACCAATATATATTCCCATGTCTGAGAAAGATCAAATTTAATAAAAGAATAAGTTCTTTTTAACATTGCATATGAATTTCTGAGAAATGTTTGTGTACATTTTTGAAATCTCAGCTATACTTTCTAGTATGTCGGACAGATTGAGGTTGGCTCTCTTACATGAGCAACCGTCTTTATTATATCAGATGGATAAAATAAAGATGAGACCTGTTTAAAGTCAAAATCGTCAGACAGATGATTTAGAGTCATGACTTAAACAAAATAGTCGTATGAAAGATCTGCATCTTATGGATGCTTACAAAGATCTAAGAGGATTTTTGAAATCCTATCTGTCTTATGCAAGATGTGGGTCCAGAAGATTATTTGAGTAGAGAAAGGGACCCAAAGTCAGACATTGTGGTGTCTGATTATCATCCTTACAACATCATTGAGACATACGCTCCCTGGGAAAGGAGTGATGTTGTAATACGTATTCATACTACGTATGCATTTTTGACCATTGGGTTAGAATAGTAAAAAAAGTTTACTATTATGTGAGACCCAAAGACCACATGGGTCTTAACTCATTACCCTTATGGACTCTAATTGGCTCCTTTAGATTTGACTGGGTGATTGCTATCTTAGCATGTTACTTAAGGACTATGTTTAATTCAGTCTGGCGGGGCATGTTAGAAAAGCAAGTCAAGTCAAGATCGAAAGGATCGCAAGAAGATGAAGATTAATTTCATATTCACATTTGGACTTTAAAGATTCAAAGCTGGCCAGCCAATTGTAATCCAGATGGGATTCAATTGTTGAATATAAAGTATAAGAAATGTGAAGAAATAAATCTAGGGTAAAGCATGAGTTGATCTACTCAACTTTGCTCCTCGAGGAGTGTTGTGTATCTCTAACAAGTGCACAACAGCGGACTCTATGCGCATGACGGTCACACGGCCTATTTCTCGGTATGACAAACATAAGAGTTAAAGTAAAATATGTTTCCTTACAATCCCCTCAAGTGTGAGTGGGAGATGTTGGATATGGATGACATAAATACACCCATGAGGGGATGTATGAGGGTATACGGACCTCAGATGTCGCGTGCACGAAGGCGTGCGCGAATGGAACCTTTTCTCGTGTGAAAAGGACCACTCGATAAGTGGAAAAAGCCACTTGATAAGTGGAAAAAGCCACTTTATAAGTGCAAAATGGCACTTGATAAGTGGATAAAGAAGAAGATAAATGAATGTGCTAATATAGGCTAATAAGCTTATATTTAGTTATTTCCTACAATAACTACCCCTAAAGCCTATAAATAGGACCCAAGGGTAAGGCATTCATTCACACTTTCCATGCCATAAGTTTGCATAAGGCATCCTTATGTTCTTCTTCTCCCTTCCATTAAAATCCTCTTCTAGTTAGAGATTTAGGCGGTGAAACTCTGCTTCGATCCTCTGTGAAGAAGTATCGACCGTTGTGGCGAATCCGAGGGCAAAGTTCAGAGACTACGGTGCCGCGTTCGCAAATGTAAGTCTCTACTTTATTTCGATCCTAACAACGCTGTTTTGACAGGATCCTACACAACTCCCCTAAGATTTCTACCGTGAGGACAATCGGTGTCCCCAAGACAGTCGGCTCAATGGAGTGGGTCTCGTCGTACTGACCCCGGACACGGTTCGCGTAAAATAGCTTGACAAGGCGAGGGTATGGATGTGGATTCGCCTTAGGGTCATATCGAAGATAATCGATAAGACCGCTAAACGACAGAAGATCAGCTAGGCCTGGGAAGTCGGTGAACTGAACGAAGTGCTCCAACAACAGCGGACAGTGTTCGATACGGTTGTATGCCACGAGACACAACGGGTCATCGCGACATAGCGAAATATCGACACCGCCAGCTGGCATCGGAGCCTTTCCCTTAGGCTGTCGGGTGCTAGATCGGAGTGGAGGAGTAGGATCCCGAGCGGTATGCTCGGTCTCCGGAATGTATTCCGTGTCGGAATCAGAAGGAGGAGTGGGAGCACGGAATGAAGCTGGTGAAACGGGTTCCTTCCTAGGCTTGGGTTGTGATCGGGGCTTGGCGATCGTCGTCCTCTTCTTCTTAAGAGGAGGCGACGACGACGATGGATGGGTGGATTTCGATCGGCGTTTGGGTTGCGAGGGTTCCCTAGGAGGTGACTCTACGGTCAAAGGGGACGGGCTCGAGGGTCGGATTGGGATACGTGTTCTCGCCATAAGCACGATGAGACACGAGCAATCAACTGAGATCGACGATTCAAACCCTAAGAACAACCCTAGGCCGAAACCCTAGCAAGGAAATCGATAGGAAATCTACGAAACCCTAACCCTAGAATCTGATAATGAACCCTAAACAGCTAGGAGAGGGAGGAGATACCTATGGAGGAAAGAGATGATCGGAAAACGGCCGGAGCTTGGTCGGAAAACGACGGAGGGAGAGAAGGAAGTCGACGGGGCTCGGGGGTTTATGAGCTGGAGAGAGACAATGCACCTACTAAAATGAAGAGAAGTCGGTTAGATAGAGTTTTAAATCGATCAGAATGCGAAAAGACCAAGCAGTCCCTGAGCACTTAGTCGGTCACAATTCAAGCACTGACCGACTAGATGACTATCTAGTCAGCCGGCCAATGAGCTTGAACCGACTAAGTGCAAACAGTAACTGAAGCCAAAATTTAGGGCTTGAGTTAGTCGGTCTGAGTTCATTCACTGACCGACTAGATGATGATCTAGTCGATCGGTCAATGAACATAAACCAACTAACAGAGTTCAAAAATTTGAAATTTCGAAATTTTGAGTTCTCTCCTAATCGCACTTGGACGAAACATCGATAAACTCTCATTAATCATTATACTACCCCATTAAACATCGAAAATCTTAAATTTGACGTTTATGAATAAATCGATCATAAATTCCGAAAATTCAACGAAAAATCCAGAAAATTCCAATAAATCTAGCATGTGCAAATATAACGAAATTTCATAGCATGCGAGATAATTGAATAAAATGAATCCTAAATCTCGGATTCACCCATAATCCCCAATTCTCGACGCAACCGCACAAAGGAGTCTTCATTGAGTGGTTTCGTGAAAATATCGGCGATTTGCTTCTGGGTTTCAACGTACACTAATATGATGTCCTTTTTAGCAACATGATCATCTAAGAAATGGTGTCGGACATCTATGTGTTTAGAACGGGAATGGTGTACCGGATTCTTGGAGAGACATATTGCACTTTGGTTGTCTACCATGATAGGGCTAGTATCACAGTTTATACCAAAGTCTTTAAGAGTGTTTCTCATCCAGAGAACCTGAGCACACACGGCACCGGCGGCAATATATTCCGCCTCGATGGTTGAAAGTGATACGGAATTTTGCTTCTTGGAAAACCAAGAGACAAGAGAATTTCTTATAAAATGGCAAGTGCCACTAGTACTTTTCCTGTCAGATTTGCATCCCGCATAATCTGTGTCACTATATGAGATTAACTCATATGTGCTAGACTTTGGATAAAGTAATCTAAAGTCAAGTGTATAACTTAGATAACGGAAAATACGTTTTACCGCTACTAAGTGAGAATCCTTAGGTTGAGACTGATAACGAGCACATACACATACGGCAAACATAATATCGGGCCTACTTACGGTAAGATATAGTAAACTACCTATCATACCTCGATATAGACGAATGTCTACATCTTTACCGCCCGCATCTTTATCAAGATATGTAGTCGTGCTCATTGGAGTCTTTTTCCCGGAGGCATTCTCCATTCAAAATCGCTTTAGCAACTCCACCGTATACTTTATTTGGTGGATGAAGATTGCATCTTTCATTTGGCAAATTTGGAGACCTAAGAAATACTTGAGCTCACCCATGTGGCTCATCTCAAATTGATCCTTCATCACATTAGAAAACTCTTCGCAAAGAGCAAAGTTAGTAGCACCGAAAATGATATCATCAACATAAATTTGAACTAAAATTATATCATTATTCGAATACTTAACAAATAATTTGGAATCAACTTCACCCATTTTAAATCCTAAATCCAAAAGAAAATTCTTTAAACGGTCATACCAAGCTCGAGGAGCTTGTCTCAAACCGTAAAGTGCTTTCTTAAGTTTGAAAACATGATTTGGAAATTTTTCATTTATAAAACCCGGAGGTTGAGAAACATAAACTTCCTCAACATCTCCATTTAAAAACGCACTTTTAACATCCATTTGAAATAATTTAAAATCCTTATGGCATGCAAAAGATAACAATAATCTAATGGATTCTAATCTAGCTACCGGAGCAAAAGATTCTTCGAAATCAATACCTTCCTCTTGCCGATAGCCTTGAGCTACTAACCGAGCTTTGTTCCGGACGACATTTTGGTTCTCGTCGGTCTTGTTCTTGAAGATCCACTTTGTCCCTATGACGGTGTGGTTCTTCGAAGGCAATGGAACAAGCTCCCAAACCTCATTCCTCTCGAATTGAATGAGTTCCTATTCCATGGCAAGGATCCAAGCGCTATCTTCGCACGCCTCATTAATATTCTTTGGCTCTATCGGGAGGCAAAGGTACAATGAGCGAAGTAGTTCACTTGTGATCTCGTCTTGACACTATCATGAATATTGCCAATGACTTGCTCATGAGGATGGCACGGACCGTATGAAGCCGTTTGGGAATTCCCTGATCACTAAGAACATTCTCAAAAGATTCATTAGTCGGGTTAGTATCATTAGAATCAATAAAATTAGAATTAGAATTACCAATTGAATCACATAAAACATCCATGGAGTCATCATCATTGGTAATCCTAGCCGGAACAAAATCTTCATTAAATGAGACATGAAGTGATTCCTCGATCGTTGAGGTTCGTTTGTTATATATCCGGTAGGATTTGCTACATGAGGAATATCCAACAAAAATCCCCTCATCGGATCTTGGATCAAATTTGTCCAAGCTACCATACGTGTTCTTAATAAAACATTTTGAACCAAAAACTCGAAAATGTTTAACTTGAGGCAATCTACCAAACAACAATTCATAACAAGTTTGTTTGGTGCCGGGCCTCAAAAGTATTATATTAAACACATAGCAAGCGGTGTGTACCGCTTCCGCCCAAAATTGATGGCCAAGTTGGTTATCATCAAGCATAGTGCGAGCACACTCCACTAGCGTCCTATTCTTTCTCTCAACAACACCATTTTGAGGAGGTGCGCGAGGGAATGAAAAGGTGTGTGTAATACCAACTTCATCACAAAAGTTCTCAAAAGACTCATTCTCAAATTCTCCTCCATGATCACTACGAATAGTGACAATGGTGGTTCCTAAGAGATTTTGTACTTTCTTGACAAATATTGTGAAGTTTTCGAAAGCATCATTTTTACTACATAAGGAAAATACCCAAGTAAACCTAAAAAAGTCATCAACGATGACAAGTCCATATCGTGCATTTCCTAATGAAGCAACTCTAGTTGGCCCAAATAAATCTAGATGTAATAGCTCTAGTGGCCGCTTAGATGAAATGCTTTTCTTAGGTTTAAAAGACGATTTTGGAAGCTTGCCTCGTTGACACGAGTCACAAAAGCTTTTCTTTTGAAAGACAAGCTTAGGGAAGCCTCTAATAGAATTTAACTTGGAAAGCTTAAATAGTGTTCCAAAGTTCACATGACCGAAACGTCGATGCCATAAGTGTTGTTAACTTGTGTTGGCAACGAGACATTGTTCATGTGATTTTGGGAGATCTAAAATATAAATATCCTTATGGTGTGTGCCGGAAAATAATAATTCATCATTATCCTTTCTTAAAATATGGCACATTCCTTTCGCAAAGCTAACTTTGTAACCTTTGTCACAAAGTTGGCGTATTGAAATGAGATTGTGGTTTAATCCTTTAACAAGGTAAACATCACATATAAGAGGTTTAGAAGGATTATCCACTTTACCAACACCTATGATGGTTCCGCTTTCGTTGCCTCCAAAGACTACCTGGTTTTCATTTGCAATGGGCACCACTCCGGAGAGCAATTGAGCGTCACCCATCATGTGTTTTGAACACCCGCTATCGAGTATCCAATTATTCTTGGAGCTAAATTTGAATTTGTTGCTCCGTTTCTTTCTCTTGAGTACCTAAAGATAGAACATATCGTATCATGGTACCCAAGGTCATTGGGTCCAAAAGATTAGACCTTTGGAAGCCAAGTCCAATTGGACTTAGACTTCCCCACATAATTATCACTATGCACAACATTCATGAAATAGGAATTCATATAAACTTGTTTTTCATTCATGTTCGTGTCCTTTGTGCTCCAAATCTTAAAAATTTTGGGAGCCATAATCCTATTGGGTGCATGCATGCGTCGTTGATTTCTACGTGATGCATGTCGTGGATAGGCATAAGGAACATGATGAAATGGTGCATTATGAGAATGGTTCATATGATGTTGTGGATAAACATATGCATGTGGGGGAACACGTGCGTGAGGGTGTCTCACTTGGTGTGCACGTGCCCGTGGACGTGTAGTATAAAAATCATCATATGTGTGAGCCGGTGGAGTAGGACGTGTGTTCCTACATGGCATATTATTTGTGTACATGTAGGCATGACCCTTCTTTGGAGGTCCACCCAAAGTGGGTTTCTTTCCAAAAGAGGGTGTGTACGAGGTGGAAGCACCATTGGTAGATGATCTACCAATAGAGTGTTTGCTCCCACTCGTTGAGTCACAGGAAGTTGGCCTAACAAAGGTAGTGGCCGATTTTGATGAACTTCCCATCTTATACCCCAAACCAATGTGGTGATTGGCCGGAAGTAATTCATTTAGGATGTTATCCAAATGGTCCTTACCCTTATTGAATTTATTAATTTGGCCTAATGTGCACTCATATCTCTCGGTGAGAGAATGCATCGAATCATCCAAAGTGGATACTTGCGATGTGAGTGCATAAACACGAGATTTGATATTCTCATTCTCGATACTCAAAGTTGAGTTCCGAGAAGTCAAATCCGCCATCTCATGTTCATCCGATTCCTCAACATGAACATGTTCAAGTTGAGATTTGAGATTAACAATCTCATTTCTTAACTCTTCAACAACGGTGTCGTTGTTGGTGATGATAGGTTTAGGTGAGTTTTGGATGCTAGCTAAATCATCTTTTACCTTAGTGTATCTATTTACTAATTTAGTGTATTTAGACCATAATTGAGAATTAGCATTTCTAAGGTCATCCATTGTTACCTCATCGCATTCCTTGTCGCTATCATCGGAGGAGGAATCTTTATCTTGCTCCTCTCGAGCCATGAAGCACATATGTGCTTTCTCCACTTGCTCATCGTCCGACTCTCCGCTTGAGGAATCATCCTCGGAGTCGGTGAACGTCCCGACAAGTCCCTTTTTGTACCCTTTCTTCTACTTCTTTGACTTGTCGTACTTCGGCGCCTTCCACTTCTCCTTTTGCTTGTTTTGTGGACAATCCGCTTTCATGTGTCCTGACTTATTGCATTTAAAGCACAAAGGATCGGAGGCGTTAGAAGAACTAACTTTAGACTTGTTCTTGTAATTACCTTTCCGGAAGAACCGGTTGAACTTCTTGGCTATGAGAGCCATGGACTCCAAGTCCAACTCGTCTTCCGAGTTTTCATCATCGGTAGATGTGGATGTAAATGGAGCGACCTTGAAAGCAATAGCCTTCTTCTTTGGCTCCTTTTGCTTCAAGTAGGACTTCAACTTGTCCTGCATTTTTAGCTTGCTATCCTTGCGTACCTCATAAGACATCAAGGTACCCATTAGTTGAACAACAGTATAACTTTTCATGTCGTTACCTTCCTCGATGGCGAAGGTATATTTCTCCCAACAAGAAGGAAGTCCGTCAATTATCTTTGAGACTTTCTCCTTTTGGGTGTAAGTTTTACCAAGGGCCTCCAACTCGTTTGTGATGTCGACGAAGCGAGCGTAATACTCCTTCATCTTCTCACCCTGTTGCATATGAAATAGTTCGAAATCTTTATTCACAACTACGAGTTTGGAGTCTTTTACCTGACTCGTTCCTTCATGCAAGATGAGGAGCGAGTTCCATATTTGATATGCACTCTTACATGTGCATATCTTATTGAAGTCCTCGAGCTCCAAGGCATATTGCAAGGCGTTCATTGCCTTGGCATTTGTTACCTCCGCAGCGACCTTCGCGGGAGTCCACTTAGCGAAATCTTCTTCGGTGGGCTCGACGTACTCCGACATCGTGGCTCTCCATAATGAAGCACTCCGGAGGAACGTTTCCATCCGGTATTTCCAGTACCCATAATTGGCACCGTTGAAGAAGGGAGGCCTCGTTGAGGAGTGTCCTTCCAACACCGAAGAAGCTCCTTCACGATTCTTGAAGGTGCTATAGTCGGAAGGTGGACGAACGGTCTTGTTGTCGTTGGCAGACATAGCTATAGACTTGGCTTTGATACCAAATGTAATGCCCTGCTAAGCTACTGCACAAGTACTAGAGGGGGGTGAATAGTACTTTAAAATAATTAAGAGGATAATTCCTAATTATCTTGCAAACTCAACCAACAATGCGGAAAATGCGGAAATGTAAATATGACAACAAAGAAACAATCGCAAACACACGATGTTAATGGGTTCGGATCCACCCAAGTCTCCCCGACTTGTTCCCGGTGATCCTACGTCCCAACCACCCGGATCCCCTCCGGATACTTGAGTTAGAAACCCTAACTCAAGATTTGCACTATGAAATACTTGTAGAAACCTCTACAAGATCAAATCATACACAAATCGAAATGTGACTCCCACAAATCGGGATCACAAACAAACTCTCACAACCGAGAGTGAAACACTTGTAATATCAAAGTAAATTGAAATGTAAGTTCTTACCACAAAATACATATGCCTTGAATATACTTACGAATTAGGGCAAAGAGGATTTTGGGGAAGATGATGGCACCAAACCATAGCTCCAAGTAGATGACCAGCAATGGAGACCTAGGAGGTAGATGATGACCTAGAATCAAGCTCTTGGGTTGGAAGGCTTCACAATCAATGAATCTCTCTTTGGAAGTAAGAGTGGGAGAGATTCAAGAATGGAAATGAATGAGCTTTGAATGAGATTGAATGCTTCTCTTTTGATCTCTAAACTTCTCTTAATATCAGCCTTTTGTGCAATGAATGCAGCACACCAAGTATTTATAGGTTAGAGGAAAGAGAGAGAGAAAAACGTTTCAATTAAAGCTCCAACGGCTCTATTCTGAACCAGACTAGTCGGTCAAAGAAGGATCACTGACCGACTAGTTCATCAACTAGTCGGTCGGTGATACAACATAGACTGACTAATGCTTGAACAGCCAAAAGGTCGAAGTTCAGGAGATGACAACTAGTCGGTCTAAGAAGACTTGCCGACCGACTAGTTTCACAACTAGTCGGTCGATGAATGATCTTTGACCGATTAACAGTCGAAATAGAATGAGCTGACATCAAGTTGATTTAGTCGGTCTAAGAACAAATGTTGACCGACTAGTTCATCAACTAGTCGGTTGACAAACGTTCTTTGACTGACTAACGATAAACAGTAACTTGACATGTACAGGGAAAAGCTCAACTAGTCGGTCTAAGAAGGATCACTGACCGACTAGTTCATCTACTAGTCGGTCGGTGAGTCAACTTGGACCGACTAACTGTAAACAGTAAAGAGCTATGAATTGAGAAGGCATTCTAGTCGGTTCAAGAAGCTTTGACGACCGACTAGATTGCCATCTAGTCGGTTGGTTCTTCTTCTTGAACCAACTAACATGCACAAGAAGCCGCGAATCGAAGCGCGATGCTTCAGAAAAGTTTGAGTGGGCTTCTACTAAGATCCTAGCTCTAAGATAGGAGCGATATGAAGATTAAAACGTAAGACCTACTCAAGGCTTAACATTCTACGAAAAGAAGCTAGAAGACATTAAATAAACTTGACGAACCGTCTTCAAAAGTTTCAATCGAATCTTCATGACTTCAATAGACGTCCTTGAGCTTCAACGAAGCTTCAAGCTCGCGATCACGCGCTTTGAGAAGTCGTGAGATGTCGTAATTGATATCCGTGGAATTTTGGCGACGATCTATATAACTGCGCTCATAAAGAGTTAGTTCACGATATATTTATGTTTGTTCATCATCCAAAACCAAATCCGGGGAGTCAATACTCAACAAAACTCATAATGCCTATTGGGTTTCAGGTTTAGTCCATCATTAAACCAGAAAGCCCATAAGTAGTCTCTACACATTAGAGGCCCACACCCTAACAAATACTGTTTACGGGTGTTTTCTCACCACTGGATCATTGACCGGGGATTGGATGGTTAACGTGGTCAAGGGATCGGTTGAAATCCCTTGGTCCACCAAGCATGCGTGTACTTGACAGGGGTTGCTTGGGTTCTCATGCCAGCTCCGTAAACGACCGGCTTGGAGGATCGAGGACGAGCAGGCTCTTCGCCCGGGGTGCTTGGCCTCGGTCAGTGGGGTGCGGAGGGGTAACCTCGGCACCTATATGAGTTTTCAGCATCGGTCAATCAAGTGCGGAGGGGTAGCCTCGGTGCCTTGATTGTTTCTTAGTCTCGGTTGGCAGTGATGCTCGTCGGGGCCAAGCGGGCTCAATGCCGCACGTGCCTTTCTTCAGTGAGTACTGCGCTGAGAGGTAGCCTCGATGCCTTGGGAGCTGCTTGACCTGGACAGATAAAGGAGATCGTCAGGGGGCGGACCTTGGTTCCGGCCAAGTCCCCTACGATGCCTAAGTCAGAACAGATCTGAAAGATACTTGGCGGGACCGGTATGGCTCGCAGGGAGGCCGATACGCGTATCCTCGAACCAAGCTAGGGAAGGGAAGGCAATGTGGAAAAACAAGGTCTTTTAGTAGAATACCTCCGTATGTCGGTATCTGGGATTAGGCCCCTCTCTTCGTCCCCCCTCGAGTCCCTATATAGGGATTCTCCCACAATCATCCCGTCTTTACGCCCCCCTATTCCGCCCCCATGATCCACCCCCCGAGCGCCTTTATGCACCATGAAGTTGGGTTGATGGGGTCCCTTAATGGTCATTAAGGGGGAGTGTTTTGGGGAGCGGTTAACTCCTGCGGTCGTGGGCTGACCAGGCGCACGTCCGATCGTGGCTGAGCTGCTAGAGGGCCCTTATGAGGGTCTTTGACCTTTGGCCCAAACTCCTTTGGGGAGGCTTTTTATTCCCGCGTGGGCTTGGGCCGCACGCTTTTGGGCCTCTCCAAAATGGTCGTATCAATTGCCCCCATCACTCGGGCTGTTCGGATTCTGTTGGTTCGGTTCGGGCAAAGTGACTTGTGTGGATTTTGACAGGCGCGTCAGTCGAGACCAGGCCATTAAATGGAGGACATAATGACGCAGCCCGTTTGAAATCCTCTGGGTGTGGAATTCGAAGCGCCGTTGGCCTCCAGATGCTGCCACCTACTCTCCTTCGGACGATCCTGATTCTGGGATTGCCTTTCATATAAAGACACAGCCCTTCTATGTTTGATTCTTTCGGGCCTTTCGATCTGACTCTGTTCTAGCAAGCTCCTTCGATCCCTCCATCGTCTTTCTTCCTTCAGATTCCCTCTAAGGTAACTCTCCCTCTTCCTCCTCTGCCCCACTCGATTTGTCCTATGGCGGCACTTAGAATAGGTGGTTCTGCGTCGGGGCTGGGGGTTCCTCCGGTGCCTGAGTCAGGCGATCCCCCGTCACAGAGGCCCGATGTCCCCTCGGCGACACGTCCCATTTTGGACAAAGGGAAGGGTTTGCTCTTCGTGGACCCGGTTGGTGATGATGTGGTTCAGGCGACGGAAAGGTTCGACGTTCCCTCGGTGATCCTTAGGTCGTCGTCTATGGTCCCCTTCTCAATGGCTACGGAGATCAGGGAGAAATATCGGTGCCTTCCGTATGACGTCCGGATCCCTTTCAGTGACGAAACGATTTGTTTCCCCAGGAGCAGGGAGGTCGGTGTCTACGTCGAGATGTTTCGCCTAGGGCTCTGCTTCCCCCTCCATCCCTTCATCATCCAGGCCATGGAGTTCTTGATGTTGGCCCTATGCCAGCTGACCATGTATTCGGTTGTGGTGTTTGTTGGGTTCATCATGATCTACAACGTTCATCGCTTGGAGCCGACCCTGCCACTCTTCTTCAACTATTTTCGGGTTCAGACGGTCGGCTGAGGGTCGTGTCAGCACATCCGGGCCCAAGCGGGGAGGGAGTGCTTGCTCGGCCTGCCCCGCTGGGTGGGGGGACTAGAGTTCGAGCTTCATCTTTGTCATTTTTCCTAGGGACGCCGTGATCCTGATAGGTTGGGGGGGGGCTATGTCAATATGACTTGACGTTGACCCTCTCAGAGGCCGACAAGGTCGCTGTCCGGCTGTTGTCGTCTCTGCCCTTAGTGGAGAGGTCGGTCTGGCCTCTGCTGGATGACCTGCTCCTTAAGACCGTTATGTGGTCCCCCGGTAGGTGTCCTGTTTTCTTTCCGCTTTGCCTTTTGCTTATCCTGATCTTCTTTCTTTCTACAGAGATGGCGGGTGAGAATTCAGCCATGATGTCAATAAGCTCATTCACCGGGGATCTAGCAGAGGCCGAGGAAACCCCTCAGGCCATGCGCCTCACCGTGCGGTGGAGGACGAGATACGCCAAGCCGATCCGATGGTTGGAAGGCTGGAGCCAACATCCGCTACAGTGCCGCCCGCTCAGGTCGCGGCGGAATCCCCTGCGGGGGAGACCGTGGCCGTCGATCCTACCCGCTCCATCTGCGCCGAGGGAGGCAACGAGGGCGCTGGCCCGGTGCCTTGCGTGCCCTCGGGCGGTCGCGACGGGGAGCAGAAGTGCCCCCCTCCGGAGTCCGGGCGGCCCGACGAGAAGATGAAGAAGAAGAAGAAGACCGAGGAGGCCCACCCCTCTGTGGTTCCCGGGGCGTTAATCGTCTCGGGAGAGACCCTCCCGCTGGCCTTGGTGGCCACCCCCGTCGACACAGCTGCCGTCTCTGGCCGGAGCCGGGGAACCCTGTTGACTCTCCAGGCCGGTCCCGAGGTCACGCCTGGTGACTCGGTCTTTGTTGACCGGGCCGTGGCCACCCAGCTGGCACGGAGCTCCGTCCTTCTAACAGACCGATCTCTCCTGGACAGAGTTCCTTTCGACCGACTGGCGGATAGTTTGGTCTGGTAAATCCAGCAGGTCGGTCTTTCCGTCATGCCCAATCCCGTTCCGTGATTTCCCTGGCTCACTCCCCTTGTTTTACAGGCCACCTGATGGCCGTTGAGGTGCAGTGCCGCGCGGCCCACGTGACCAACCTCGAAGAGTCTTTGGCGCAGGAGAGCCTGAGGGCTGGGGCGGCTGAGGTGGTGGCCGAAGAAGCCCGCATGGAAGCTCGCCATCTGCATCGTTGGGTGGATGAGCTCGCCTCCGAGGTGCTAGATCTGCAGGGGGCCTTGGCCGACGCTCAGAGGTCAGCCCAGGAGGTGGAAGAAGCATTCTGCCGAGAAAGGGGCAAGCTCTGGGTTGAATTGGGAGCCCTGCGTCAGGCGCACCCCATCCGGCTCATCGAGGAGGTGGAAAGAGGCTACGAGGGGG
Source organism: Scilla litardierei (assembly GCA_030789695.1). Taxonomy (NCBI): domain Eukaryota; kingdom Viridiplantae; phylum Streptophyta; class Magnoliopsida; order Asparagales; family Asparagaceae; genus Scilla; species Scilla litardierei. The sequence continues at coordinate 302,024,073 of CM061142.1, read as the reverse complement.
TCCTGAGGCCGTGGATCACGGAGGCCCTCAAGGAGGCCTTCAAGGAGGCCTTCGATTCCTACGAGGACCTCTTGACCCCCGGATTGTAACGACTGGTTTTTCTATATTAGTGTTATCGATATAATATATATGTCTTGGTGGATTTTCTCCTTACGTGTGATTTTCGTCCTTGTAGCTTTCGCTTTCGTTCGTTTCGTTGTGATTTTCTAGCTTCTTCCTTAGATCGTTGAGCCTGGAGTAAGTCACACATGACGAACTTCATATCGCTCATATCTTAGAGTTAGTTTGGGCTTAGGAGCCATAGGAATCCTTCCCGGAGCTTTGCGCTCCATATCGAGAATTTTCGTGCACGTTAGTTGGTTCAAGAAGGGGAACCAACCGACTAGATTCCAATCTAGTTGGTCAGGAACTCTTCTGGAACCGACTAGTTCATTAAATCAATTATTCAGGAGTTACTGTTTACTCTTAGTCGGTCTAAGAACAATCACCGACCGACTAGATGTGAAACTAGTCGGTGAGAACTTGCTCTCAGACCGACTAGTTCCTTTGATTAATTTTACCTAAGTTACTGTTTATCGTTAGTCGGTCCATGAACACTCACCGACTGACTAGGTCTCAAACCAGTCGGTCGACGGGCCTTCACAGACCGACTAATTAATTCCCAGATTTATTCTTCCTTACACTGTTTGATTTTAGTCGGTCATAGTTGGTCGACCGACCGACTAGTTTTTAAACTAGTCGGTCAAAAACCCTTCTATGACCGACTAATCGCCCCCGAAACCCTAGGTTTCGGGCAGCCGCCGGCTTGTTTCTATTTAAACCCCCGATCGTTTTCTTTTCTTTCTTTCACTTCTCTTGGCCATTTCCCTTCCCCTAGACCTCTGATCTTCCCCAACCTTCCTCTAGCCCTTCCTCCTTCCTCAAGAGCCCCTCTCACCCTCCATTTAGGCCGGCCTTCATGCTTTAGGCCGCCCCCAAGACCCCCAAGACCCCCAAAATCTCATTTCTCCAGATTTTCTCCCCGTTTCCAGATCTGAGCCGTAGTTCTCCGGATCGTTCTTCTGTTGCCGTGCTTGCTCGGCATCGTTCTTCCGCTACGATACGGTTAGTGAATCAATCCCTTAATATTCTCATAACCAACATGGTGATTTTTGTTAAACCCTAATAAAATGGATATTAGAGATATTGTTCTGATGTTGTTTTGCCATGGCAGCGATCTCATCCCCATAGCTAACATTTTGTGACGTGCCTCGTTGATCGTCATCCTTGGTGCCAGGCAAGTGAAACTTGCCACTTAGGGTTTTAGGCCATGCTTTAGGCCATTTGCATGTTGTAGGCGTAAAAGAGACTAGGCGACGAAATGATACTACCCTAGGCGCAAATTCCAGGATCTAGCTTGACAACGAAGCTTGATCCGACTACTTTAATTATTTGCACTTGCAGTCATCCCTACATCTTATTTGCCATGTTTAAATTCGATTAACGGTATGCAAAATTAACTGTTTATTGCCATGACATTGCATGCATCAAAAGTTCCATGATTACGTAGCACACGCTACACCTAGAGAATTGATTGAGGCTAGGCACCTGCTTTTGGCGGGCATAACCCTACGCCAAAAATACTTTTGGATTGTGAACCTGAAAACGAGCTCTTGTGCGGGGCAACCCTGGCTCATTTACTGAGCATCGTGTACAGGGACCCTGGCCCGTTTACATGTAGGAGGGGTAAGGGTTAAGCGGCCATTCAACTGGGAGTCTGCCCGATCAGCAACTTCAATTGTAAGGCGTAAACTCTGGGTTCTGGGGTAGTGTTAAGCGGCCACTCAGTGTGAATGTTAAACAGTTCAGCTGTAAGGCGTAAACATCTACAAATAACTTGAAAACGTGACTAGTGAGAAGATCGAGATTATTAGTAGCTTGGGTACTCTTGACATGCCATGATAATTGTTCTCTTGCACTTATTGTTACACCATGTCTTACTTGTGCACTCATACCATAACTGTCATGTCATGCATACTATAACTACTAGGTTGTTAGTTTACCTTTCCTTTCAGTTTCCTTGCCCAAGTCTCTTGTAGACTTGCTGACATGTGCCCCTTGCTCTTTTGGGTGACACATGTTAGATCCCGAGCTAGAGGTCGTTGCAGAGGATGTAGTGTTTGCTGGCGCTGAGCCAATGGTTGCCGAGGAGGAGTTTGTGGTCATTGGTGACCAGTCTTAGAGACCGCTTGTGTTCTCTTCCTTTGTTTAGGCTTGCTGTTAGTTGTCGGTGCGTGGCACCTTTGCTTGTATGTTGTACTTTGTTGGCCATGTATGGGCCTTAGATTTTTCCTTTTGAGCCTGGTGGCTTTTCTGTGATATTGTAATTTATTTTATGGATATTCTGAGATTTAATAGATTGCTTATTGTCTCATTTCATTATTATTATCGTTGTTTTGTATTGCATTGCAAGGACCTGCCAATTGAATTTTATACGCTTATCAGACTACAGCTTCACAGCTCCACGTCTGAGCGGACCTCCTCACGTCTCGCCTTCCATTTTAAGGAAGCGATGCGTGACAGGTTTTATTGGTGACCCATGCAAGTCCATTTGCAAATGCGAACTATCGGAACGATGATAATAATTATAGAATGTCCATTAAATAAATTAGAACATCCAAATTATAAGCCCGGAGTCTAGGTTTTTAGCGTTCCTATGTCTTAGGTGGCTGGTAGACGTGTTAGAGCACCTGTCCCAGCTTGAAATCCATTAGGTCAGGACTATAGTAAGACTTAGTTAGACTTTTGTCCTGGCTAGTTAGGGATCCCTGATTGTTTGTTAGACTCCATGCTAGTGATTGATATGATAGTCTTAAGAGTTACCTTAGTGGTTCCTGTCTAGCTCTGACCATGATAGATTCCTAGGATTTCTTTAGCCGTTCGCTTGGGTTCATCGATTTCGGGCCCAACAGAACATGATCTTGATTCTCTTAGAACCTTCCCTGAGGCCTCTAATATACTCTAGCCATTAGGAAGCCTTAGTGTTAAATTTCCCTTGACCTTTAGTCAACCGATGATTAGGACCCTCTGCTTCAATCTTTTCCTGGTCACTACACTTCAGTGTTACTGACCGTAGGTTTTCATCGTAGTTTTCTTGAATCGTAATTTAGGTGCATTCATCACGCAAACCACATTCATTGCCCTCGATTCACATGACCCCCTCCTTACTATTATCGTTGACCTTTCAAATCTTTTCCGTTGCAAATCTTGGTTCTTCCAAGGTCGTTTTCAAATTTTTCCTTATTAAAAGTTTCCACTCGATTTAAATTTTGTTTTAAACCTTCCTTCAGTATATTTCCATTACTTCCGATTGAGCTAAAGGTCATTCTTAGATTTTGAAGACTATTTGGTCGTAATTTTAAATTACTATCTTGTAACTATTTTTCTAACATATATCGTTCGCACTTGATTTTAAACTTTAGTACTATTTCGATAATTCGATATACCGCCTTTTCTAAATTGCGAAATTCATTTTAGCTATTTACCATACGTACTTTAAAATACTTCTTTCAAGATAAATAGAACTCCAATTAATTTATGAATATATACTAATTATAAGTTTATCGTACACGTACTTCAAGTCTTTATACCAACCCGTTCTTGTGGCAAATCCTAGTTTCCCCTAAAAGTATTTTCGATGTTCCTCTTTCGCTAAGTTTAAATTTGTTCGAAAACTTTTAATATATATATTAGATTTCATATTCTTTCGTCGACTTAAATTTATTTGTTCTTTTCTAAATATTGAAACTTTTGTCGAGATTTTTGATTATTAGTTTATAATATTTTCCAGCCTATATTTTCATATCGATATAAATGTCTTGCCCATTTTCATATACCAATTTTATTCTGATCCGTACTTCTGTTTTTCCTAACCCGAATTATAATTTTCTTTTCTTACTTATGCCATTAAAACTTATTCGAATACCGCATCGTGCTTACTTCTTATATACCTTTCAAGTCACATGGGACTTCAGCTTTCAGCAAGTCGATTTTATGCTCAACGTTTTCCCTAGTTCAGATTTTCGTAAAATTACTTTTCGAACCCATTTCCTGATTTAGACCTCCATAATTCGGTTTTAAAGCTTTATTACCAATTTAATAATTCTATATATATCCTCCCACTTACTTCCATACTACTAAGATGCTATTATCTTTCCATTCATCATACATATTTCTAAAAATGATTTCTAAAATAGAACTACAATTATTTTTATATATCAGTACTATGTTCGTTGTGCTCGTGCGTTAAGACCCTTGTATAAATCAGTTTCTGCTGGCGAATCCGGATTCTCTAAAAGTACTTTCAATACGGTTTATTGGAATTTCTCTTCAGTTTTAAGACTTGGAAAAACATTTGGCATGAGCATAAACTCTCTACACTATATTTGATCTGATTTCATTCCTTGAATCTCGAAACTTTTCCAAAATTTTTAAACTACTGCCGCATAATATTTTTCTAACCTATGTCCTTAATGTTCGTGTAAATGATTTACTTTTACTCGTGATAGCTTTATATAAGCTAAATAAACCATTCTTCTTATTATGTATATACGACTCAAACTTATTTCAAACGACTCATTTTATCGACCGGTTTCATACCCTTCGTTTTAACTTATATCTTTTACACACTATTTTTCATGTATCCTAATGGAGCATCATTACATCATTACACGACCGTTCTCATGCTTTTCGATCCTTCTATTCGTTACGCTTTTGATTTCAGTTTCTTTCCTTTTGTCTAGCCAATAGAGCTTGTCGTCGCCGTGTCAACATTAATATAGTTTGGTGGGCCCCATTAGTGTAATTTGATGTGTCGTCGTAGTGTATTAAATTTCATGGTGCATATGAAGTTGTATGTGTGTTGGTATTGGTATATTGTGTGTAGGTAGTTATGTATTAGTTGCATGAGTATAAGTGTGATATACATATGATAGTAGGATTATAATTGTTTGATTGGTATTACTTGTTTTTATGAGATGTCGTAAGCGTGTATACCATGAGGTCTACCCGACTACTGCACATCTTAACTAATGGATGAAGTAAATGTATTGATGTACCAATTATAGATGGATGGATATTGTATGAATATATGATACATGTATGTGACCATACGATGACTGCATTTATTAGGGAGAGTATTGTAATTATAAGTGTGCTGATGTTTGTAATATTATTATGGTATATGAAGTGATTGAAATAGGTGATATTACCTGATTAAATATTAAGGGTGTTTGACATTATGATATGTATATGGTTATGTTGGTAGATGTGTATGCATTAGAATAGTATTGGTATATGTATGGATGCTGAGTTATGTATATAGAATATTCTGCTATGATTTTGAGTCTCACTCAAGCTTGAGTGGGTATACTCTATGTACATTGGTGTATTTGTCTGTGATTGGTGTGAGGTGTTGGATGATGTATGTATAATGTTTGGATTGTTTGTGTCTGGTTTTGTTACGCACATGATTGTGGGTCACTAAACCAGAATATAGTTATAGGTGTTGGTCTTGTGGTATAGTTGTTTATTAGGGGGCTTGCCTGCGTGAATATATATATGTGCTAGCTAAAACTAAGTGTGTCGATGTACTGAGTTTATAATTGTATGATTGGTAAATATGAATGAAATGTTAGCGTGTGTGTGTGTGTGCACCATGCACGGATAAGTATGTGCTTAGTTATAAGTATTGATGACCATGGCATGTGTGGCGTGTCGTGAATATAGTTATAGGACTATATTTGAAGTAAATATATGGTGAATTATCTGTGTGCGTTTGAATGACTATAAATTGTGAAATTATAATGATGGTGGAAGTATATTAAATATAATAACTTGAGTTTAGAATGGTGTGGTGTGATTACAAGTGTTGACGTGTTTGGTATTGGATGTATACTATGAGATATAGGGAGTAGTGTATTCTTATTGCCTTGTTCATAGGTAGCTACCTAACGTAGAGTATTTCGATGGTATTTACTGGTGTGAACTATTTAATTGGTTGTGAGTATCAGGACTATTGTTTCGTGCTAGGAAGTAATAGCTACATAAGGGATGTATGTATGTATATATGATAGAAATACGTGTATGCATCTGACTGACTATGATAGGAATAAGTGTATGATGTGCGTGAATATATAGATATATACACATATCAGTAGTGTTAATGTTTGACTACCTAGTGCATATATATAAGCACTTGTATTGAATATATCTAGTTGAAATGTAATGTGACACTGATTGAGGGTAGTTACCAGAGCGACTAGATATGTTAGAAAGTCCGAGGACGGACTTTATTCTAAGGTGGGTAGGATGTAACGACTGGTTTTTCTATATTAGTGTTATCGATATAATATATATGTCTTGGTGGATTTTCTCCGTACGTGTGATTTTCGTCCTTGTAGCTTTCGCTTTCGTTCGTTTCGTTGTGATTTTCTAGCTTCTTCTTTAGATCGTTGAGCCTGGAGTAAGTCACACATGACGAGCTTCATATCGCTCATATCTTAGAGTTAGTTTGGGCTTAGGAGCCATAGGAATCCTTCCCGGAGCTTCGCGCTCCATATCGAGAATTTTCGTGCACGTTAGTTGGTTCAAAAAGGGGAACCAACCGACTAGATTCCAATCTAGTCGGTCAGGAACTCTTCTGGAACCGACTAGTTCATTAAATCAATTATTCAGGAGTTACTGTTTACTCTTAGTCGGTCTAAGAATAATCACCGACCGACTAGATGTGAAACTAGTCGGTGAGAACTTGCTCTCAGACCGACTAGTTCCTTTGATTAATTTTACCTAAGTTACTGTTTATCTTTAGTCGGTCCATGAACACTCACCGACCGACTAGGTCTCAAACTAGTCGGTCGACGGGCCTTCACAGACCGACTAATTCATTTCCCAGATTTATTCTTCCTTACACTGTTTGATTTTAGTCGGTCATAGTTGGTCGACCGACCGACTAGTTTTTAAACTAGTCGGTCAACAACCCTTCTATGACCGACTAATCGCCCCCGAAACCCTAGGTTTCGGGCAGCCGCCGGCTTGTTTCTATTTAAACCCCCGATCGTTTTCTTTTCTTTCTTTCACTTCTCTTGGCCATTTCCCTTCCCCTAGACCTCTGATCTTCCCCAACCTTCCTCTAGCCCTTCCTCCTTCCTCAAGAGCCCCTCTCACCCTCCATTTAGGCCGGCCTTCATGCTTTAGGCCGCCTCCAACCCCCAAGACCCACAAAATCCCATTTCTCCAGATTTTCTCCCCGTTTCCAGATCTGAGCCGTAGTTCTCCGGATCGTTCTTCCGTTGCCGTGCTTGCTCAGCATCGTTCTTCCGCTACGATACGGTTAGTGAATCGGTCCCTTAAGATTCTCATAACCAACATGGTGATTTTTGTTAACCCCTAATAAAATGGATATTAGAGATATTGTTCTGATGTTGTTTTGCCATGGCAGCGATCTCATCCCCATAGCTAACATTTTGTGACGTGCCTCGTTGATCGTCATCCTTGGTGCCAGGCAAGTGAAACTTGCCACTTAGGGTTTTAGGCCATGCTTTAGGCCATTTGCTTGTTGTAGGCATAAAAGAGACTAGGCGACGAAATGATACTCGCCTAGACGCAAATTCCAGGATCTAGCTTGACAACGTAGCTTGATCCGACTACTTTAATTATTTGCACTTGCAGTCATCCCTGCATCTTATTTGCCATGTTTAAATTCGATTAACGGTACGCAAAATTAACTGTTTATTGCCATGACATTGCATGCATCAAAAGTTCCATGATTGCATAGCACACGCTACACCTAGAGAATTGATTGAGGCTAGGCACTTGCTTTTGGCGGGCACAACCCTACGTCAAAAATACTTTTGGATTGTGAACCTGAAAACGAGCTCTTGTGCGGGGCAACCCTGGCTCATTTACTGAGCATCGTGTACAGGGACCCTGGCTCGTTTATATGTGGGAGGGGTAAGGGTTAAGCGGCCATTCAACCGGGAGTCTGCCCGATCAGCAACTTCAGTTGTAAGGCGTAAACTCTGGGTTCTGGGGTAGTGTTAAGCGGCCACTCAGTGTGAATGTTAAACAGTTCAGCTGTAAGGCGTAAACATCTACAAATAACTTGAAAACGTGACTAGTGAGAAGATCGAGATTGTTAGTAGCTTGGGTACTCTTGACATGCCATGATAATTATTCTCTTGCACTTATTGGTACACCATGTCTTACTTGTGCACGCATACCATAACTGTCATGTCATGCATACTATAACTGCTAGGTTGTTAGTTTACCTTTCCTTTCAGTTTCCTTGCCCAAGTCTCTTGTAGACTTGCTGACATGTGCCCCTTGCTCTTTTGGGTGACACATGTTAGATCCCAAGCTAGAGGCTGTTGCAGAGGACGTAGTGTTTGCTGGCGCTGAGCCAATGGTTGCCGAGGAGGAGTTTGTGGTCATTGGTGACCAGTCTTAGAGACCGCTTGTGTTCTCTTCCTTTGTTTAGGCTTGCTGTTAGTTGTCGGTGCGTGGCACCTTTGCTTGTATGTTGTACTTTGTTGGCCATGTATGGGCCTTAGATTTTTCCTTTTGAGCCTGGTGGCTTTTATGTGATATTGTAATTTATTTTATGGATATTTTGAGATTTAATAGATTGCTTATTGTCTCATTTCATTATTATTATCGTTGTTTCGTATTGCGTTGCAAGGACCTGCCAATTGAATTTTATACGCTTATCAGACTGCAGCTTCACAGCTCCACGTCTGAGCGGACCTCCTCACGTCTCGCCTTCCATTTTAGGGAAGCGGGGCGTGACACGGATCGTGAGGGTCTTCCGGGACTCCTTCCAGAGGTTTGAGGAGCGTGTCCGGTAGTCGCTTCTCCGACCTCAGCCAGGTCCCGAAAAGCCTCCCCGCTCCGAACAAGGCGAGGTCCCAGAGGATGCCTCATCCCGGGCCCCGGGCCCCTAGGCGACGTTCCTCTATTTTTGTTCCCTTCCCCCTTGCCCTGTAATATGGAACAATTTTTGGGTGTAATGTACAAAGAGTTTTGTGGGTCTTTGTACCTTTTTACCTCCTGTCATTTTCCTTGTGTAGCATTTCTGTTCCTGCCGATTGTTTTCCGGGTAGTCTCTGCTTCTGGCCTCCCCTTGATCGAGCCGTTTCACAGTGGGGGGAAGACCCTTGGTCTTCTGAGCCACAGTTGTGTTCGATCCTGCCAGGGGGTGATCCCCTGATGTCCCTCTGCCACCTGTCGTGTGGGCGGGTGATCCTCGGGACACCACGTGAGTCAGCCCAGTGGATTAGTGCCTCAGGGGTGCTCCTGGCTGACCAGCGATTATGCCAGCTGTGGTTTTCTCCTCGTCTGCGATCCTCAGGCCGATCGAATGATTGCCTTGCGGGGGGCTCGCCTCCAGTCTTATAGGCGGTCGGGGGATCGGCCAGCTGAGGGAGCTGCCCCCAGCCTTACGGCCGATCGGATCGTTTGGGCTGCTAAAAAAGCTATCCCTAGGCTTATGTCCCATCGACGTTTCAGTATGCCGGGGGAGTTGCCCCCTAGCCTTACGGATGGCCATGGTGATCTGTCCGCTGGGGGAGTTGCCCCCAGCCTTACGGTCGGTCGGGTCAGTTGGTCAGCGGGGGGAGCTACCCTCCGGCTTACGACCAACCGATGAGCTCGCCTGCTGGGGGAGTTGCCCCAGCCTTATGGACGGCCCCTGTGATCGGCCCGCGGGGGGAGTTGCCCCCCACCTCGCGGTTGATCAGGTCAGTTGGTCAGCTGGGGGAGCTACCCTCAGACTTACGACCAACCGATGGACCCCCTGCTGGGGGAGTTGCCCCCAGCCTTACGGACGGTCGGGTCAGTCTACATGCTGGGGGCTACCCCCAGGCTTACGGTAGATCAGGGGCTCGGCCCGCTGGGGGAGTTGCCCCCAGCCTTACGGTCGTCCCGTGCGATCGACCCGCTGGGGGAGTTGCCCCAGCATTATGGTCGACCGAAGGATTCGACCCACTGGGGGAGTTTTCCCCAGCCTTACGATCGTCCCGTATGATCGACCCGCTGGGGGAGTTGCCCCAGCCTTATGGTCGACCGAATGATTCGGCCCGCTAGGGGAGTTGCCCCCAGCCTTACGGTCGTCCCGTGTGATCGACACGCTGGGGGAGTCGCCCCAGCCTTACGGTCGACCAAGCCTCCGGCCCGCTGGGGGAGTTGCCTCCAGCCTTCCGGCTGATCAGCGTAATTAGTCTGCCCCGGGGGGAGAGTCCCCATCTGCTCTGCGGTCGATCGCCTAGCTAGATACGGTGAGAAAAGCAGAGCTTGTACTAACACGGTTTTATTTTCATTCCTTGAACCTGGGTGTACATTTGGAGGAAAATAAAACGTGGAAGGCGAGGGTAAGCTAATCTTGCCCGGGCGCAGCTACGGTTGATTGTCCCATCTGCTCACTCGATGATGCACATAGACGCCTGAACCACATTCACCTTCTTTCCCTTGTCCATCTTCCTAAACGTCCCTTCTCCCGGGGTGGCGGTTGAGTCGTCGAAAAAATTCTTTTGGTGGCCTCGGCTGACCAGTTTTTCTATATCCTTCTTTAAGTGCCAGCAGTCGTCGGTGTCGTGCCATTGTCTTTGTGATACTTGCAATACTTATCCTCGTCCTTTCTGCCTCTCTTCATCCTCGGAGGCAGCCTGCTAAAACGCCCCTCCTTTTGAGCATGCGCAAGGACGACGTCTGGGGCGGTGTTCAGCTTGGGTGGTCGTGCCTCCTCACTGCACTGCTTTCCTTTTGTCTTCTTCTCCTGCTGAGGTTCGTCAGGTCTGCAGCATTTGCTCTTGTCCTGCTTGGAGCCCTGTCTAGCCCCTGTTGGGTGACTTCCGTCATCTGCGGCCAGCGCCTCCTCTGTCAGCATGTAGCTCTCCGCCCGGGCTATGACCTCGGCGAGGTCTTTCGGGGGATCATTGTGCAATGACTTCTTCAGGCCCCTGTGCCAGAGCCCTTTCTTCAGGGCTGTTTTCACAACCAGCTCAGGACAGCTCTCCACATTCAGTCTCTCCATGTTGAAGCGACGCATGTAGTGCCTTAGGGTTTCTCTGGGACCCTGCACCACATTGAACAGGAGTTCTGAGTCCGGTTTTACCTGGCGTCCGGCCATGAACTGTTTGCAGAACTGCTGGGAGAGGTCCTCGAAGCTGTCGATGGAACAGTTGGGGAGGCTGTGGTACCAACTCCGGGCTGATTTTCGAAGGGTGGAGTAGAAGCCTCTGCAGAGTAGGGTGTCGTCGGCTCCTTGGAACGCCATGACCCCCTCATGGTCCATCACGTGGTCTTCCAGGTCCCCCGTGCCATCATACTTCTCTAAGGTCGGCACCTTAAATCTGGAGGGCACCCGTGCCTCGGTTATCCTTCTGGTCAACAGGCAGCGGTCACCCCTGGTGCCCCCTGGATGCCCTCCCGTGCTAACACAGAGGTCGAGTTGCTGCGGCGAGTGAACAGGGTAACACCGGGGGCTTGCCCGAATCCCAGTCGAGCCGGGGACGAGAGTTGGTCAGCGGGAGCCTCTCCTCTCCCGTTGGTATTCTCGACTCCTTCGCCTTCTACGATGGGGGCTTTCATTCCGGCTGGGTCGGTCCCCAATGGCCCGACGATCGGTCGATCGTCGATTTGTTGAGTGTGGTCACCGAGACGAGGCCGTTGCCGATTCGTCTCCAGCTTGCTCGAGACCCACCTCGTTCACCGCCCAAAGTGTGGTGGGCGTGAGGGATCGCACTGGGACGAAGTTCAGCAGGGTGAATCGCCGTTCAGGGTTGGCTCCCTCATCTAGGAATGGCAATATTGCGGGGCGGGGCGGGTATTTAACTACCCAAGCTTGCCCCGACCCATCTACAGGCCGGGTCGGGTCGGGTCAGGTCACGGGCCGGGGCGGGTCGGGTTCTTTCTTACCAAAACCTGGTCGGGTCAGGTCGGGCCGGTCGGGTCAGGTCATTAGTGCCATCCATATGAATCCCAAATAAAAAGTTTATTTGTGAATTGGGAGAATTTTGATTTATTTGGTAATTTGGAATTTGGAATTGGCCCAATTAGGAGAACCTTGGAATAGAGTATGAGTTATGGGTTATTCGCTGACTGCATGGTCCGCATCAAAATAGTAAGGTTTTTTAGAACCTCTATAGTTTATCGGGGTGGGCCGGGGCGGGTCGGGGCGCATACAAAGCCCAAGCTTGCCCCGACCCGGCTGCGGGCCGGGTCGGGCCGGGTCAAAACCGGGTCGGGCCGGGCGGGTCAGGCCATTAATGCCATCCCTACCCTCATCCCCGTGGTCAGTGACCATGGCCGAGTGTAAAGGCTGGCGGTCCCCTCCCTGACCGAGGGTGTCACGCCCAGCTTCCCTAAAATGTAAGGCGATACGTGAGGAGGTCCGCTCAGACGTGGAGCTGTGAAGCTGCAGTCTGATAAGCGTCTGTAAAAATTACGAAAAGTAGCAGGTCCTTGAATTGCGATGAAACAACAATAATAATAATGAGCAGATAAAAGAAACATCCACCAATAAAACATCCAAAAAATTTTCTCAACATCACAGAAAAGTCACCAAAAAGTACGAGTCTGAACAAAGGCCTAAAACATGGCCAACAACAAAGAGATGGGTGTTACGCACAGAAACCTAATCAGCAACTACTGAAAAGCAACTACTAAAAGAGACTCTAAGTGAGTCTAGGATTGGTCACCAGTGTCCTCGAACTCAGTCTCTGGAGGGACCTCAAACTCAACCTCAACGAACTGCTCGTCCTCCGCTACCTGCTCCGTCTCAAAACCTGACATGTGACACCCAAAGAGAAAAGGGCACATGTCAGTAAAAGTCTCCCAAAAGAAGGCGGAGGACTTTTGTGCAAGGATACAAATATAGAAAAACAACTAGCAGTTCTAAACAATATGAAATGGCATGACATTAAAAGATGCAACAATTTAAAGTGACTTGATGACATGCATGCACGTCGTAGCAGAACTACGAAAACAATATTTCACGATTCAAGAACATTATCATTTCACAGTGTGCACAGAGTTTACGCCTTACAATTGAAGTGGATGTACGGGCACACTTCTACGCTGAGTGGTCGCTTAACCCTACCCCTCCACGTGTATCGAGCGTTGGTTTCCCAACAACAATGTGCTTGCTTCTGGGTCACAAGCCAGAAAGTGTTTTTCAATATGGCATAGGGTTGTGCCCGAAAAAGCAGGTGCCTAGCCTCAATAGCAATAACATTTGTAGCGTGTGCTACTCAATCACGAAGAAACATGATGCATGACATGACATGGAATGAACAGTTAAAGTGTGTACCGTTAATTGAAAATTAAACATGCATGGCAGCATGAATGAAAGCAAGTAAAGGTGTCGGATCTAGCTTCGTTGTCAAGCTAGATCAAGTAGGGCGTCTAGACAGCTATCATTTCACTGTCTAGTCTCTTTTACGCTAACAAACAAATTGGCCTTAAAACGTGGCCTAAAACATTTACTGGCAAGTATCACTTGCCTGCACAACCAAGCTGAAGTCACGATCAACCAGAGTCCAAACTACCTACGTGTTCAGATTGCAGTCCAGCCTACATTCCAATTTATTAATCTTGATTAGTGAATCACAACCATTAGAAATTACCAATTTTAGTTGATTAACAGGCAAGTGTGATTCCTACGGGGCAGATCTTACCTCAACACGACACGGAGCTACTCTGACGTCGGGTAGCGACGTCAGGGGTTGGATTCCTGTAGTGCGTACGGTACGGAACGACGGGTACTCTGTGATAAATCACGTGCATGAATGAGTTCGTTACGACGGAACTAGAATTTATAAGGAAACCTAAGACGTCTAATGAACCAATTTTAATTAGGTTTTCTATTCCAAGATAGGCGACACATCAATACTAATGATCATAGAAATTACTAACGTGATAATAACGTCACGTTGCTAGTACGGCAGTTAAACAACAATTATAAAAACAACCTAGGCTAACATGTTACCTATAAGTCATTTAAACGAGTTATTAACCCTATAATCATCATTTAGCTTATAGATCTTAGTCACCCCACATAGGATACTGTTAGTACTATTATAGGGTACAATGCTCACTTGAGAATTCACATATTCACTTAAAATAGTTCTTGTTATGGATATACTCAAAAATTGTATGACAACCTATAATAGCTTTCTTTTTAGGGCTCTGATCATCAAGTCCTCTTCTAATAAAAGGAGAGCACCTAAAGTTTAATACAAAAAAACAACTGCACACCTATATAAAAGCATGCAGTCAGATGTAGCAGTTATTATAATACTAACCTAAAATAACTTTATAAGACTAACATATATTATGAATGATGATGAGTAACAAGTAAAACACATGCCCCCATCGTTCAAACGCATGCTTACGTGTATAAGCGGCGAACTCCTCGCGGATGACCTAGCAAGTGGCGGCGTCGGAAGTCGGACGGGAGGCCGTGGGGGTCTACGCGATGCGGGCGGTGCCGTGGCCGTCGGGCAGCGCTGCAGTCGCGCCGGGCAGCGGCAGCTGTCGTGCCTGGCGTCACAGCTCGCTTGGATCACTGCTCATGGCACCTGGGTGGCACTGCGCTCCTGGGCGGCTATCTAGCACCAGAGAGAAGGGTCGAAGGGCTGTCGCGAGGGCTAAACGGCGGGGAGCGGTGGTTAACGGCGGGGAGACACCGTGGGGAGGAGGTCGGAGGGTATGACGGGCAAGGGTCACCGTGGGGTTGAAGCGCACGTCGAGGAGGAGGCTGCGGGGTCTTCTTCGCGTGGGGAGAAGAAAAGGACGGCGGAGGGTCGTTTTGCTTTTGCTGGGAGATAGAAAAGCCCTATGATTATTAAATAGAATAGGGTAGATCGGGGCTATCACGTGGAAGAGAGAGAGGGGAACGTGGGAAGAGAGTGTACGATTGTGGGGATGGGTAGCGGGCTGTTAGGATTGATTTGCTGTTTAAAACTTTTCACCCTTTTTTATATAAAAACAAAACATTTGATTTCCTATGCAAAAGCAACCTGCGTAGGTCATAGGAGGAAGTTGGTCAAAGGTTTTTTTAAAAAGAAATGATTAATTAAGTTTTTTTGTATTAACAATGAAGAAAACCGTACAAGATCTTTTATATACCAAAAATGTTTATTAACAAAAATGTTTTTAGAGCCTAATAATGGGTTAATAGCATGTAGTTCAAACGACATCCTAAAATTACAAGGAAAATACCGGGACGCTCACGCCTCCGAGAGGGTTACAACAGCATATCACATCATAGTGTTCGGATACAAGAAAGGTCCAAAATAAATATGTGTACGAACAAGAGTACACGTACGAAGAAAGTACGATCGAAAAGCGACTGTGACATCCTACCCACCTTAGAATAAAGTCCGTCCTCGGACTTTTTAACTACAATAACATATCTATTAGTCTGCTAGTAACTACCCCAATCACACTATAATTCATCCAGGTATAGTCACCCCAAGTGCTAATATTGCACTAAATAGTCAAACATTAATACGACATACCTGTATACACATGCACTCTCTATACTTATACCTATCATAGACAGTCAAATTCATACACATACTTCAATCATTCATGTAGTCACTTACATCCCCTATATAGCTATCACACACTATCGCATAACCAAGTCTCTCATCCTTACATGAAAATAATTTCACACTAGGAAATACAATCATAACACTCACGTACATATAACTACCTATGAACGAACAAACATGGATATACTACTCCCTATATCCCCTAGTATACATCCAACACCAAACACATCAACATATATAATCACACCATACCATTATTAAATCAGGTTTACTATATCTAACATGCATTCACTCATCACACGTACCATAATCACAAATACCTATAACTAAGCACATACTTACCCGTGCATGGTGCATACCCACACACGCTAATATACCATTCATACATACCTCTCATACTACTATGTACTTAGCACAACAACGCACCTAGTTTAGCTAACAGACATACCTCAAACGTGGAAAACCTTAGTAATTAACTATACCACAAGACCAACACTCATAACTATAATAGGGTATAGTCACCCACAATCGTGTGTGTAACACAACCAGACACAAACAATCCTATCACTATACATACATCATCCATCGCTATATTCATGGTACTACACGTAAACCACAAACAAATGTAACAATATACTTAGAGTATACCCACTCCAACTTGAGTGAGCCTCAAAACCCACATCAGAATACTTTATATACATAACACTGTATCTATACATATACCAATACCGCTCCAATATGTATATATATACATATATCTACCAACGTAACCACATACATACCATAATAATATTACAATCATCAGCACACGTATATAATCAAATACATTATCCCTTATATATATGCATCGTATAGCCACATACCTATAATGTATATACATATCATAGCAATATTAAATATAATCAGTACGCTAATACCTATACCTATCCATGCATAGTCACGACATACAATAGTCGTGTATACCTCATGGTACACACGCACACACACAACGTCCCGTAAAGACAAGCAATACCAAACAAAGTTATAGCCCTATTACCGTACGTATATTACACGTATTCATATAGTAAGCACATATCTACGTGCGTGCACACGCCCACACGTACTAACATATAGATCAAATAATAGGCATGCACATTTAACTATAAGTACCCTATTATCATTACACTTAACCTGCACATGACTTACTAGTATACTATTTCAAGCATCTACAAGTATCTTCAAACTACATACACTACTAGTATATACTCCAATACAATTTCCAATATATATACAGACATCCCTAAAGTGGTATAGCTATCCACACACTTATATATAAACACTATCATTCATACAACTTCATATATATCATGAATAACACTGAGTGTGTATATATCACACAAGAGGCAAACATTAATATACTACAGGGGAGTACACTCATACGTGAGTGATACGCCAGGGTTCACACACACGAGTCCACACACTCTACTTATACATGCACCACAACGACATCACACAAAAAAATATAAATCGATGGGCCCACTACTAAACTAGAGTCGACACAGGCAACGACAAGCACTATTGGCTAAACAATAGAAAGAAAACCGAAACCAAGAGCGTAAGAAAGAAAAGATCGGAAAGAACGAATTCTGTTAAGGTGATGATAAGGAGACAGCTTGGTTAGGTGAAACAGGGATATAATTGTGAATGTTCAGATAGAGGAAGGAAGATGTAATATTACCCTTATAGGATACGGAAAAATAGTGTGTAAATGACATAAGTTAAAATACGAAAAGGATAAAACTGTCGTACTTCAAAGTTGGACTTTCCTTTTGCATAAAAAACATTTGGAGGTCGATAAAATGAGTTGTTCGAAACAAGTTTGAGCCGCATATACATAATAAGAGAAAAGCGGTTTATTGGCTTATTGAGAAATCATTATAAGAAAGAAGTAAAACATTCACACGAACATTAAAGACATAGGTTAGAAAATATTATACATCAATAATTTAATAATTTCGGCAAAAGTTTCGAAATTCAAAGAATGGAATTAAATCAACTGAAGTGCAGAAAATTTTAAGCTCATGCTAAGTGTTTTCAAAGTCTTTAAACTGGGGAGAAATTTAAAATAAATAATATTGAAAATACTTTTAGAGAAACCAGGAATTGCCAAAAGAAACGGATTTATGCAAAGATTGTTGAAGTATGGGTACGATGAACCTAGAACTGATATATATAAAAAATATCGAAGTTCTATTTAGCTTAGAAAAATATTCTAAAAGTACGTCAGTAAGTGGTTAAAGTAATAGACTTAGTAGTTTAGAAAGGAAGGAATGATATTTTTGAATTTTCAAAATGGTAATAAAGTTTTAAAACCGAAATACGAAAGATCTAGGTCAGGGAATGATTACGAGATAATAATTTAAAAATTACAACCAATAGACTTCAAAATCTACGAAAGAACGTTAATTCAATCGAAAAGTAAGGAATTTAAATATATAGGAAGGGGGTTTAAAACAAAAATTAAACTGAGCAAAACTTTTAATCAAGGGAGATCGAAAACAACTTTGAAAGAATCAAGATTTTCAACGGAGGAGATTCGAAAGATCAACGATAATCGCAATGTGGTGATCATGTGCATCGAGAGCAAAGAATGTGGTTGTACGATGAATGCGCCTAGATTACGATTCAAGAAAAACTACGATGGAATTCTACGGTCGGTAACACAGAAGTGTAGTGATCAGGAAAATGATAGAATCAAGGGTTCTAATTATCGGGTTGACTAAAGGTCAAGAGAAACTTAATACTAAGACTCTCTAATAGACTAGACTGTAATAGAGGTCTCAGGGTGGGGTCCTAAGAGTAACAAGATTACGTTCTGATGGGCCCGAAATCGATGGACTCAACGAACGGCTAAAAGAAAAGCCCTAGAAGTCTAATATGGTCAGGGCTGGTTGAGAGACTACTAAGGCAACCTATGACGAGTACAACTAAATCTTGACAAAGGCTCCTGACTATCAAACATGGACATCTACCTAAGTCTTCCTACCATCTAAGACAGGAAAACGTTCGGATTAGACTTAATCGTGACTCGAATGTTATGAATAATTAATTGGATGTTATTTATCATTATTGTTGTTCTGATAATTCTTGGATGCAAAGGGAGGACCTGCATGGGCCACCAACAAAACCTGTCACGTCTCGCTTCCCTAAAATGGAAGGTGAGACGTGAGGAGGTCCGCTCAGACATGGAGCTGTGAAGATACAATCTGATAAGCATCTGTAAAAATTACGAAAAGTAGCAGGTCCTTGCAGTGCGATGAAACAACAATAATAATAATGCGCAGATAAAAGAAACATCCAACAATTTTTCTCAACATCACAGAAAAGTCACCAAAAAGTACGAGTCTGAACAAAGGCCTAAAACATGGCCAACAACAAAGAGATGGGTGCTACGCACCGAAACCTAATCAGCAACTACTGAAAAGCAACAGTAATGCCCTGATAGCTACTGCACAAGTACTAGAGGGGGGTGAATAGTACTTTAAAATAATCAAAAGTATAATTCCTAATTATTGTGCAAACACAAACAACAATGCAGAATAACTACAAACAACAAGAATTCAACAATGCAAACATGCGATATAACGGGTTCGGATCCACCCAAGTCTCCCTGACTTGTTCCCGGTGATCCTACGTCCCAACCACCCGGATCCCCTCCGGATACTTGAGTTAGAATCCTCTAACCCAAGTTTTGCACTATGAAATTCTTGTAGAAAACCTCTACAAGACCAATCATACACAAATGAAAACGTGACTCCCACAACCCGGGATCACGATCTTCTCTCACAACCGAGAGATAAACTTGCAATATCAATGTAAATGAAACAATGAAATACTTACCAACAAAATCATATGCCTTGAGTAAACTTACAATTTTAGGGTAAGGAGGATTTTGAGGAAGAAGATGACACCAAACCCTAGCTCCACCAAGATGACCAGCAATAGATGGCTAGGGAGAGATTGGTGACTTTGAATCAAGCTCTTGGCTTGAGTGGCTCATAATGAAGAGAATCTCTCTTGAGGAATTAGGGCTCAAGAAGTTGAGGGAGAGATTCTTGTGAGAAGAGAGAGCATAGAAATGAGATTGAATGGATCCTCTCTTGGATGTGAAAATGTCTCTATTATCAGCCTTGAATCCCTGGTTTGAAGCTCTCAAACATATATAGGGAAAAGACAAAACGGTCACAAAATTTGTGGCATTTAATGCCCCAACGGCTTTATTCTGAAGCAGCTTAATCGGTCTAAGAAGGATCACTGACCGATTAGTTTCTCAACTAGTCGGTTGGTGATTCTTCTTGGACCGACTAAGAGGTTCACAGCCAATAAATATAGTTCAGGAGATATAGAACTAGTCGGTCTAAGAAGACTTGCCAACCGACTTGTTTGTCAACTAGTCGGTCGGTGAGTATTCTTTGACCGACTAAGCAGATGAAATCTAATAAGCTGAACACAAGAGAACTAGTCGGTCTAAGAACAAATTCTAATCGACTAGTTTCACAACTAGTCGGTCGACGGTTGTACTTTGACCGACTAACGATAAACAGTAGCTCAGGCTGTGAAAATGAAGATATAACTAGTCAGTCTAAGAAGGATTCCAAACCGACTAGTTTGACAACTAGTCGGTCGGTGAACCTTCTTAGACCGACTAATTGGTCAACAGTGAATGAGCTGAAATGGAGTAGGCTATCTAGTCAGTTCAAGAAGGATTGCCGACCGACTAGATTGCCATCTAGTCGATTGGTTCTTCTTCTTGAACCAACTAAGATGCATAAGAAGCCGAGGAAAGAAGCGATAAGCTTCGGAAAAAATTCTAATGGCTTCTATGACAATCCTAGCTTTAAAATATGAGCGTTATGAAGATTATAATGTAAGTCCTACTCAAGGCTTAACATTCTATGAAAAGAAGCTAGAAGACAATAAATTAAACATGACGAACCATCTTCAAAGCTTCAAACCGAATCTATTGACTTCAATAATGCTCCTAGAGCTTCAACGAGGCTTCAGGCACATGATCACGCGCTTTGAGAAGTCTTGAGACGTCGCTTTTGATGTACGAAGTAATTTGGCGACGATCTCCATAACTGCGCTCGCAAAGAGTTAGTTCACGATATTTATGTTTGTTCATCATCAAAACCAAATCCAGGGAATCAATACTCAACATTCTCTCCCTTTTTGGTGATGACAAACCAACATAAATAATAATCATTAATAATGATTCAAATGAAATTTACTTACTCCCCCTACATTGATGACACGTTAGTTCCATATTAAATAATAATCATACGCATCAAGCAGACGAGGAAAGTATAAAACATGATCCAATTATTGAAATTTAGGATCAAAATCCATTTTATATCTTAACTCCCCCTGAATCTATCATACCAAATTAGATTCACGGTAAATTGCTTTGAATTATCATGTAGCACATCGTCATTATTAATTCTCTCCCCCTTTGGCATTAGCAAAAAGAGCGGGAGGAGATTAACGACAACAACAATGGCTAAAATTAAAAGCACGAGAGTCTAAGAATACGACCACGGTCCAAATGACACCAATGGAAAGTAACGAAGAAAATCAAAGCGTCCCAACGAGACCATAGTCGAAAAACGAAATCATCAAAACTCAAAACCAAATTCACGTATTGAGTTATGGAACATACTCTCCAATATCAACATTCATAACGAATTGAATGCATGGAAAACAATTTTATGTTTTCATACAAACAAATCTATCTAATCAATACAATCGTCGAGCGACGAAGTCAACATCAGAGACAAAAATACAATGTGCACAAGAAACGAATGGCAACATGATGTACACATCATACAACACCAAATGTCACAACATCGATCGAAAAGGATCACAAAGGGTAAGCATACCAAATCTAAGTGAAGTGTGCGATGTGAGGTGACAAGATGATTAAAAACAATATGAATATTAAATATTTATATCATGCAAAATTGTTATGCCAAAGTAGAGATAGTAACTTCGTAAAATTTATGGCATACACACTTCTAGTACACTAGGATACGAATTGAAACAATGTTTAAAAGAACCATAGTACTAGTATGCATTCCAGAAGAGATACTCACTAAATGAGTCAATAATAAGCATGGAATGCCATGAGAATAGGAAAGATAAGAATTATAACATAAGCTCAAAAATAGCATCAAGATATGCATGAGATAGACTAAAACACAAAGTGACATCTACATGCATTCAACACACATGGACACCATATGTAAGAATATACTTACAACATTAAGCTCCCCCTACTTTGGTGCATCACTTAAGCACCATCAACTCCATTTGAATGAAAAACTTTGAAAACCAATGAGTTGGTAGAGTTGGTATCCCACGGTGGATTGAACCTAGAAAACATAATTTTGATATCCAATTATTCTTGGAGCTAAATATTGATTTGTTGCTCCTTCTCTTACTCTTGAGTACCTGAAGATAAAAATATCATTCCATGGAACCCAAGGTCATTGGGTCCTAAGAGATTAGACCTTTGGAAGCCAAGTCCAATTGGACTTAGACTTCCCAACAAAATCATCATTGTGCACAACATTCATGAAATACGAATTAATATATGCTTGTTTTTCATGCATGCTTGTGTCCTTAGGGCCCCAAATGGTGAATGTCTTGGGAGCCCTATTCCTATTGGGAGCATGCGTACGTTGTTGATTTCTACGTGATGCATGTGGCCTATGAGGAGGTGGCCTAGGAAATGCATGTCGCGGATAAGCATATGGCACATGATGAAATGGTGGTGGCGACATATGATATGGTGCATGATGATAATCATTCATATGATAGTGATGATGTGGTTGAACATATGCATGTGGAGGAACACGTGCATGAGTGTGTCTCACATGGTGTGCACGTGCTCATGGACGTGGAGCATAAAAAACATCATACATGCGAACAGGTGGGGTAGGATGTGTGTTCCTACGTGGCATAGCATTGGCATACATAAACGTATGACCCTTCTTTGGAGGTCCACCAAAAGTGGGTTTCTTTCCAAACGGGGGGTGTACCTAGTGGAAGCACCATTGGTAGATGAACTACCCATGGGGTGTTTACTCCCACTAGTTAAGGCATCGGAAGATGGCCTAACAGAGGTGGTGGACGATTTGGATGAATTTCCCATCTTATACCCCCAAGCCAATGTGATGATTGGCCGGAAGTAAGTCATTTAGTATATTATCCAAATGGCCCTGACCTTTATTGAATTTATTAATTCGGCCTAATGTGCACTTATACTTCTCGGTGAGAGAATGCATAGAAGCATCCAAGGTGGACACTTGCGATGTGAGTGCATAAACACGAGACTTGAGATTCTCATTCTCAATACTCAAAGTTGAGTTTTGAGAGGTCAAATCCGCTATATCGTGTTCATCCGAATTCTCAATATGAACATGCTCAAGTTGAGATTTGAGATTTACAATCTCATTTCTCAAACCTTCAACAACGGTGTCGTTGTTGATGATGATAGGCTTATGTGAGGTTTAGAGACTAGTTAGCTCATCTTTAGTCTTAATATATCTACTAGCCAACTTAGAAAACTTAGACCAAAGTTGTTCGTTAGCTAATCTAAGATCATCCATCGTTACCTCATCGCCTTCATCCTCGCTATCATCGGAAGAGGTCTCTTGATCATGCTCCTCTCTTGCTATGACGCACATGTGTGCTTGCACCACTTGTTCATCATCCGACTCTCCACTTGAGGAGTCCTCTTTGAAGTCGGTGAATGAGCCGACAATCCCTTTCCTGTACCCTTTCTTGTACTTTCTCGACTTGTCGTACTTGGATGCCTTCCACTTCTCCTTGTGTTTGTTGAGAGGACAATCCGCCTTGATGTGTCCTGGCTTGTTGTATTTATAACACAAAGGAGCGGAGGCATTAGTCGAAATAAATTTTGATTTATTCTTAAACTTACCTTTTCGGAAGAATCGGTTGAGCTTCTTTGCCAAGTCGGCCAAAGCTTCTATGTCCAACTCGTCTTCCGATTCTTCATCATCGGTAGATGTAGATGGAGCGGCCTTGAACGCAATCGCCTTTTTCTTTGGCTCGTCTTGCTTCAAGTATGACTTCATCTTGTCCTGCATCTTTAGTTTATTGTCCTTGCGTACCTCATAGGACATCAAGGTACCCATTAGTTGTATGACAGTGTACTTATTCATATCGTTACCTTCCTCGATGGCGAAGGTATGTTTTTCCCAACAAGAAGGAAGTCCATCGATAATCTTTGAGACTTTATCCTTTTGGGTGTAATTCTTTCCAAGAGCCTCCAACTCGTTGGTAATGTCAACGAAGAGAGCATAGTACTCCTTCATCTTCTCACCCTGTTGCATATGAAATAATTCGAAATCTTTATTTACAACAGTGAGTTTGGAGTCTCTTACCCTACTCGTTCCTTCATGCAAGATGAGGAGTAAGTTCCAGATTTGATATGCACTCTTACATGTGCATATCTTGTTGAAGTCTTCGGGCTCCAACGCACATTGCAAGGCATTCATTGCATTGGCATTGTTTACCACCGTGGCGACCTCTGCGGTAGTCCACTTTGTGAAGTCTTCTTCTGAGGGCTCAACATACTCTGTCAACGTGGCTCTCCATAGTGAAGTGCTCCGAAGGAAGGTTTCCATCCGGCATTTCCAGTACCCATAATTGGCACCGTTGAAGTGAGAAGGCCTAGTTGAGGAGTTTCCTTCCATCACTGAAGAAGCTCCTTCGCGATTCTTGAAGACGATGTAGTCGTTGTTTGTCATATCTATGAACTTGGCTCTGATACCAAATGTAATGCCCTAATAGCTACTGCACAAGTACTAGAGGGGTGGTGAATAGTACTTTAAAATAATCAAGAGTATAATTCCTAATTATTGTGCAAACACAAACAGCAATGCGGAATAACTACAAACAAAAAGAATTCAACAATGCAAACATGCGATATAACGAGTTCGAATCCACCCAAGTCTCCCCGACTTGTTTTCGGTTATCCTACGTCCCAACCACCCGGATCCCCTCTGGATACTTGAGTTAGAATCCTCTAACACAAGTTTTGCACTATGAAATTCTTGTAGAAAACCTCTACAAGACCAAATCATACACAAATGAAAACGTGACTCCCACAACCCGGGATCATGATCTTCTCTCACTACCGAGAGATAAACTTGCAATATCAATATAAATGAAACAATGAAATACTTACCAACAAAATCCTATGCCTTGAGTAAACTTACAATTTTAGGGCAAGGAGGATTTTGAGGAAGATGATGACACCAAACCCTAGCTCGACCAAGATGGCCAGCAATAGATGGCTAGGGAGAGATTGGTAACTTTGAATCAAGCTCTTGGCTTGAGTGGCTCACAATGAAGAGAATCTCTCTTGAGGAATTAGGGCTCAAAAAGTTGAGGGAGAGATTCTTGTGAGAAGAGAGAGCTTGGAAATAAGATTGAATGGCTCCTCTCTTGGATGTGAAAATGTCTCTATTATCAGCCTTGAATCCCTGGTTTGAAGCTCTCAAACATATATAGGGAAAAGACAAAACGGTCACAAAATTCGTGGCATTTAATGCCCCAACGGCTCTATTCTGAAGCAGCTTAATCTGTCTAAGAAAGATCACTGACCGATTAGTTTCTCAACTAGTCGGTCGGTGATTCTTCTTGGACCGACTAAGAGGTTCACAGCCAATAAAGATAGTTCAGGAGATATAGAACTAGTCGGTCTAAGAAGACTTGCCAACCGACTAGTTTGTCAACTAGTCAGTCGTTGAGTGTTCTTTGACCGACTAAGCAAATGAAATCCAATAAGCTGAACACAAGAGAACTAGCCGGTCTAAGAAAAAATTCCAACCGACTAGTTTCATAACTAATCGGTCGACGGTTGTACTTTGATCGACTAACGATAAACAGTAGCTCAGGCTGTGAAAATGAAGATATAACTAGTCGTTCTAAGAAGGATTCCAAACCGACTAGTTTGACAACTAGTCGGTCGGTGAACCTTCTTAGACCGATTAATTGGTCAACAGTGAATGAGCTGAAATGGAGTAGGATATCTAGTCGGTTCAAGAAGGATTGCCGACCGACTAGATTGACATCTAGTCGGTTGGTTCTTCTTCTTGAACCAACTAAGATGCATAAGAAGCCGAGGAAAGAAGTGATAAGCTTCGGGAAAGATTCTAATGGCTTCTATGACAATCCTAGCTCTAAGATATGAGCGTTATGAAGATTATAATGTAAGTCCTACTCAAGGCTTAACATTCTATGAAAAGAAGCTAGAAGACAATAAATTAAACATGACGAACCGTCTTCAAAGTTTCAAACCGAATCTCTTGACTTCAATAATGCTCCTAGAGCTTCAACAAAGCTTCAGGCACATGATCACATGCTTTGAGAAGTCTTGAAACGTTGCTTTTGAAGTACGAAGTAATTTGGCGACGATCTCCATAACTGCGCTCACAAAGAGTTAGTTCACGATATTTAAGTTTGTTCATCATCAAAACCAAATCCAGGGAATCAATACTCAACAGCAACTACTAAAAGAGACTCTAAGTGAGTCTAGGACTGGTCACCAGTGTCCTCGAACTCAGTCTCTGGAGGGACCTCAAACTCAGCCTCAACAAACTGATCGTCCTCCGCTACCTGCTCTGTCTCAAAACCTGACATGTGACACCCAAAGAGAAAAGGGCACATGTCAGCAAAAGTCTCCCAAAAGAAGGCGGGGGACTTGTGTGCATGATACAAATATAGGAAAACAACTTGCAGTTCTAAACAATATGAAATGGCATGACATTAAAAGATGCAACAATTTAAAGTGACTTGATGACATGCATGCACGTCGTAGCAGAACTACGAAAACAATATTTCATGATTCAAGAACATTATCATATCACAGTGTGCACAGAGTTTATGCCTTACAGCTGAAGTGGCTGTACGGGCACACTTCTACGCTGAGTGGTCGCTTAACCCTACCCCTCCACTGTATCGAGCGTTGGTTTCCCAACAACAATGTGCTCGCTTATGGGTCACGAGCCAGGAAGTGTTTTTCAATATGGCATAGGGTTGTGCCCGTAAAAGCAGGTGCCTAGCCTTAATAGCAATAGCATTTGTAGCGTGTGCTACTCAATCATGAAGAAACATGATGCATGACATGACATGGAATGAACAGTTAAAGTGCGTACCGTTAATTGATAATTAAACATGACATGGCAGCATGAATGAAAGTAAGTAAAGGTGTCGGATCTAGCTTCGTTGTCAAGCTAGATCAAGTAGGGTGTCTATACAGCTATCATTTCACTGTCTAGTCTCTTTTACGCTAATAAACAAATTGGCCTTAAAACGTGGCCTAAAACATTTACTGGCAAGTATCACTTGCCTGCACAACCAAGCTGAAGTCACGATCAACCAGAGTCCAAACTACCTACGTGTTCAGATCGCAGTCCAGCCTACATTCCAATTTATTAATCTTAATTAGTGAATCACAACTGTTGAGTATTGGACTTCTCCCTAATTGGTGTTAATGATGAGCAAACATAAATACTTGTGTCTAATCCCCTATTTTGCAGTTAATCCATTGTCTAAGATATTTATGAAGATCTACTAGCAATGGATGACTCACAAAGTTCATTGAAGGCAAATTACATGGATTGGATGATCGTAGATGATGATTGAAGCTCCGTGAAGACTTTAAGCTCATACGATGGAAAGAAGAGATTATTCGTCAAATGTAATTTTCTTTTATCTCTTCTAGTATGTAGCTTAGAAGTAGAACCTTAATGGAGCACTCACACACATCTACATTCGGTCGTAGGACATCATTAGATCATTTGTCCTATGACCCCAATTCATTTGTTTATTGATTGTGCAAGGATTCTTTATAACAGTCGACTGCTTAACAGTTTACAGTCGCCTATCTCAAAAACAGTCGACTGTATTTTGTTCTACAGACGCCTGTTATGCACAAGCTTTTGCAATCAAGTTTTGGGCATTTCTGTTTATTTCGCACAGGCCACTGATGAACGATTCACAGGCGCCTGTCCTAGTGACAGTCGACTGTGTTTTGTAAATCAGTTGCATGTCTATCCTTCTGCCCAAACTATTTTGATCTGTCTCTTACGGCCAGTCGACTAATGTTGAATATACAGTCGACTGTCTCTTGGACCAGTCGACTGTGTATGCTGCAACAGTCGTCTGTCTGTGAGCCAATTTATTGACTCAACTCTCTGGAAATTCTCAGGGTATTTGACAGTCGTCTGTATAAGGATTTACAGTCGCCTGTTCTGATTAACAATCGACTGTATTATCCTCATCAGTCGTCTGTCCAGTTATCTTACAGGATTTCCAGATTTCATTCAACTTACCATCTCTCGGCCAGTCGCCTGTAGAAGTAACTACAGTCGCATGTTGGTTTAACAGTCGACTGTCTTTGCTTCATCAGTCGACTGTCTACATGGTAAGTTACTGTTATGAATTCTTACCTACCCATGCTGACTGTGCATCAGTCGACTGAGGTTTCTTCATCAGTCGACTGTTGCGGGTTCAGTTTCTATCCGTTGAGAATTTTCTCACGGATTCCAAAAGAATTTTTGCCCAAACTGTTTTGTGGATTTGAGAAACCTATAAATGGGGCTTCTAATGTTCCATTGAGAGGTTACCAATTCTTCCAAGTTTTCATTCTAAGCTTTGATTCTAAAATTTAAAGCTCTCAAATCCAAAGCCCTAAGAATTCCAAATCTTTGATCTCTTGCTCTCCAAGCTAAAAGCAAAGAGTGATCCTCTAGGTATTTGGTGCAGTCAAGAGAACGGGCTTTCTCCTCTCTTCCAAGAGAGTCTTCAACACACATTACTTCTCCTTCAAGTTCTACTTCAAGGCATAAGTGATTGTAAGTGTTACTTTCAGATTTCATTATTTTCGTATATTGAATTTGCTCTCAGGTTGTGAGAGCGGTTTGCTTGCTCCCAAGTTGTGGGAGTTAAGGACATCGATTGTATTCGATTACACTTGTAGGGTTGCTACAAGTGGGTTTTAAGGAAACCTCTAGTTAGGGTTCTAACTTGAGTATCCGGAGGATTCCGGGTGGAAGGGACGTAGGATTACCGGGAAAAAGTCGGGAGTTGACTTGGGTAATCCGAACGCTAGAAACATTATTGTGTTTGCAATTGTTTCTTATTTGGGTTTATTTCTATTTCCGCATTATATTGTTGGTTTGCATTTTATTTGGCGTAAATTCCTTTTAAATTTGCATAAACACTATTCAACCCCCTTCTAGTGTTTTCCCCATTGACAGGGTCCTTACAATTGGTATCAGAGCGCAAGGTTGTATTGTTGGATATTGGACTCCCCGGATTTGGTTTTGGATGATGAACAAACATAAATATATTGTGAACTAACAATTTGTGAGCGCAGTTATAGAGATCGTCGCCAAATTCATATGAACATCCAAAGCGACGTCTCGAGACTTCTCAAAGCACGTGATCGTATGCCTAAAGCTTCGTTGAAGCTTTTGGAACATTTTAGAAGTCATGAAGATTCGGATCGAAGCTTTCGAAGACGGTTCGTCAAGTTTTATTTATAGTCTTTTAGCTTCGTTCCATAGAATGTTAAGCCTTGAGTAGGTCTTACGTTTTAATCTTCATAACGCTCCTATCTTAGACATAGGAACTAGTAAGAAGTCCATACAAACTTTCCCGAAGCATCGCGCTTCGATTCGTGACTTCTTGTGCATGTTAGTTGGTTCAAGAAGAAGAACCAACCGACTAGATGGTGATCTAGTCGGTCGGCAATCCTTCTTGGACCGACTAGTTTGCTTTCTCAAATCATAGCTCTTTACTGTTTACAGTTAGTCGGTCTACGTTGACTCACCGACTGACTAGTTTGTGAACTAGTCGGTCAGTGATGCTTCTTTGACCGACTAGTTGAGCTTCTACTGTACATGCCTAGTTATTATTTGTCGTTAGTCGGTCCATGTACATTTGGCGACCGACTAGTTGATGAACTAGTCGGTCAACTTTTGTTCTTGGACCGACTAATTCAATTTGTACTCGGACAATTTGTTTTATCTCTTAGTCGGTCTAAGTTATCTCACCGACCGACTAGTTGTGAAACTAGTCGGTCGGCAAGTGTGCTTTGACTGACTAGTTCCTTAAGTCTGAACTTCAACCTATTCCCTGTTCACCACTTAGTCTGAACTTCAACCTATTCCCTGTTTCGATTACGTTATCCAAAATCTAGCACGTATGAGTTAATCTCATATAGTGACGCAGATTATGCGGGATGCAAATCCGACAGGAAAAGTACTAGTGGCACTTACCATTTTATAGGAAATTCTCTTGTCTCTTGGTTTTCCAAGAAGCAGAATTCAGTATCACTTTCAACCACCGAGGCGGAATATATTGCCGCCGGTGCCGCGTGTGCTCAAATTCTTTGGATGAGACACACACTTAAAGACTTTGGTATAAACTGTGATACTTGCCCTATCATGGTGGACAACCAAAGTGCAATATGTCTCTCTAAGAACCCGGTACACCATTCCCGTTCGAAACACATAGATGTCCGACAACATTTCTTAGATGATCATGTTGCTAAAAAGGACATCATATTAGTGTACGTTGAAACCCAGAAGCAAATCACCGATATTTTCACGAAACCCCTAAACGAAGACTCCTTTGTGCGGTTACGTCGAGAATTGGGGATTATGGGTGAATCCGAGATTTAGGATTCATATGTTCTCAATAATCTTGCATGCTATTCAATTCTTTATATTTGTTCATGCTAGATTAATTGAAATTTTCTGGATTTTTGTTGATTTTTCGGAATTTTCGCTTGATTTGTGCGTAATCATCAAATTTCAGTTTTTCGATGTTTAATGGGGTAGTATAATGATTAATGAGAGTATTTTGATGTTTCGTCGAAGTGCGATTAGGAAAAAAATCAAAATTTCAAAATTTTCAATTTTTGGACCCTCTTAGTCGGTCCAAGTTCATTGGCCGACCGACTAGATTCAGTTCTAGTCGGTCAGTGAATGAGCTTAGACCGACTAAATCTTGTCAGGAAATTTGGCTTCAGTTACTGTTTACAACTAGTCGGTTCAAGCTCATTGACCGACCGACTAGATCGTGATCTAGTCGGTCAGTGCTTGAATTGTGACCGACTAGTTGTGACGGGGACTGTCTTGTCTTTTGAGCTTCCAATTGTTTTTAATCGCTCCCTCGACCGAGTATTCTCATTTCTAGTCGATCAAAACCCCTCTCTCAGCTCGAAACTCCCTCATGCTGCTTGGTCTTCCTCCCTCTCCGATCATCTCTCCGGCCATATCTCGGCTAGGGTTTGATCTCTCCTCCCTCTCCTGTCTCTCTCTAGGGTTAGTTTCATGTGCTTAGGGTTAGGGTCTCTTTGATTTCGGCTAGGGTTAGTTGTTTAGGGTTTCTTCGATTAGATTTCTTGTGTTGATTGCGTCGTGTCGTGCCACGCTTATGGCCCGTACACGCATCCCGATCCGTCCTACGAGCCCATCGCCTATGACCGTAGAGCCATCCCCTACGGATCCCGTTCAACCCTCGCGAACCCCTCCTAGACGTCGATCGAAGACCACCCAACCCTCGTCGTCGTCGCCTCCTCTCAAGCAGAAGAGGACGACGACAGCGAAGCCCCGAGCCCAATCTCAGCCCAAAACCAAGCAACTTGCGTCTCCCTCCTCTTTTCATACTCCTACGGATTCCGACACCGAGTATAGACCTAAGACTGAGACCCATAGGGATCCCTCACCTCCTCCTAGGCAGCCTGAGTCTAGCTCTCGTCCTCGTACCCGTCAGCCTAAGGGAAAGGCTCCGATGCCGGTTGGCGGTGTCGATATCTCGTTGTGTCGCGATGACCCTATATGTCCCGTGGCTTACAACCGTATCGAACACTGTCCGCTGCTTCTGGAGCATTTCGTTCAGTTTTCTGACTTCATAGGGCTAGCTGACCTTCTGTCGTCTTCGGGTCTTATCGATTATCTTCGGTATGACTCTAAGGCGAATCCCCATCCCTACCCTCGCCTAGTGAAGCTTTTCTATGCCAATAGGATCCGGGGTCAGTACGACGCGACCCACTCGATTGAGACTACTGTTTTGGGGACACCGATAGTCCTCACGGCAGAAGTCTTAGGAGAGTTGATTGGTTGTTCGTCGTATGGCCTCCTCCCCTCTGATATTTCTGTTGATGATATCTCTTCACTTGATCAAGTTATCCTCTCCGAGATCTTCCATAAGATCCTCCCGCCATGATTGGCGTCCCCTCCAAGTCATTCAAGCCAAATGCCTGGGTCCTGAATTTGATTCTGAAGTCATGCTTACTTCCTAAGTACGGCTCCTCTTATTTGCCATCCCAGCCATTTTTGAAGTTGATCTATGCCATCTTCATGGGTAGCGAGATTAACTGGGCTCGGATCATACTCGATAAGATGGATTCTTTTGAGTGTATCCGGAAGTCCACGAAGTCTGTGCATATCCCATATCCGTGCTTGTTGACCCTTGTTTTTTGCCACTTCCGTGTCACACTTCCTCCTAACGATGAGCGTCCGCTTGGTCCTCCTCTAAACGCAACGGCCGTCAAGAAGTCTCTTGCGGTGCTCCGTCACGTTCAGAGGACGACACCTTCAGCGTCTGCCTCTGCTTCTGCCTCAGCTGCTCCCTCTACCACTCTTGACGAGCTCGCACGTTCAGTGAGACGTGTGGAGTCTCGTTATGCTCGTACCGAGGAGATTCTTGCTCGCATTGCTCGCCACCTTGGTATTGATATCCCTCCGTCAGTCTCTGATGAGGAGGAGTTGGATGAGGAGGATATTGAGGAGCTCGTTCGTGTTTCTACTCGTGCCCCCGAGGGCACTTCTGGTGCTGCTGATGTTTCTTCTGGTGATGACCCCGAGAGTACTCCTGTTGCCACCGTTCCTGCGGTGGATACTACCACTGGTGCTCCCGAGGCCACTACTGTCGCTGCTCCAGAGATTTCCACTTCTATCGCTCCCGTGGACACTATTGCTGATCCGGTGACCACCACTCCTACTGCAGAGCCTGTTGCTGCTGCAGATCCTTCCACTGCCTCTTGTGCTTCTTTGAGGCCTCTCCCGGTGCACTTTAGATTAGATATCTTGTAGTGAGAGAGTGTGGGTTAGGATATTTTGGGTGGTTTTGTGGTTATGCTTTTTGATATTTTTGGATGTATGATGATGTAGTTTGGATGGATGTCGGTATACTTTGTGATACTCTGATATATTTGTGATATTTTGATGTATCGTGTGCACCGATCGTTGGATCGCTTTTGTATGTTGTCGATGTACCATTTTGTTGTACTCATGTTTTATATATATATACATCGATGTTGACATGTATTCTCTTGTGCACGTCATATTCTTTTTTTTGTCTCTGATGTTTGATTTCTTCGCTCGACGAAAATACTTGGTTAAATAGAATTCATTTTATGAAAACATAGAATTGTTTTCCATGCACTAAATTAACCAAGAATGTTGATATTGGAGAGTATATTCCATAACTCAATTCGTGCAATTAATTTGAGTTTTGATGGTTTTATTTATCAATTTTCGACTTTGGTCTCATTGACACGCCTTGATTTCATTCGTATTTTCTTTGGTGTCATTTGGACAGTGGTCGTATTCTACGACTCCCATGCTTTTATTTGAAGCCATTGTTGTTGTCGTTGATCTCCTCCCACACTTTTTGCTTATGCCAAAGCTGGAGAGATATAATAATGACATGTGCTAAATGATAATTTAAGCATTTTTCCAAGAATCTAATTTGATATGTTAGATTCAGGGGGAGTTAAGATATAAAAATTGGATTTCAAATCCGATATTTCAATAATGGATTCTCATTTTTATACTTTACTCGTCTGCTTGATGCGTATTATTATTACTCATTTTGGAATTAACGTGTCATCAATGCAGGGGGAGTAAGTAAATTACATTTGAATCATTATTTTTGATTATTATTTATGTTGGTTTGTCATCATCAAAAAGGGGGAGAATGTTGGATATTGGACTCCCCGGATTTGGTTTTGGATGATGAACAAACATAAATATATTGTGAACTAACAATTTGTGAGCGCAGTTATAGAGATCGTCGCCAAATTCATATGAACATCCAAAGCGGCGTCTCGAGACTTCTTAAAGCACGTGATCGTATGCCTAAAGCTTCGTTGAAGCTTTTGGAACATTTTAGAAGTCATGAAGATTCAGATCGAAGCTTTCGAAGACGGTTCGTCAAGTTTTATTTATAGTCTTTTAGCTTCGTTCCATAGAATGTTAAGCCTTGAGTAGGTCTTATGTTTTAATCTTCATAACGCTCCTATCTTAGACATAGGAACTAGTAAGAAGTCCATACAAACTTTCCCGAAGCATCACGCTTCGATTCGCGACTTCTTGTGCATGTTAGTTGGTTCAAGAAGAAGAACCAACCGACTAGATGGTGATCTAGTCGGTCGGCAATCCTTCTTGGACCGACTAGTTTGCTTTCTCAAATCATAGCTCTTTACTGTTTACAGTTAGTCGGTCTACGTTGACTCACCGACCGACTAGTTTGTGAACTAGTCGGTCAGTGATGCTTCTTTGACCGACTAGTTGAGCTTCTACTCTACATGCCTAGTTACTATTTGTTGTTAGTCGGTCCATGTACATTTGGCGACCGACTAGTTGATGAACTAGTCGGTCAACTTTTGTTCTTGGACCGACTAATTCAATTTGTACTCAGACTATTTGTTTTATCTCTTAGTCGGTCTAAGTTATCTCACCGACCGACTAGTTGTGAAACTAGTCGGTCGGCAAGTGTGCTTTGACCGACTAGTTCCTTAAGTCTGAACTTCAACCTATTCCATGTTCATCACTTAGTCGGTTCATGTTGATAGACCGACCGACTAGTTGATGAACTAGTCGGTCGGTGGTTGTTCTTTGACCGACTAGTTTGGTTCAGAATAGAGCCGTTGGAGCTTTAATTGAAACGTTTCTCTCTCTCTCTCTCTCTCTCTCTCTCTCTCTCTCTCTCTCTCTCTCTCTCTCTCTCTCTCTCTCTCTCTCTCTCTCTCTCTCTCTCTCTCTCTCCCCTCTAACCTATATATACTTGATGAGCTGCATTCATTGCACTCAAGGCTGATATTAAGAGAAGTTTAGAGATCAAAGAGAAATCATTCCCTCTCATTCAAAGCTCAATCATTCCAATCTTGAATCTCTTCTCACTCTTATTTCAAAAGAGAGATTCATTGATTGTGAGCCTTCCAAGCCAAGTGCTTGATCCTAGGTCACCATCAACCTCATAGCTCCCCATTGCTGGTCATCTACTTGGAGCTAGGGTTTGGTGCATCTTCATCTTCCTCAAAATCATCTTTGCCCTAATTCGTAAGTTTACTCAAGGCATAGGTATTTTGTGGTAAGCATTTCATTTCAATTTACTTTGATATTGTAAGTGATTCGCTCTCGGTTGTGAGAGTGTGTTTGTGATCCCGGGTTGTGGGAGTCACAAGTTCATTTGTGTATGATTTGACTTGTGAAGGTTTTTCACAAGTATTTCATAGTGGAAATCTTGAGTTAGGGTTTCTAAATCAAGTATCCGGAAGTGATCTGGGTGGTTGGGACGTAGGATCACCGGGAACTAGTCGGGGAGACTTGGGTGGATCCGAACCCAGTAATATCGTTTGTTTGCGATTGTTTATTTTTTGTCGATTATTTACTATTCTGTATTTCCGCATTAATTGGTAGAGTTTGCAAGGTAATTATGAATTAGCCTCTTAATTATTTTAAAGTACTATTCACACTCCCCCCCTCTAGTACTTGTGCAGTAGCTTAGCAGGGCATTACATGTATCTATGTCATCCAACAACAACAACGTTCCTCCTCCGCCTTCGTACAACAATCACGACCGTGATGGAGTGTCCACACTTTTCGAAGGTCAATCTACGGTACGTCCTGTACGTTTCAATGGTACTAATTTTGGTTATTATAAGTGTAGGATGGAGACGTTCCTTAGGGGTGCTTCACTTTGGATAACACTCCACAAGGAATACGTCGAGCCCTCCAAGAGGATTTCGACAAATGGACGTCTTCCGAGAAGTCCGTCGAAGTCAACAATGGTAAAGCAATGAACGCTCTTCATTGTGCGTTGGACCCGAATGAGTTCAACAAGATATGCACATGTAAGAGTGCATATCAAATTTGGAACCATCTCATCGTTACCCATGAGCGAACAAACAAGGTAAAACTTTCAAAGTTATATGTTGCCGTGCAAAACTTCGATTTGTTTCATATGCAGGAGAATGAGAGCATTGCATCGATGTATGGTCGCTTTACCGATATCACAAATGAATTGGAAGCCCTTGGCCAAAAATATTCTGAACCTGACAAGGTAAGGAAGATCATCATGGGAATGACCTCCAAATGGGAAAGGAGAGCGATCGCCATCGAGGAGGTCAATGACTTGAAGAACTACACGGTTGTGAATCTTATCGGGACTCTCATGTCTTATGAGGTAAGACGAGAGAACCGATTAAAGATTCGAGCCATGATAAATCCTTCGGAGGCCAAGAAGAAAGCCTTGGCATTCAACACCAATTCATCATTCTCTGATAGCGAAGATTCGGAAGATGAGATGGATTTGGGTGAAATGGCCCAAATGGCGAAGAAGTTCCAACGCTTCTTTCGCAAAGGTAAATTCTCCTCAAACAAAAGAATTGAGTCTACTAATGCTTCTTCCTTTCTTTGCTTTAAGTGTAATAAGCCAGGGCACATCAAGAGGGATTGCCCAATGCTAAAGAACAAAGAGAAGTGGAAGGCTCCGAAGTACCACAAGTCCGACAAAAACAAGAGAGATAAGAAGAAAGGACTCGTAGGTACATTCGATGACTCAAGTGAAGAATCATCGAGTGATTCCGATGATGAAAAGGGTGAGAGCGCCCACATGTGTTTCATGGCACGAGAAGACCCACTCTCCGATGAGAGTGACTCCGACTCGGATGAAGAGGTAACAATGGATGAACTTCATATCACAAATGAATAATTATTTGCTAAATATCAATCTTTAATACTTAGATATACTAGCTTAAAGAAATCTAATGTTAGCAAGTCATCCATTCCATGCATTATCAACAATGACACCATTGTTGATACTTTAACTCTTGAGAAAGAAAATTTGGTTTCTCAAAATGTCACTTTGAGAGATGAGGTGAATAACCTCAAATCTCAACTAGATCAAACACATCCCAAGGATATTAGTGATCTAGTTACACGACACACACAATTGGGTTTAGAGAATGATTCTCTTAAACCCCAAGTGCACGAGCTCAAAGCACGGGTGTCCACCTTGGATACCAACATTTCTTCTTTAAAGGAGAAATATGAGCTCATGTCCTCCCGTATTGCGAGATTCAATAAGGGAAAAGGACAATTGGATGATTTGCTTGCAAACCAATTTTTGGCCACACATCGTGTTGGTCTTGGATTTGTAAAAGCAAATGCATCAAATGATTGCACCTCCTATAGTGGTGTCACTATAGATTTTGTGAGGCCTTCCTCCGGTGCATCCACAAGTGGTGTCAAAGACACTATAGGTAGCAAACCTACCAAGAAAGTCACCACTTCATCTCCTCTTCCTTTTGGCAAGAAACCCACTAAGGGTGGAAACCAAAAGCAAGGCCATGCGTATATGTACACTAACACTCATCCACGTAGGAAACCTCCTACTTCACAAGTGGATAATCATGACACTTTTTATGCTCCACACCCACGGACACGTACAAATCCACACATGAGAAATTCTCATGTTCGTGCTCCTACACACACATATGCTCATACGCATCATTCCTACATGTATGCACATCCTCCTCATGCCATGCATAATCAATATGTTCTATACAATATGCATGTTCCTAAGCATACTTATAATACGCATATGTCTTATGCATATCCTCCTCCTTATGTTTATGCTAGAAACAATGTTCATAGGAAGCATGCACCACATAGAAACTCAACAAGTATGCATGCAAGTAGGAAAAGGACTCCCAAGATTTAGACTATTTGGGGTCTTAAGAACACTAGCCTAAATGATAGGAATTCTTATATTGATTCTTATTTCCATGATGTCATTAGGAATAATAATTATGTTGGGAAGCGGAAGTCACTTGGACTTGGCTTCCAAAGGGCTAATCCCCTTGGACCCAACAATTATTGGGTACCATGAGCTTATGGTATATTATATAGGTACCTAAGAGAAAGAAGAAGAGCAATAAATGTCTTATTAGCTCTAAAGTGAAAGGATGGATTCTCAATAGTGGTTGCTCCAAACACATGACGAGAGATCCCTCTTTGCTCTCCGAAGTGATTAGCATCAAGGATGGTGCAACGGTCACTTTTAGAGGTAATAAAAAGGGAACCATCATTGGAGTAGGTATCGTTGGTAATCCTTCAAAACGCTTAATTACTAATGTTTTTCTAGTTAGTGGTTTGTGTCACAATCTCATTTCCATTAGTCAACTTTGTGACAAAGGTTACAAGGTTAACTTTGGAGAAGGATTGTGTACAATTGTTGATTGTGATTCAAATGTTTTATTTTCCGGTATTAGGCGTAAAAATATTTATTATTTGAGCGTGCCTAAAACCGTAGAACATTGCTTAGTTGCTAACACAAGTGAACAACTATTATGGCATCGCCGTTTTGGTCATGTTCACTTTAAGCACTTATATAAGTTAGCTAAGCATGATCTAGTTAAAGGTTTTCCTAAAATCGCGTTTAATAAGAAAAACTTTTGTGATTCATGTCAACGAAGTAAACTTAGTAAATATTCCTTTAAGCTTAAAGAATGGATTACTTCTAAGAGGCCCCTAGAACTTCTTCATTAAGATTTGTTTGGGCCAACTAGAACCGCTTCTTTAGGTAATGCTCATTATGGATTAGTTGTCGTAGATGACTTTTCTAGATTTACTTGGGTTTCATTCTTAACCAATAAGAATGAAGCTTATGAAGAGTTTACCAAATTTGCAAAGAAGATTCAGAATTTCTTAGGATCCACCATTATCACTATCCGTAGTGATCATGGAGGAGAATTTGAGAATGAATTTTTTACTAAGTTTTGTGATGACACCGGGATAACTCATAACTTTTCCTTCCCTCGGGCACCACCACAAAATGGTGTTGTAGAGAGAAAGAATAGGACTCTTATTGAGTGTGCACGCACTATGCTCCATGATAGTCATTTAGGACTACAATTTTGGGCAGAGGCGGTGCACACGGCATGTTATGTGCTCAATAGGATCCTAGTGAGACCCCGAACGAACAAAACTTCTTTTGAGTTGTTTTATGACAAAAAGCCTCAAGTAAAATATTTTCGTGTTTTTGGTTCAAAATGTTTTATCAAGAACACTTTCGGTAATCTAGATAAATTTGAGCCAAGATCCGATGAAGGAATTTTTGTTGGATATTCCACACGTAGCAAAGCCTACCGGATATATAACAAAACTTCTTCAACGATTGAGGAATCACTACACATATCCTTTAGTGAAGATTTTGATTTTCCTCATGTTGATGATGATAGTGTAGATGTTTTGTGTGATCCTCTTAGTAGTGTTAAGATTGATGATTCAATTATTGATACTAACCCTACTAACAAAATTGTTGAAGATGTTCCTAGTGATGTAGGAATACCCAAAGCTTATCCGACCGTTCGTAACCATCCCCATAACCAAATTATTGGAGATATTGGTGTGGGTGTTCGAACGAGGTCGAGAATTGAATAATTCTCTCATTGCGCATTTGTCTCTACCATTGAGCCAAAGAACATCTAAGAAGCTTGTGAGGATAGCTCTTGGATAGTGGCAATGGAAGAAGAACGAATGTAATTTGAGAGAAATGAAGTTTGGGAACTCGTTCCTCTTCCAAGTGGTCACCAAGTCATTGGGACCAAATGGATCTTCAAGAACAAGACGGATGAGAACGAGGTGATCACAAGGAACAAAGCAAGGTTAGTAGCTCAAGGCTACCGGCAAGAGGAATGTATTGATTTCGAAGAATCTTTTGCCCACGTAGCTAGATTAGAAGCTATTAGATTACGTTTATCTTTTGCATCCCATAAGAATTTTAAACTGTTTCAAATGGATGTTAAAAGTGCATTTTTAAATGGGTTTGTCAATGAAGAAGTTTATGTTTCTCAACCTCTCGGTTTTATTCATGAAAAATTTTCAAACCATGTTTTCAAACTTAAGAAAGCGTTGTATGGGTTGAGACAAGCTCCAAGAGCTTGGTATGATCGATTTAAGACCTTTCTTTTGAATTTAGGTTTTAAAATGGGAGAAGTTGATTCTACACTCTTCATTAAAGATTATGAAAATGACATTCTCTTGATTCAAGTTTATGTAGACGATATTATTTTCGGTTCTACTAACTTTAATCTTTGTCAAGAATTTTTTAAGTCAATGAAGGATGAATTCGAGATGAGCCACATGGGAGAGCTCACTTATTTCCTTGGACTGCAAATTCGACAAATGGAGAATGGCACCTTCATACATCAGACAAAGTACACGGGGGAGCTTATCAAGCAATTCGGGATGGAATCGTCTTCAAGCAAACGGACTCCCATGAGTACTACTACCCATCTACACAAGGATGAAAGCGGAAAAGATGTAGACGTTCCTCTATATCGAGGTATGATCGGTAGCTTACTTTACTTAACCGCTAGTAGGCCCGATATCATGTTTTCTGTAAGCCTTTGTGCTAGATATCAAGCTAGACCTAAGGAGTCACACTTGATTGCGGTTAAACGAATATTTCGTTACCTCAATCAATCCCTAGATTATGGGTTACTTTACCCTAAATCTAGCACATATGAGTTAATCTCATATAGTGATGCCGACTTTGCCGGATGCAAGTCCGACTGGAAAAGTACTAGTGGCACTTGCCATTTTCTAGGAAATTCTCTTGTTTCTTGGTTTTCTAAGAAACAGAATTCGGTGTCATTGTCCACGACTGAAGCGGAATATATTGCCGCGGGTCTTGCATGTGCACAAGTTCTTTGGATGCGACACACTCTTATGGACTATGGTGTCAACTGTGATACTTGCCCGATCATGGTTGATAACCAAAGTGCCATATTGGTCGGGCCACGGATATACACCCAGGGTACGATTATAGCTTTACCGCAAGCGCACGGCGTAGTGGCGAGCGGGTATCGAACTCAGGGAGGAATAATGACGGTGTCTCGTTCTAATCACCTAGCTATCAAAATGGTCAAGAATAATTTGAGGTAAAACTGTCACAATCGTTCGTATATCGATAGAAATATTAATGAAATAAAGTGCCTAGGGATAGGGAATCCCTGCTATGGACCGTATCTCATTGTTGTGATTCATAGGTTACATCATTGCTAGACTTGAATTTTAGGTGAACTAGTCACAACTGAATGTAGAACAAAGCTCACCCTCTCGCGCTATTGCCAGTCTATAGCAAACCTAGGTTAGGGCCCAATCTCTTGCAAACCCTAACCTAAGCCACTAGCATTAGGATTGACATCATCGTTCAATCGTATCTCGAGCCCACTCTCGTGCAAACTCGAGCTACGACCTAGGTTGAGATAATTCCTACCCGTCCAATCTCTTGCAAACGGGTATTGGTATAGAAGCACGATTAAAACCCCTAGCTTTGGCCCAATCTCTTGCAAACCAATTCTAGGGAAGTCCAATCGCAAATCTAAATCGAATCTCTAGGGCTTCCTATCAATTGGGATCCAATCTCTTGCAAATCCCAATCAATATGAGTCCCTAGCTATCCGTAATAAATCAATCCCAACCTAACCCTAATCAATTCTAGCAAGAATTTCACCAATCCATCACAACTTAGAAATAGGGTTCATAGGATTCACCCCTATGCACTAGGACAATAAAACTACTCACTAATCATCATGCAATCCATAAGAAATTCAATAGCAAATTCAACACAATTCATTGCAATAGAGAAATTATCAACAAAAATAGGATTTTTGATAAGAAGAGAGACAAACCAATGAGAACCCAATAGCATCCAACAAAAATAACCTTTTAATCTTCAAGAGAAAAGCTAAATCTATTGATCTAAAAAGCTCTCTAAAAAGGCTGCCAAAAGTATCAAAAAGTTCTCTCAAACTAGGGCAAAAACTGGGTTTAAATACCCCTCAAAATCGCCTAAAAATCGTGACAAAAACGCCCCTACGCAGCCCAGAAATCGCAGTTTACGCAGCAGGCGGGGCGGCTCACTCGGCCGAGTGACAATTGTCACTCGGCCGAGTGACAAACCCTGTACAATAACAGT
Source organism: Scilla litardierei (assembly GCA_030789695.1). NCBI lineage: Eukaryota > Viridiplantae > Streptophyta > Magnoliopsida > Asparagales > Asparagaceae > Scilla > Scilla litardierei. The sequence continues at coordinate 301,982,128 of CM061142.1, read as the reverse complement.
AAGTCGGGACTTTTCGGGGGTCTGTCTTCGGAAGTGACTCGGCCGAGTGGCTTTACTCACTCGGTCGAGGGGCATCTCTTGCTCGGCCAAGTCGGAACCGCCAAGAGCCTGTACATTTACAGTAAGTCGGCCTCTTTTGAAGTGGATTTTCCCATGCCACTCGGGCGAGGGGATTTTCATGCTCGGTCGAGTGGACTATTGTCACTCGGCCGAGTGCACGCCTATTTCATTCTGGTGGTACGTGTCCGGTCTGGTCGGCCGAGTGGTCTTCTTGCTCGGCCGAGTGGGTGGTTCACTCGGCCGAGTGAGATGCTGCAAATGCCCAATCTTCATCTTTTCGCTTCCTCGTCGCTCCTACGACGTTCCTTCTTCTCCCACTTGTCTTCCATCGCTGAATAGCCCTCAAAAGAGCCTCGGGTGACACTCCGGACTGGGTGTAAATCCTCTTGATCTCAAAATCACTCCAAATCGCTCCATATCTCCTGAAATACGACAAAAACAAGAAATCGTGAAAAGCATCGTAATATTGCCGAATAATCGTGAAAAACACGATATGAGCGATCAAAGTGGCATGCAAACATGCAGAAAAAGGGTGTAAAATACAGAGCGATCAAAATCCCCCAAGCTTACCTCTTACTCGTCCTCGAGGAAGATGAGTAAAAAGTAAACCCGTCGGGCAAAGTAATGGAAAAGAAGGAAAAAGAAAAACAAAAAATAGAATGGAAAGCGAAGAAGGGGGGTGCTAGATCATTTTTCTTAGGACATGGCTTTTGCTTACTCATATAGCATACATCGAATATAGAACACACGTCAAAGACTTTTATTTCGATATCATAGTATAATTGACGCATTCAAAATAGAAAACCCCGAAAATATCAAAATAGCATGATATATGGAATCATTCTAGGATTAACATCGTCTGAAGCATCTAAAGCGGTATGCATAACCATAGATCACGCACTTTTCAATTGAATGCTTTCTATAAGGAGTATAAGAGATATCACACGATATGGAATAGTAAGAATAGAAAAGTATGGTTTTCATGAAATGAATGCCAAGTGTCGATTTTCTGGATTTCGTGAAACTTTAGCAATCTCACCGAGTATAGAAGATTACTTAGCCTAGGTTGTCATGCACCGTCAAGTAGTCACTCTCTCACACATCATTGGATCCTCTTCCCCAAGCTTATCCATAAGCGTGGTGGCATAAACAATTCAATATGTACATTCACCATTTCTTTTGAAGCTCCAAAAAAGTAAAAATAAAAACAAAAAGAGGGAGGAAAGAGAGAAATAGTATGAGATGGGATCGTTATGAACTTCTTTTCTCTTTTCTTTTCTTTTTCTCAATTTTTCTCTTTTTCCCCCTTTTTTTATATATATAATAAACATATATACATAAGCGATCCCAAATCAAAAGAGAGAAGGATATACATGTATATTTATTTTTTTCTTTTTGATTTTGGGGATTTGGAGCATGAAAATTAATAGCGGGGGAAATGCCGATAATAGACTTGCTAGGGGGGATTCACCAATGAATTTTTAAGTAGAGAAATAATGCTTAAGATATGTGGAGAAAGAAATCAATGTATCACTTGGTTCACTCTATAGGACGTGCATGACAACTTTCAGAAGAGTAATATAATCTACTCAGTTTAATCTCAAAAAGTAAAGTAGTCCAGATATATCACCCTAGCAAACATTCAATCAACCTGAAAGTTAAGCGTACAATTCATGCAACAAGAAGTGATATGAGATAGGGAAGCAGTACTCCAAATATAAGCAGACAATGCGTGAAGCTTGGTGTGTTTCCTATGATAAGCATACATATGAATCATCAGACATCAGCTAATAACAGAATTTCATCCATATTCATACAGGAAAAGAGTGGGTTATTATTTCAAAATGCGAAGGAAGACATAGCATATGATATCTGAAACAAAAGCTATGACGTGACAAAATAGCATGCATATAGAGATAAGCTAACACCATGTCATCATCATCACAGGATGAAAGAAACAAAGATAAAAGGAAAATAGAACTATATACAATGCGGCATACTCAAAAAAGGAAAAGAAAACGTGATGCATGATAAAAAACGAAAAAGTGGTGAAAATAAGTGCAAGAGTGGAAAGAAAACGTGAGAAATCAAAAATAAAGGGTGGCAAAAAATAAAAAGTGTGAGAACACTCACCCCCCCCCCCCAAGCTGAAGTGCACAGTGTCCTCAATGTGCAAAGTGTGGCACACCGAGAGACGTGAAGTGGGTGGGGTGGGTGAGGATGCATGCATGATAAAAAAGAAAGAAAAAGAAAAATAAAGCGTGAATGAATGTGATGCATGCAAAGATCAGGATGATGCGGATATCAGTGTCCCCAAAAAGGTCTCTCCCTCACTCCCAAAAAGATATATAAAAAGATATAATCAGGAAGGCACCAAAATAATATGTGGAGGAGGGGGGCAAAAATAAATCACCAGGCCCAGGAACAAATGGGCAGCAAAACGACAAAAATATCAGAGGCATCAAGAGTGTGCCTAAGCTGGTGGTGGCGCTGCACCAGCACCGTCCTGTGGCGGAGGTGGTGGTGGCGGTGGTGGTGGTGGGGGAGGGTATGGGTGGTGGAGGCAGACGGGCAAGAATCTGATTCAGGCAAGCCTGAATACTGGGAAGGAAAGCAACGTGGGTCTGCACAGCGTGGACCGTGGCAGAGAGAGCCCTAAAGTCTCCTCGAAGTCCACTAACTGCACCCTCAAGAGCACGAATGCTCTGAAGTAGAGTGTCAGGGGGTGGTGGAGCAGAGGGACACACGTGTCTAACAGGTGAGGTGTGGGGCTGTCTCTGGTAGGCAGTGTAAAGGATGGGGCCAACAGGAAAGTGTGGTAGGGGTGTTGTGCTCACTAAAGGATGCCCAGCCTCGGTGCGAGGCTGGGACGCAGGCTGGGTCGAGGCAGCAGCAGCAGCAGCATAGGTGGCAGGCAAAATGGGCGACGAGGCAGCAGGAGAGGTCAGTGACGCAGAAGTGGGGACAGAAGTCACGACACTCTCGGTAAAGACAGCGGCAGTGGGGTCAGAAGGTCCAACGGTCGGGGTGGCCGTGGACAAAAGTGAGGTCAGAACCTCCACTGCGGCGGTAAAGGAGGTCTCGCCGGTCTCTAAAATGGTGGTAGGACGCTCAGGGCTCAGAGAGGTGATATGCTCGACGGACATAGGCTCGGTAGAGGTGGTGGAGGAGGACGGCTCAGCTAAGGTACTCCCGACACTGACAGAAGTGGGGACAGAAGTGTCGGTAGGTGCAGACAGTGCAGGTGCGGGCTGAGGGATCACGGGGTCAACGGGTGGTGCAGGGGGTGCCTGCTCAGCATCCTCAGGCTCATGGACGTAGGCAGCGGGGATAAGTAAATCCATCGCTGGAAGCCAGTCCCCGTGAGCCGGTCCAATGTGTGTCCGAGCGGGGCTCGGAAGAACCATGTAGTCAGCACTAAAGGGACCGTGCAACCACACCCAGTGCCTACGACCGTGGGGACGAAGCATCTTCATCCGGGCCATAACGTCTATCAAAAGTTAAGTGGGGCCCGGTGCTCGACGCAGGTCGTCAGGTAGGTCCACGACGGTCATAAGGGACATAAGTGTGATCAGACCGCCGCAACAAATAGGTGAGCAAGCGCTCACCGAAATGATGATGTGGTTCAGAAACCAACTAGCAATATATATCTCGATGGCAGGGACCAGGTCGTCGCTACCCCTATCCAGAACCCTGGGGCGAGTCATCGCGTAGAGCATGTAGAGCTCTGGCGTAGACATGGTCCCGGGCTCGTACCTCGCTAGGAAAGTAGTCGCCATGAGGCGCTGTGCAATGCGGAGGCAGGGGTGCAGGATGGCTGAGCCCTTGGCCCTACTAGGGTCAAAGGCAAGTGGGGATCCCGTGATCCGTGTCCAGAAGGTGGAGGTGTCGAACGACGGGGGTGGGATGTGCATGGGGGAGTAGGCACGGTCAGGGACAGGGACAGCGGGCCACTGGAAGAATGCACGAAGCATGTCGAGAGTGATCTCGCACTCTCGATCCATCAAGCGGAATGTGCATCCTCCAGGGGGTTCGGTCAATAGAGCTCAGGACCTCTAGTGTCGGACGGATGTAAGTATCCGCCGACACCGACAAAAAATCACGCCATCCCACGTTGTTGTACAATGTGAGAAGCCCCTCGAGTACCCCTAGGCGGTCAAGATCAGCTAAGTGCGCGAACCTAGAGGGTACTATCGAGCGATGGCAGATACGCTCGAACCTGGCGCGGTGTGCGTCATTTCGAAACGTGATCCCCATCGGCCCGACAGCGGGAGCGGGTGGAGGGACAGGATCAGCAGGGATCGGCTGTGTAGGTGGCGGTGGCGGTGGTGGGCTAGGTGGAGGGGAGTCCTCCCTAGCGTGAGAGGGACCGGCATCATCGGTCCTCTTCCGCTTCGAAGAGGCTCCCCGTGTACGGGGCCTAGTGCGCGGCGGCATGTGTGCCGCGAGACACGTCCCAACTAAATAAATAATGCGACGTGCTATATGATGGAACGAGTGTACCTGAACACGTCGCGAGAGTAATAAGTGGTGCGTGCGAAGAGACACCTCCGCCGCGAAACTCAAAGCGCGTCCAAAAGCTCCACAAAGCTCCCCCAAGCTAGCCTGCAAATCAAACGATCAAATCAGTGAATAATATTCAATATGTATAGGGGAGATGGGGGATAATAGATAGATATAAAAATTAATTTGGGTTAGGGGCTCAACGGGCGTACGGATCAAGAGAAACAAGGAGAAGAGGGGCTTTTGGGGCAAAAGAGGGGATGATCGGCGGTTGGCCGGCGGTGTGAGTGGTCGCCGGTCGTCGGCGGGGCGACGGGAAGTCATCGCCGGCGATCGGAGGTCGGCTGGGCCGGCGGCGGGGTCGGATCAGGCGAGGGAGAAGGGTTGCAGCGGGTGAGGGAGAGGGAACGGCAGCAGGCGGGGCGAAATGGGGATTTTTTTCGTTTCGAAAACTGCGCCTGCCACTGCCGCTTATATATAGGAAATGTTACGACTCGGCCGAGTGACAATGTCACTCGGCCGAGTGCGTAAACAGAAAAAAATTTCAAAAATCAACTTGCCACTTACGACTCGACCGAGTGGCTTTGCTTCACTCGGTTGAAGGGAGAAACTCCACTCGGCCGAGTGGCTCTGCCACTCAGCAATTTTTAAGCTAGGATGGTATCTGTTTCACTCGGCCGAGTGACAAGTCACTCGCCCAAGTGGCAATTAAAACTAAACTTACATAAATTGAAAGAGAGTTGCTCTGCAGAAACTTCCATGTTTGATGCTCCACTCGGCCGAGTGGAGTCTTTGCTCGGCCGAGTGGCATATGCACTCGGTTTGGTGCTGTTTTCGGCATCGGCTCTCCGTTTTTTCTCTGGTCTCTGTTTTTCTTCCTCCAGTCTGTTTCTTCCTCCTCCTAAGGCCTGAACGCATTTCTGGAGCGCTCTTCCTTGCCTCGATCATCCTCCATATGATTGATCTCCCTTTCTCCTTCTCCTGTCATGAAAAATAGGACCCGTTGTCATGATTTTCATGGACAAAAAATTCTAAAAACTAACAAAAGGCTAAACCAAAAATGAAAATCACATAAAAATAATGCAAAAACCGTCGGGTTGCCTCCCGACAAGCGCTTGTTTAAGGTCATGAGCTCGACCCCTTAAGATATTCGTTTAGCTCGCGATATTGGGCGCATACGAGATGCACCCGTCAAACTTGCCGGGAAGGCCGCTCGGATTTGGGTCTTGATGATCATCGGTCTTCCTCGACGCCCCCTCATCATGGATATTGTTGGGGGATAAGTCCCCCAAGCTAGAGCTTGTTCATATCTTCTTCTTGGCCGGTGACACCGATCTTCCATTCGGTGGAGCTTTCTTCGGATTCTTGGCCTTTGAGAGCTTGCAAAGCTCTCGTATTCTTGCGACATCAGCGTCGCCTTCATCATCATCCGTGGAGCTATCTGGAGGGTCCTCCAACTTCTCTTCTTCACCCGAAGCTTGGCCTTCTTCGAAGCCATCGTCATGGAGAGCACCAATAGAGTGGGGGATTGCTTCTTCAATCACTTCATCGAGAAGATATGAAAGATTGTGGGGGCGTCCCTTGAGTAGATATACGCAACTCACTTCACCGGAGGGGACTCCTTCTGAATAATGCTTGAGCCGTTGTCCATTCACCTTGAATGTGACTCCGTCTTTCCATTCCAATTCAAAAGCTCCTCTCGGTTGTATGTGCTTAATGGTGAAAGGTCCGGACCATCGTGATCTCAATTTTTCAGGAAAGAGTCGGAGCCGTGAATTGAATAGGAGGACTTTATCTCTGACCTTGAAGTCCGTGACCGTGATGCATGCGTCATGGAGGATTTTAGTCCTTTCCTTATAAATCCTTGAGCTCTCATAAGCATCACGTATTACCTCATCAAGCTCATTAATGTCTAAGAGTCGCCTCACCGCCGCACTTTTGTAGTCATAGTTGAATGTCTTAATAGCCCAATATGCGCGGTGCTCCAACTCTACCGGCAAGTGACAAGCTTTCCCATAAACAAGTCGGTACGGTGTGGTGCCAATAGGAGTGCGAAAGGCCGTACGATAAGCACATAGTGCATCGTTCAATTTTATTGACCAATCTTTTCTAGATCCATCTACGGTCTTTTCTAGAATTTGCTTGATTTCTCGGTTCGACACCTCCACTTGGCCACTCGTTTGGGGATGGTATGCCATGCCAACTCTATGATTCACCCCATATCTTTTCAACATGGCTTCAAATTTGTTCTCTATAAAGTGGCTTCCCCCATCGCTTATCAAAGTACGAGGCACTCCAAAGCGTGGGAAGATGTTATGCTTGAAAAACTTGGATACCACCCTCGCATCATTAGTAGGGGTCGCAATGGCCTCCACCTATTTAGAGACGTAGTCCACGGCTAGTAAGATATACTTGTTTCCTTTGCTTGATGGAAAAGGTCCCATTAAGTCAACTCCCCAACAATCGAATAGCTCAATTTCTAGAATGGGCCTCATCGGCATCTCGTTTCGCCTTGATATATTTCTGGTCCTTTGGCATCGATCGCATCCCTTGACGAAGTCATGAGTATCCTTGAACATGGTCGGCCAAAAGAATCTGCATTGCAATATCTTAGCGGTGGTATTAGATGAGGCGTGATGTCCCCTGTATGGCATACCATGGCAATGCAAGATGATCGACGTGGCCTCCTCCTTGGAAACACATCTCCGAATAACACCATCCTTGCAAATCTTGAAGAGATACGGATCTTCCCAAAAATAATTTCGGACTTCGTGCATAAACCTCCTCTTTTGTTGCATGGGCATTCCGCATGGTTTTATCCCACAAGCCAAATAATTGACAAAATCCGCATACCAATGCACCTCTCCGGGCCCTATGGCATATAGACTCTCATCAACAAAGGTGTCATCGATAGGTAGGCTCGCGTCCTCCTCGCCGCGAACAAGCCTAGATAAGTGGACCGCCACCACGTTGTCCGTTACCTTCTTGTCCCTAATCTCCAAGTCAAATTCTTACAACAAAAGTATCCATCTTATCAATCTTGGTTTTGCCTCTTTCTTGCTTAGAAGATACTTCAATGCCGCATGGTCGGTGTGGACAATAACCTTGGATCCAAGGAGGTAGGAACGGAACTTCTCGATGGAGTAGACAATCGCTAAAAGCTCTTTCTCGGTGGTAGTATAATTTTTCTGCACGTCGTCAAATGTCTTGCTAGCATAGAATATGGCATGAAGCTTCTTGTCTTTCCTTTGTCCTAGCACCGCTCCGATGGCTTGGTCACTTGCATCACACATGAGCTCGAAGGGAAGGCTCCAATCCGGCGGTTGTATGATGGGGGCGGAGATAAGTGCTTCCTTCAACGTATTAAATGCTTGCAAGCACTCTCCTGAAAAGACAAAGGGGGCATCTTTAGCAAGTAAGGAAGTAAGTGGTCAGGCAATTAGGGCAAAGTCCTTGATAAAGCGGCGGTAAAACCCCGCATGACCAAGAAACCTCTAATGCCCTTTACATTAATAGGAGGATGGAGTTTTTCGATTACCTCAACTTTCGCCTTATCAACCTCAATCCCTCGAGAGGACACAAGGTGCCCAAGCACTATCCCCTCGGTGACCATAAAATGACATTTTTCCCAATTAAGGGTGAGATTGTTTTGTTGGCATCGTTTGAGGACTTTTGTAAGATTAGCCAAACAAGAATCAAACTCACTTCCATACACAGAAAAATCATCCATGAAGACTTCCATAATATTTTCAATGTAATCAGAAAAGATTGATGTCATGCATCTTTGAAAAGTGGCGGGAGCATTGCAAAGTCCAAAGGGCATTCTACGATAGGCATATGTACCATAAGGACATGTGAAAGTGGTCTTTTCTTGGTCATCTTCATGCAAGGGAATTTGAAAGAACCCCGAATACCCATCCAAATAACAAAAGTATTTATGTTTAGCAAGTCGTTCAAGCATTTGATCAATGAAGGGTAATTGGTAATGGTCTTTCCTTGTGGCTTTATTTAACTTCCTATAGTCAATGCACATTCGCCATCCCATGACGGTGCGTGTAGAAATGGGTTCTCCCTTATCGTTTTTTACAACGGTCATTCCCCCTTTTTTGGAACGACGTGAACGGGGCTAACCCATCGGCTATCAGAGATAGGGTAAATAATGCCGGCTTCGAGTAACTTAAGAATCTCTTTCTTAACCACCTCCTTCATGTTGGGGTTCAACCGCCTTTGAGGCTCTATAGAGGTGGCTTCAGTGTTTTCTAAGTGGATTCTATGCGTGCAAAGTCTAGGGCTTATTCCTTTAAGGTCAGAGATGGTGTAGCCTAGCACATCTTTGTGACTCCTAAGAACATCTAAGAGTCTTTCTAGTTGATCATGGTTGAGGTGGGCATTAACAATAACCGGATAGGTCAATTTATTGCCCAAGAAAGCGTACCTTAGATTTGGTGGTAGTTGTTTAAGTTCTACATCAGGTGGCGTTGTACTCTCTACTTCCTCTCCTTGTGTAAGCTTGATTTCTCCTGCAACATCTGGGTCTAGATCCTTCTCATGCGATGCACTCTCGTGTGGAGGCTCAGATTAACTTATTGGTGAGGACAGTGCATCGGAATAGACGTTGCACACTTCCATGTGGGCATGGACGTGGTCACTACTTTGCTCCGGTTCGTTCCTAAGATCAAGAGATATGTCAGTTAATGCACAAATGTAGGAGTGGGAGTCGTAGAGTCCACTTCCCTGAATATCGGTATGCCCAAAGGGTAGCTCGGGGGTGTAGCATTCTTCGATGCATGTTCTACTGTCTTCGAAATATAGCTTGTCGTCCCTCACATCAACTCTGATGTCGCCCCCAATAGTCCCATTCGGGGAGATTCGATCCATTACAAATCTAGCAAACATTTGTTCAAGGGGGTCCTCGATGTTAATAGCAAAAGCTCCGGCGGCGTGGACCTCATCTACAAGTTCCTTAAGAAGTTCTGCGAAGGAATCATCATCTCCCTGGCGAGATTCAGTCACTGGCATTGCATCCCCCATGTTACCTGTTAAGATCTTATGGAAAGTATTGGGAGAACATGCAAACTGGGCTATGAACAGAGTTAGAAAGGAAAAATAAAGAAATATGGATGATTAGAAGGCGAGAGATAACCGGGTGATCAAAAATCAAAAACCATCAATAGCCACTCCCCGGCAACGGCGCCAAAAACTTGGTCGGGCCCTGGATATACACCCGGGGTACGATTGTAGCTTTACCGCAAGCGCACGACGTAGTGGCGAGCGGGTATCGAACTCAGGGAGGAACAATGATGGTGTCTCGTTCTAATCACTTAGCTATCAAAATGGCCAAGAATAATTTGAGGTAAAACTGTCACAATCGTTCGTATATCGATAGAAATATTAATGAAATAAAGTTCCTAGGGATATGGAATCCCCACTACAGACCGTATCTCATCGTTGTGATTCATAGGTTACATCATTGCTAGACTTGAATTTTAGGTGAACTAGTCGCAGCTGAATGTAGAACCAAGCTCACGCTCTCGTGATATTGCAGGTCTATAGCAAACCTAGGTTAGGGCCCAATCTCTTGCAAACCCTAACCTAAGCCGCTAGCATTAGGATCGACATCATCGTTCAATCGTATCTCGAGCCCACTCTCGTGCAAACTCGAGCTACGACCTAGGTTGAGATAATTCCTACCCGTCCAATCTCTTGCAAACGGGTATTGGTATAGAAGCACGATTAAAACCCCTAGCTTTGGCCCAATCTCTAGCAAACCAATTCTAGGGAAGTCCAATCACAAATCTAAATCGAATCTCTAGGGCTTCCTATCAATTGGGATCCAATCTCTTGCAAATCCCAATCAATATGAGTCCCTAGCTATCCGTAATAAATCAATCCCAACCTAACCCTAATCAATTCTAGCAAGAATTTCACCAATCCATCACAACTTAGAAATAGGGTTCATAGGGTTCACCCATATGCCCTAGGACAATAAAACTACTCACTAATCATCATACAATCCATAAGAAATTCAATAGCAAATTCAACACAATTCATTGCAATAGCGAAATTATCAACAAAAATAGGATTTTTGATAAGAATAGAGACAACCCAATGAGAACCCAATAGCATCCAACAAAAATAACCTTTTAATCTTCAAGAGAAAAGCTAAATCTATTGATCTAAAAAGCTCTCTAAAAAGGCTGCCAAAAGTATCAAAAAGTTCTCTCAAACTAGGGCAAAAACTGGGTTTAAATACACCTCAAAATCGCCCAAAAAATCGTGACAAAAACGCCCCTGCGCAGCCCAGAAATCGCAGTTTGCGCAGCAGGCGGGGCGGCTCACTCGGCCGAGTGACAATTGTCACTCGGCCAAGTGACAAACCCTGTACAATAACAGTAAGTCGGGACTTTTCGATGGTTTGTCTTCAGAAGTGACTCGTCCGAGTGGCTTTACTCACTCGGCCGAGGGGCATCTCTTGCTCGGCCGAGTCGGAACCGCCAAGAGCCTGTGCATTTATAGTAAGTCGGCCTCTTTTGAAGTGGATTTTCCCATGCCACTCGGGCGAGGGGATTTCCATGCTCGGCCGAGTGGACTATCGTCACTCGACCGAGTGCACGCCTATTTCATTCTGTTGGTGCGTGTCCGGTCTGGTCGGTCGAGTGGTCTTCTTGCTCGGCCGAGTGGGTGGTTCACTCGGCCGAGTGAGATGCTGCAAATGCCCAATCTTCATCTTTTTGCTTTCTCGTCGCTCCTACGACGTTCCTTCTTCTCCCACTTGTCTTCCATCGCCGAATAGCCCTCAAAAGAGCCTCGGGGGACACTCCGGAGTGGGTGCAAATCCTCTTGATCTCAAAATCACTCCGAATCGCTCCATATCTCCTGAAATACGACAAAAACAAGAAATCGTGAAAAGCATCGCAATATTGCCGAATAATCGTGAAAAACGCGATATGAGCGATCAAAGTGGCATGCAAACATGCAGAAAAGGGTGTAAAATACGGAGCGATCACATATGTCTTTCTAAGAATCTGGTACACCACTCACGTACCAAACACATAGATGTGAGACACCATTTTATAAATGATCATGTAGCTAAGAAGGAAATCATCTTAGAGTACATGGAAACCCAAAAACAAATTGCCGACATCTTCACTAAACCTCTTAAAGAAGATTCATTTGTGAGGTTGCGTGGAGAATTAGGAATTATAGGTGAATCTGACATCTAGAAGCTCAACTTTCATGTTATAACACCTTTGAGCTCATTTCATCATGTTGTCTTTCTTGTTTTGATATATGCTATATATGTTTAAGAAAGGCTATTGTGATTTATGTGATTTCATGAATTCTTTGAGATTGTTTTTGGTGATGTATATTACAATTGATTTAACAAATTACATTGTTTTATGATGAGTTTGTGATTAGAGTATAGGTCCTAGGGTGAGTGTTCTAATTCTCTGGAATTCTATCTCACTGTGCATTTTTGGACCAGGACAGACGACTGTCTTTCCTTCGACAGTCGACTGCCCTACTCTATCTCCTCAGACTGAGAATTTGTATCTTTCGCATAACCGACTGATGACTGTTTTACAGTCGATTGTTATTTTAACAGGTGACTGAATTTTAGTCATCAGGCGACTGTTCCCTCTGTCAACTTTTCTACAGAGCTCTCTGTATTTTTGATGAAGTTTCTTTGATTCTCGGTCAGTCAACTGCTGTGTGAAGTTCAGTCGACTGTCTCTCGGACAGGCGACTGTATGTTAACCAACAGTCAACTGTCTGTCTTTCTGAGATTAATTCTTATCACTTCATCCAGTCGACTGACCTTTGTTCATCAGTCGATTGTCTCCTGTTTGTGTCGATTCACTGATTTGATCTGAGCCGTCGATTCTTTGATCCAACGGCCCAGATTCATTTTCTCTTTCATATATTCGACGAGACTATTCATTTCCCCATGTTCGTTTCTCTCTCCTCCGATTGAACCGTTTCGTCTTCCCGCTCATTTCTTCAGCCTTTGCTGTCGATCTCCTCCTCCGTGAAAGTCGATCGTTTCGTCGTTGCTTCCTCGCTTCTCCTCGACTTGGTTTGACTCTCTCCCTCAGGTCTTTTGTTCGATTTCTATCTTTCGATTTCTTCGACCATTGTTTCTCTCTCTCGATTCCATGGCACCCAAAACCAAGGGAAAAGAGAAAGTCGTTGATCCTAAGCGACCTAGGCCACCGAAGAAACCTATAGCCAAGAAGAAGAAATCCTACAAAGCCCGAACCAAACAAGCCGATTCTTCTTCGGCTTCTTCTTCCAACGCTCAGCCCTTGATCCATCGTCAGCGGAAGCGCATTGTTGTTGACATCAATAAGCCTGTTGCTGACGCTCCCCATCTGTCCCCTTCAGCTTCGAGTTCTTCAGAAGAGACTCCTGTCATACCCCCTTCTGATCCTCTAGTTCCTATTTGCCGAGATGATATTTGTTTGGCAAAGTTTCACTCTCTTCTAGGGATCCAGCTTCTCAAGGAGCGATACATTCATTTCCCTGCCTTTACTGCTGAGAGACTTTCTGACCTTATCTGCTGCTCATCTGGCCGATCTTTTTCGCTTCTCTCAGATCGAGTCCCCTAGAGCCTATCCATTTCGGGTGAAGCTCTTCAATGCTAACCGCGTTCGCGGTGAGTATTCCACTACCGGAGTTCTTGATACCGTAGTTCAGGGAACCCACATCCATATTACTCCCTCACCCTTAGGGACCATTCTTAGGATTCCCTCTACCGGTTCTCTTCCTTCTGATTTATCCATGTCTGATATTGACGAGCTTGACCCCTCTGTCCTTGAGATATGTTTCGTGAGATACCTTTAGCCCTGGATTCGGGTATCAGGTCTTCTATGTTCTCGGCTCGAGGCTGGACAGTTCACCTAGTGGTAAAGTCTAACATCCTGCCGAGGTATGGATCATCTGACCAGCCCTCCCAGGATATTCTGAAGTGTATGTATGCGATTCTCTCTGGCATGCCCGTGAACTGGGCCGGTGTCCTCCTTGACAGGATAGACAAGGTCGAGTTTACTTCCTCATCGTCGCATATTCCATATGGTGGCCTTTTGACTCCTGTTTTCTGTAACGGCTTATTTTTGTATATACGTCTTTCATACGTAGTTAATTAGTGTAGCGATTTATTGGATGTTTTATTTTACGTTTTTAATTTATTATTATTATTTTTATAGCATGAACACGCGATTTAAAGATCACATTAATATCTTATTTAATTTTGGTTAACATTGATTTCAGGGACGAGATCATCCGATCATCTTAATTACACAAATTCTCCGAATCCAAATATTTTGATCATGTCGATCCTCTAAGTTCAATCTATTCCCGATCCCAACTGATTATAATCAAGTACCGATCCACTAAATCATATTATCGATCTCTTAACCAAATTAAATATTAACCTTAAATATCTTAATTGTTTCCACAAGTCAAACCTTAATCTAGTATATCATAATAGATCTTAATCCTAATCAAATCGCTTATTAACTGAACCGATCATCGTCCAAATCATACTCTAACCATTTTTAGATTCAAATATTATTCTAATAAATCTTTACCCTGACTTATCTCCAACACGTCTAGCACGAAATCTTTCCCTTATATTATAGGCATCTATCTTGTTTTACAGTTACACAAATCAAATCATATTGATGACTCTTTCACGCACTAAACACGGCCAAATCCTCTCGTAACTGACCAATACCCCTCTTCGTATCATTTCATAGGCAAATGGGCCCCGCCCCAACACTCACTCCACACCCCTCTCCCTTCAAATCCCAATCACCCACGTTCTGTCACTCCCCCTGTATTTCTCTAACCCCCCATCCCACGTCAATCCCCCTCTCCCTCTACAAATAACCAAACAAGGTAACCTCCTCTCCATCTCGAAAAACCAACTCCGACGACCTTCGCCTCCTCTCCTACATCAAACCCACGCCTGCAAAGTGTCTCCATCCAAGGCCCCGTCCGACCACACCGCCCACCTCCTCCATCTCAGCCCAAGCCGCCACGTCCCCAAAGCCCTCGGCACCGCCACCCCGTAGCCCTCGTTCTCCTCGTCTCGCCTCTGACACCTCGAAACCAGGAGCCCAGGCGAGCCCGCTTCCCCTGTTTCTTCCTCAGCCACGCAAGCCCAATGCCTGCCACAAGCCGCAGACCGCCTTCTCCCATATTTGAAGCCCCGACCACAGGCCGGTTGCTCCCCGCCCCCAGACTCCTTGTCTGACCTCCGCCCCTCCCCGTCGACGACCAAGCCCAGGCTTCCCTCCCCAAGACCGCAAGGCCCTGTCTCCCTCCTCCCATTGCCACGCCGCCACCTCTCCTTCCTCTGCCATTTCTGACGAACTCGACCGCCGACAAACCCCCCGAACCAACTTCCTTCTCCGCCCTCTGATCAACCCAGGCCTGCATCCACGCCCTCCAGCTCTCTCCGAGACAGCCCGAGCCATCTCCAAGCCTCCAAGCAACCTCCCTCAGCACGGCCACCTCCTGCAGCACCGCCAGCCCGCTTTCCGTTCACACGACAACCCGCACACCCCCGACCACCATCTCCGGCGGCCTCCACCGCCCGCCACAGCCCACGGCCCATCTCCACACCGCTCAATCACCGCCCAAACTCCATCTCCGGCGATCTCCAGACCGCACCGCTCTGTCCACCACCACCCACCGCAGCGACCGATCCCCTCTCCAAATCTCCCCTGTCTCTTCTCCTTTCCCCTGTTCAGAACAGAGCATCCCATCCCCGCCATCGAAGCCTTCACCCCCGCAACCAATAGCACGGCCTTCTTCTCCGGCCACATCCCCGACACCGCCCCGCTTCAAAATACCTCGCCCTCACAGCATCCCTGCCGTGCCACGACGTCACCCCCTCCAGATCTGCTCCAGCGCCGCCCCATCAGATCGCCGTTCCGCCGTCGATTACCGTGACCGTCGACCAGCGCCGTCCCGCCTGGAAGCTCGCCGCCCGCGTCTCGTCCGTCGCTGATCTGCGCTGTCGGGACCTGATCAGATCCGCCGCTGTTCCCCGATTCTGTCGCCGCTCCGGATCCGCCCGCCGCCGTCGATCAGCGTCGTGCCGCCTGGAGCTTCCATCGCCGCGCCCGGAGCCATCACGCCGCCGTCCGCCCCTTTTGCCATCGAAGAACTGAAAGGGGAAGTGGGAGAGAAAGGAAGGGGGGAGTAGAAGACAGGGTATTTTATAAAGGTAATATATATATTATTATATTAAGTTAGTTTAATGTATAACTGAGTTGCTCCACAGTATGCTGCGTTCATAAAGATATTCTGATATGCCTTGGCGCATATAAATAGTAAGCTATATCACCCATTGGTATTTATAATGTTACAGGCATCATGTTTTAAAATCATTACGTTAGTGAGTCAGTAGTCTTAGTAGGTTTGGTTGGCATGCTCCTTAATTTTATCTGATAACACTAGTCAGTAGTGTCTAATACTTGCTCATCAGTTAGGTTATAATAATATTGGTTCTAGAACTATTAGTAAAGAAGTTGACAGTATTAACCTTTGTATATATATGTCAGATAGTATGTGTAACTTAATTTACCTTAGTTTGCGTGTTAATTCTAGTGGGTTGGCAGGTTAGTACTTGCAGCAGGTTAGACTAAAGAGTAGCACAGTAAGTATGCTAGTAGGCAGCCTGTGGGTATGTTATAAATGCTAGGGTATTAATTTGGTTAGCTTAATAACTAAACAATGGGTGTTAACACACAAGTTTTAATTTACTAGTTTAAACGTCTTAAAATTGATACCACATATCCGTTGTCGCAGATATAACCGTGCCTCTCGTTCAAATCGTCTGAACACCCGGAACCAACTATATCAGGCAAGTGGACTTTTTACTTGTCTTGCTTTTAATTGCTTTGACCCAAGATATTCTGATATGCAAGTGTGCATTCTTTTTACGTGTTTTAAAGTGCTGTTACATTTATTTGTCAAACTGAAAATCACTAATGTTATGTCATACCATAATGCATGTCACGCTGATAACTTAACCTGCTTGTACACACTTGAGTGAATGGATATTGATGGAACAGATTGATGGAACACTTGAAATCATGGACTTGTGAATTCGTGCGCCCAAGAGGCGAAATAGTGAAATCGTGATGTCATGTGAGTTGACAAGCTCGGGTTTGTAATATGAATTAGGCTGGCTCGTGTCCAACAGTACACTTGGGCGGGGTAGTTCAATGTAGTAGAGGCTGGAATGCTGGATTACACTCTCGTGGTGAACTTGACCGACACCTGGCCGGGTCGGTGAGTAGAGAGCCACGGGTAGCTCCCGTTGGCTTGGGTGTAATGCTGGTCACTTTTCCCCCTCAGACATTGGGCTTTTTCACTAGGCACACTTGAATGATTGTCGTGTTCTTTTACTCCGTTGTTACTATTGTGGATTGCGTGCTCTGTTAGTTACTCCTGCCTTATTCGTGTACTAATATCATGCCTATTGCTGTGCACACTACACCTTTCATGTTTATTGCTGTACACACTACACTTGCCGTGCACACCACACTTGTCTCACTTATTGTTGTACACACCACACTTGCCATGTTTACTGCTGTACCCATACACTTGCCATGTCATTTGCTGTACACACCTCGCCTGCCATGTTATTGCTGTACACACCCACTAATGCTATGCTTATTGCTGTACGCACACGCTTGCCATGTTTATTGCTGTACACACATTTGACATGCTTTAATTATTTTAAATCATAATGATGTGACTCATGATGCCATGAAATCGTTTTCGAAAACCTTGCCGAGGGTCAATTATCTTAACCTTTAAATCTTGCCGAGCGACCCTCGCTGACGTATATTTCTTGTCTTGTGAAATATACGTCAGGTATTAGACAGATTTGCTGAGGAGTTGCTTAGAAACTGAGCAGGTTGACCAGGAGTGCTTTGCCGCTAAGTTCCTTCGCTGAGGAGCAGTGTGACTACACATCATCTTTGTATTTGTTGTCTTTTCTCAATATTTGTATGGGCTTAGACCCTCCTTTCGCTTTTACTTCTTTCATTGTTGTAAATCATTTTGAGTTTGAGATTGTAATAAAATATTATCTGTGTTGTTTGAGTTGCATGCAAGAACCTGCAAGTTGTTATCACAAACGCGTAATGTGCTTAAACCAATGGGGAAGAAAAAAAAGTACCTCCTTCTTGCTTTAAGCACATGCGGACCTTCGTCGCGTCCTCGCTCCCGAGTACAATGGGAAGCGGGGCGTGACAGGTTTTCCGTCATTTTGGCATCGATTTGTCTCCTTACGAGCCCATGCCATTTGGTCCTCTCCTTGATGCATCTGCGAAGTCGAAGTCCTCTTCGGCTCTGCAGTCTGCATCAAAGAAGAAGAAGTCTGCTTCAGCCCCATCTACCTCCATAGTTCCACCTGCTGATCAGCCTTCTACATCTGCTCCTCCCGTTTTTGACACTCTTCTAGAGATGGTGTCAAGACTTTACGAGTTGGCTTCTATTTCCTTCCAGCATCAGGGAATTCCCTTCCCTGAGCATCTGAGACGCTTCGTTCCTCTCCAGCCTCATGTGCCTCCTCAGCCCACTGATGTCGTTGAGCCTCCTGGTGGAGCCTCCACTCAGGATGATGATGCTGCTATTGCTGCTGCTGTTGCTCTTTCTGACCCTACTCTAGAGGATACACCTGCTGTCTCAGAGCCTGCTTATTCTTCTGCAGCCCCTGGAGACGCTCACTCTTAGACAGGTGTTTGTGTGGTGTTAGTGTGTTGATGGTTGTGCCTATGATGTATGATGGATTACTGATGTATGATGATGTTATGATAGATACTTGATGTGATTTGTACTTTTGGCACCATGATTTTTTTGTATCATGATGTATATATTTTTGTTGGACATGTTGATGTCCGGTTGCCGTGTACTCACATCCTTTGATATATATATAGATATATATAGATATATATAGATATATATAGATATATATATATATATATATATATATATATATATATATATATATGATGCTGTTGAATCTCATGTGTAACACCATGTATAATTGATTATCTTATTTGTGTGATGATTGCCTCATTGTCTCCGTGATTGAGTTATTCTCTTTTGATGCTTTGTTGAGACAATGTGGATTTGATATTGGATATTTCATGCTATCTCTGATGTGATGCAGTTTTGAAACTATTTTTGTTTCGTATATCTAAAATGTTGATATTGGACTTTAATTCCTCTATTCACATACGTAAATGATGTGCTTTTATGAGTTTTTGATTCTCTTTATCTTTATACTCCTTGATTGTTGTTAGTTTGTATTTAGCACGATTATTGTTGTTGTTATTTGCTCCCACCTTTTTGGATAATGCCATAGGGGGAGAAAAATAAACATACAAGATTCATAATGAATGTGCTAAGTATGTTCTAACACTTTGAATCTAAGATTGAAGTTGCCTTAGATTCAGGGGGAGTAAGATTACAATGAATAGGGATTTTAATTCCTAGATTTCTTGAATTATATTCATGCATATCTTCTCATTTGCTTCAATTGATATGTAGATGCCCTAATATTTGTTGACTAACTTGATTGGCATCTATGTAGGGGTGTAAGTTTTCATTACGCACAATTATTTATCTCTTTGTTTATGTTTGGTTGTCATCATCAAAAAGGGGGAGAATGTTGAGTATTGGACTTCTCCCTACTTGGTGTTAATGATGAGCAAACATAAATACTTGTGTCTATTCCCATATTTTGCAGTTAATCCATTGCTAAGCTATTTATGAAGATCTACTAGCAACGGATGACTCACAAAGTTCATTGAAGGCAAAATACATGGATTGGATGATCGTAGATGATGATTGAAGCTCCGTGAAGACTTCAAGCTCATACGATGGAAAGAAGAGATTATTCGTCAAATGTAATTTTCTTTTATCTCTTCTAGTATGTAGCTTAGAAGTAGAACCTTGATGGAGCACTCACACACATCTACATTCGGTCGTAGGACATCATTAGATCATTTGTCCTTTGACCCCAATTCATTTGTTTATTGATTGTGCAAGGATTGTTTATAACAGTCGACTGCTTAACAGTTTATAGTCGCCTGTCTCAAAAACAGTCGACTGTGTTTTGTTCTACAGTCGCCTATTATGCATAAGCTTTTGCAATCAAGTTTTGGGCATTTCTATTTATTTTGCACAGGCCACTGATGAAGGATTCGCAGGCGCCTGTCCTAGTGACAGTCGACTGTGTTTTGTAAATCAGTCGCATGTCTATCTTTATGCCCAAACTATGTTGATCTGCCTCTTACGGGCAGTCGACTAATGTTGAATATACAGTCGACTGTCTCTTGGACCAGTCGACTGTGTATGCTGCAACAGTCGTCTGTCTGTGAGCCAATTTATTGACTCAGCTCTCTGGAAATTCTCAGGGTATTTGACAGTCGTCTGTATAAGGATTTACAGTCGCCTGTTCTGATTAACAATCGAATGTATTATCCTCATCAGTCGTCTGTCCTGTTATCTTACAGGATTTCCAGATTTCATTCAACTTACCATCTCTCGGCCAGTCGCCTGTAGAAGTAATTACAGTCGCCTGTTGGTTTAACAGTCGACTGTCTTTGCTTCATCAGTCGACTGTCCACGTGGTAACTTACCGTTATGAATTCTTACCTATCCATGCTGACTGTGCATCAGTCGACTGAGGTTTCTTCATCAGTCGACTGTTGCGGGTTTAGTTTCTATCCGTTGAGAATTTTCTCACGGATTCCAAAAGAGTTTTTGCCCAAACTGTTTTGTGGATTTGAGAACCCTATAAATAGGGCTTCTACTGTTCCATTGAGAGGTTACCAATTCTTCCAAGTTTTCATTCTAAGCTTTGATTCTAAAGTTTAAAGCTCTCAAATCCAAAGCCCTAAGAATTCCAAATCTTTGATCTCTTGCTCTCCAACCTAGAACCAAAGAGTGGTCATCTAGGTATTTGGTGCAGTCAAGAGAAAGGGCTTTCTCCTCTCTTCCAAGAGAGTCTTCAACACACATCACTTCTCCTTCAAGTTCTACTTCAAGGCATATGTGATTGTAAGTGTTACTTTCAGATTTCATTATTTTCGTATATTGAATTTGCTCTCGGGTTGTGAGAGCGGTTTGCTTGCTCCCAAGTTGTGGGAGTCAAGGACATCGATTGTATTCGATTGCACTTGTAGGGTTGCTACAAGTGGGTTTTAAGGAAATCTCAAGTTAGGGTTCTAACTTGAGTATCCGGAGAATTCCGGGTGGAAGGGACGTAGGATTACCGGGAACAAGTCTGGAGTTGACTTGGGTAATCCGAACCCTAGAAACATTATTGTGTTTGCAATTGTTTCTTATTTGGGTTTATTTATAATTCCGCATTATATTGTTGGTTTGCATTTTATTTGGCGTAAATTCCTTTTAAATTTACATAAACACTATTCAACCTACATTCTAATGTTTTCCCCATAGACATGGTCCTTACAACAACCATCAGAAATGCCAATTTTAGTTGATTAATGATTCGGGGGTATAAATTGCTTATTTCTCCCCCATTTCTGGGTATTTTATGTGTATATCGTACTAATTTTGGCGTTGATACGTGCGTTTTTGTGATATCGTAGATTATTAACGCCTAATCTATTTTATACATAAAATACGATTTCTATGGACTAATATTAGCTCATCTTATTTTTTTAGGTACCCCTGGAAATTTTCCAGATTTTTTGGAATTTTTCCAGGATTTTTTTGAAGCTTGGAAGTATTTTTTTGGGAATTTTTACAAGCCATGGGAGTATTCTGGAAATTTACACAGCAGAAAAAAAGAAAAAAAGAAAAAAAACATAAAAAGCCCATGCTGGCCGGCCCGCTGGCCGGCCCGTTTCATCACGGGCCGTAGCTGGGTTATTAAAAAAAATTTAATTAAAAATTTTAACTGCCTGGCTAGCCCGCCAGGCGGGAGAGCGGAAGGCCCCGCTCTTGCCAGCGGGGAGCGGAACGCAGGGGGGCCCGCATGCCCCCCCCCAATCTTGTTTTGTTTTTTTGGCGGAGAGCGCCTTGCGCTGGCTGGGGCGGGCCCCCGGAAAATTACTTCCCCCTTTGGCGGAAATGTTTGCTTAGGCCCGCTTTTTCTTGGGTGATTGAAAAAGGCGAAAATGGAGCAGGGGCCTGATTTAAATTGTTCTCTGTTTTTATTTGGGGAGAAGTGTCTTTTTTTGGCTCTAAGTTTTTTTTCCAGCTCTTGTTTTTTGGTTGCTCATGGTTTTTTTCTTGCTATCAAAAAACTAAATTCCAGGGCTTGGAAGATCAAGGGGGAAGGAAGATAGCTACAAAGAGAAGATCAAATGGGGACTTGGGATCTCTTCAAGAGGGAGTTCTCTTGTATTTAAAGTTGACATTGTTAATTTCTCTTTGATATTTGCTATTTGAAAGAACCCTTGAATGAATATTTTGGAATCAAAGATGGTGTTTTTGTGTATCATGAGTGGCTAATCATCTTGTGTGTGTTTATGGTGGATGGATGTATGTTGGGCATATATATTTCATTTCTAGCTTGATTTTAACCTCTTCTATGTGGATGAAACATTGAGTTAGGGTTGTCTATTGGAACCCTAGTGGGAAATCCAAAGAGATGCTCATCCAAGTGGACCCTCTCCTTTGTGTTTATTGTAATATTTTCTCAATGTTTCATTCACTATTTTTCGCACCCAATTGTTCGATGAAATGCCAAATTATCCGATCGCTCTTTCCTTAGTCGGATGAGGGATCGTAGTGGTTTGAAATGAATTTATAAACCCGACTACACCATGAAACCATGAACACTCACACTTCTCATCATTGTTTGCTTTCTCACATTTTTCTTTGCTTGCATGCTTAACGGTAATTTGCTCTAAAAATTAGCCCAACCAATCCTCACCTCCAAAGGGTGGTATTTCTCACACTGCTTAAGCTAATTGTGACCATTGTTGATTGTAAGCAAGTTGTCCCCGTGTTTGACCCTAGGCTCACTAGGAATATTACTACTTGGCGACCTCCTAACTTGGGAGTTAGCACGTGCAATCTTTTGTTCACGCCAAGTTTTTGGCGCCGTTGCCGGGGGAAAACGGTTTTACCATCGACAATTACATTACTTTTAGCTTTGCTTTGTGACTATATCATCTTTTCGTACATATTCGTATATAATTTTTTACTTTGTTTGTTTTCGTTTTCTTTGCTTACCATCGATTGCTTGGTTAGTTTATGTGGCTTCGAACACCTCGAACACATAGATTAACACGCACACACGTCATGGAGGAAGACAACATGAACAATGATAATAGTAGTAACCATGACACTAATTCTCAAGCCGAAGTCCCTAGGTCTTTGAGGGATCTTTTGAGACCCACGAGGTCTAGTTCGGCTTCATGCTTTGTGTTACCTACGGATGCGAACTCCTTTAATTTTAAACCCGAGGTAATTCAACTCCTACACACTTTCCATGGGTTGGAGAGGGAAAACACATATCTTCACATAAAGGAATTTGAAGATGTATGTTCCACATGTTTTGATGGGAAAACAAGCACCGACACGATATACTTGAAATTATTTCCGTTTTCTCTCAAAGATAAAGCCAAGAATTGGCTTAATGCTTTACCATCACGCTCAATTACTTCATGGTTGCAATTTCAAGCCGAGTTTCTAAAGAAATTTTTTCCCTTGCACAGGACACATGGATTGAAGAAGCAAATTATGAGCTTTGCCCAACGCAACAATGAGACATTCTACCAAACTTGGGAGATGCTAAATGAACTTCTACTTTCATGTCCACACCACGGATTCGAGAAAATGCCGTGTCATTGGATTCTTCTATGAAGGACTCTTACTAACAACAAGGCAATTTTTGGAGACAATGTGCAATGGGGAATTTTTTGATAAGGAGCCACATGATGCATGGGATTATTTGGAGATGGTGGCGAAAAATGCACAAACATGGGACACAACTTCGGAGTTTGATAGAGGCGACTCCTCTTCGTCACAACCAACTCGTGGTGGCTTACACAATTTGAAGACCGATGATGCTATGGAAGCCCGGTTAGAAGCTATGCAAAAGAAGATCCAAGTCATGGAGTTGAGAGCGGTGAAGAGTGTAGCCATGGTGCGAAGTTGTGCCATTTGCGAAACTACGGGGCACGATACATCAAATTGCCCCACCATCCCCACATTGAAGGGGGTTTTGAGAGAACCTAATGCGGAGGTGAATCAAGTGTTTGGACAAAACTTCACCTCCAACACGTATAACTAAAGTTGGAAGAATCATCCCAACTTGAGTTGGAGGCCTCAACAACTGCAACATCAAGGGCCTACACAACAATCTCATCAACCATACAAGGCACCTCCTTTCAATGGCAATTACCAAGGTGGTGGTTTCCAAAGGAAGAGAGAGGAAGGAAGTGAGACCCAAATGAACTCCATGAATGAGACTTTGCAACAACTCATCCAAGTGCAACAAGCCCAAAGCCAACAATTCCAACAACTCCAACAACTCCAACAAACTCAAAATCAACAAATGGCGGAGCATTTGGCGAAGTTGACTGCGAGTTTAGAGAAGGGAAAGCTTCCATCCCAACCATTGCCCAACCCCAATATGAACTCTTCTTCATCGACGGGGTTCAATGAAGCAATGCCAAGCGGTGACGCGTTGAGAAGTGGAAATTTTTTTGAAAATGTGGAGCCACCTAAAGATCCACAAGTGGAGGAAGTGGGAGAGAAGAAACAAATACCGGCCTTGGTGCTAGAGGAGTAGCAAGGTGAAGACACAACAATGAAAAATCCATCCAAGGAGCCCGAGCCTTATTCCACTCCGGTACCCTTCCCTCAAAGGCTCTCCCCGCCATCCAAGGACAAGTATCAAGCGGAAATCAAGGAGATTTTTCAACGATGTCAAATTAATATTCCTTTACTTGATACTATTAATCAAATTCCCACATATGCTAAGTTTCTTAAGGATTTGTGCACGGTGAAGAGGAATTTGAATGTGAAGAAAAAAACTTTCTTAACGGAGCAAGTGAGCTCCATAGTGCAACACAACACTCCCCAAAAATGTAGAGACCCGGGATCCCCTACAATTGAATGCACCATAGGCACAAAGAGGATAGGTCAAGCACTTTTGGATTTTGGGTTGAGTGTTAACATATTGCCTTACCCGGTCTTTCTTCAACTAGGATTGGGTGAACTAAAAAGCCCGACGGTTGTTTTACAACTAGTGGATAGGAGTGTGAAGATTCCACGGGGTTGTGTTGAGGATGTGCTTGTCCAAGTGGACAAATTTTATTACCCCATTGACTTCATTGTCCTTGACATTCAAGGACCCACATCGGGGAATCCCACCCCGATAATCCTAGGAAGACCATTTTTGGCCACTTGCAATGCATTGATTAATTGTAGGAGTGGCCAATTAAAAATTTCTTTTGGCAACATGACTCTTGAACATAATATTTTCAATGCAGGCAAATTGCGACCACGAGAGGGGGAATACGATGAAGTTAACATGGTTGATTTTTTGGCTTCGGAACCTATAGACTCATGTGTTGAAGATCATTTTGGTTCCGAATTTGATAATGCTTTAGATTTTCTTGACTCTTTTTGTGAGCATAATGATGAATCTTTTCTTGTGCAGGAGACACATGCGGGACCAAGCACCAAATGGGTTCCGAGGTTCGAGACATTGCCTACAGACTCCCCACCTCAAATGCCATCATCTTCGGAGCATCCCAAATTGGATTTAAAGCCACTTCCGGAATATTTGAAGTATGCCTACCTTGGAGAGGGTGAGACATTCCAGGTGGTAATAAAGTCTAACCTCACACCTAAGCAAGAACACGATTTGTTGGATGTGTTGAGAACACACAAAAAGGCTATAGGTTGGACACTAGCGGATATCACGGGAATTAGCCCTTTAGTGTGCTCACATCACATTTATTTGCAAGAGGATTCAAAACCCTCGAGAGAGTTGCAACGTCGGCTTAACCCGATGTTGAAGGAGGTTGTGAAAAATGAACTTGTAAAACAGTTGGATGCGGGTATCATTTACCCGATTTCGGATAGTAGATGGGTGAGTCCCATCCAAATTGTGCCCAAAAAGTCCGGAATCACCGTCATTAGGGATAAAAATGATGAGTTGATCCCTACGCGAACCACCACCGGTTGGCGTATGTGTGTTGATTATCGGAAGCTTAATGCCATGACCCGCAAGGACCATTTTCATTTGCCATTCCTTGACCAAATTGTAGAAAGGGTTGCGGGCCATGAATTTTATTGCTTTTTGGATGGGTATTCGGGCTATTACCAAATAGAAATTGCTCCGGAGGACCAAGAGAAAACCACTTTCACTTGTCCCTTCGGCACATTTGACTTTCGTAAGATGCCCTTCGGTTTGTGCAATGCACCCGCCACATTTCAACGATGCGTTCTAAGTATTTTTAGTGATATGGTTGAAATTGTGGAGATTTTCATGGATGACTTTTCGGTTTTTGGAATCTCATTTGAAAGTTGTTTGTCTAACCTTTCTTTGGTTTTGAGTAGATGCATTGAGAAGAACATCCTCCTAAATTGGGAGAGATGCCACTTCATGGCTACGGAGGGGATGGTTCTTGGACATAAAGTCTCAAAGCAAGGAATGGAGGTAGACCGAGCTAAAGTGGAGATAATTGAAAAGCTAACGGCACCAAAAACCGTGAAGGATGTGCGATCATTTCTTGGGCATGCGGGGTTCTATCGTCGTTTCATCAAGGACTTTAGTGCCATCTCCCGACCCCTTTGCCATTTACTAACTCTTGATGCCGAATTTATTTGGACACGTGAGTGTCAATCTTCATTTGAATTATTGAAATGTTCATTGACTACTTCTCCCATTTTGCAGGTGCCGGATTGGAGCCTCCCATTCGAGATTATGTGTGATGCAAGCGATTTTGCCGTGGGAGCGGTGCTTGGTCAAAAGAGGGAGAAAGTACCATGTGTTATTTACTACGCGAGCAAAACCCTCAATGAAGCCCAAAAGAACTACACAACAACGGAGAAAGAATTGCTCGCCGTAGTGTTTGGTTTGGAGAAATTTAGGAGCTATATCTTAGGGTCACCCATCCTCATTTTTACGGATCATGCGGCCCTAAAGTATTTGCTGTCAAAGAAAGATGCTAAACCAAGGCTTATTAGATGGATATTGCTTTTGCAGGAATTCCACGTCGTGATCAAGGATAAGAAGGGCGTGGAAAACTTGGTGGCGGATCATTTGTCACGGCTTACTTTTGGAACCGAGCCCACCACCGCACCAATTCATGATGCATTTCCGGATGAGCAACTTTTTGCCGTGTCTTCCTTGCCATGGTACGCCGATAATGCAAACTACTTGGTTTCCGGTAAGGTTCCTCACTTTTGGTCGATTCGGGACATAAGGAGATTCAAGCATGAGGTAAAATCATTCTTTTTCGATGATCCATTCTTGTATAAATATTGTTCCGACCAAATTGTTAGGAAGTGTGTGCCAAATGACGAGTTTGCTAGTGTATTACATTTTTGTCATTGTGGTGCATGTGGGAGACACTTTTCCGCACATAAACGGTGGCCAAAATTTTACAATGTGGATTTTATTGGCCCACCATGTTTAAGGACACATACACATATTGTAAATCTTGTGTGCCATGTCAAAAGTTAGGGGGAATAACCAAAAGAAACATGATGCCCTTAAACCCGATCTTAGAAATTGAAATTTTTGATTGTTGGGGCATAGATTTTATGGGCCATTCCCCATTTCATTTGGGTACACATATATCTTGGTGGCCGTTGATTACTGGTGGGACCGGAAAGGTGCTCTCTCTCAAGTGCAAGAGTCCGTACAAGTAGTAAAATCTGGGAGTCCAGATGTCGAATCCACGGGAAGAAATCTGTTGCAACCACAATTCAAATCAAATAGAAATCCTACGAAAAGAAACTAACCACTTCAACAATGGTGACGGTGATGGTGATGCGAACACGTGAACAATATAAACATAGAAAATCGTGTATGAAAATAGCTATTAAAGGTATGCACATGGTATGGGTTCGTTAGGATCAATGATTCGTATTAATTTGGTTGATGAATATAACGCAATGAATTCTCCTTTTGGGAGCAATTCACCGGAAAATATCCAATATAACTCAATGAATTCTCCTTTTGGGAGCAACTCAATGGAAGATGCCCTTTTGGGGGTTCAAACACAAAATTCAATGAGACCGTCGCTAAAGCTATAATGCGATATGAAACTCTCTTTTGGAGAGATCAAAACTACGGTATGAAACTCCCTTTTGGGGAGATCAAAACTCACCCTTTTGGGGGCGATCATCAACTAAATCAATTCTTTTGGAATCTGAAAAAGTCGATTTACGAACAAAGATTACAATTTTAGCGACGTTTAACGATTTAGCACGAGGAATACAACCAAACTAACACAAATCATAGCCACTAACTACTCCATACCATGCACAAATAACTAGCCCCAATCTGCTTGAATACGCCCAAAACCCCTAGAATACGCTTAAATAAAGAGATTGCGGGTTTACTGTGCGTATCGGGTTGAAAACCCGCACCAATATCGCGCCCGAATGAATCTGATCTGCAGATCTCGATCAGAGCAAATGTGAGCCGTTCATCTCGTGCGGGATTGAACCACGAGCTGCCGCGTGTGCTTTAAATTTCGTGCCAAGCCCGCATCCTTTGCTTCGGCACCCGCATCCACAATCGACTTCGCCTATGACCGTTGGATTCGCATCCAACGATCTTCAGCTCTCCGCGTCAATCGCTCGCAGCTGCCTTCAGATGGAGAATGGACGGCCTGGATCGCGCCATGTCACCCCGCTTTCGTTCGATCGCTTTTCAAAACGCGGGAGCGTGGCCGTTGGATCTTCATCGCACGTCCCTGAAGCGGCCATGTCGCCCGCTCGTCGATTCTTTCGTCTGCGTTGCGCTCCGCCGTTCGATTGCGATCGAACGGTCATGTAAATCGCCCGCCTCTTCGTTTGATTCTCGAATTCGGGCCGTTGGATCGAGATCCAACGGCCGCAATAATGTCGCGTCGTCCGGATGATCTGGCACATTAGATAGAAGATCAACAGCTGCGGCGACGCCACGTGTGCGCCAAGATTCATGCGCATTTATTTTATTTCCAATAAATGGTATTCTGCATTCAAAAATTCACAGTAATTAGCACAGATCTCAGAAAAATACAAATAAATAGTCGTTGGAATCGTGAAATCGAGACCAAGCTAGGAAAAATATAAGAAGTGCAGAAATGCGTTGTTAAATGCTGTTTTGTACTCAAATAGTGTGTTTTCTCTAACAAATAAATGTGTAGAAAATACGTATGAATTAGAGAACAATGTAGCATCGTATGAGCACAAAATAGGGCTAAATGGGGGGTAAATATGTAATATTGAACCCGAATCACACCCCCAACTAGCGATTTGCTAGTCTCTAGCAAAAATAGCGATTAATACGGATGATTAATAAAACAATAAATTCTTTCAAATTGCTCATGGCATGGCTCAATAATACGCATTCCAACATGATCTTGACCATCAATATACACATCCATGAACAAAATCAATCACATGATATTTTCTCTAATTTAGTATGAATAAATAACATGCAAGCATCGTTTTGCGCAATCGAAAGTATAACACGTCGTTTTGTTCTAGTTTTCTTGTTTCCAAGGAATTGGTCTATCAAGATAATCATTCAAGACATGGGTATTGAAGTTACTTAGTATATTCACCATTTCTTTTTTTATTAGTTCAGCGTAACGCGCATCAAGCAACATTCGCAGAAAAAAGGTATAACTTGGATCGCTCCATCAAATGAGTGAGGTTCCAGTCAATGGCTCCCAAATCAGACGATAATAGGGCATTAGGCCAAGAAAGGCCCCCTCGGACTGTACTACTCTAGCCAACCAAGTTATTTATTAGTGACATACTTATTCATTCATTTTTCATCATTCATTTGTCATTCATTTTCTTTTCTTTTCTTTTCTTTCTTTCTTTGTAAGCAACTCAACACCCATATTTCTGAACATAAACATTAATATCATGGCCACATTCCTTTTCAACTTGAAAACTTTTCTAATAAATCGTGTATACTTAAGCTTTTTCATCACATTAGCATGCATGAAATAAATTCAAACTATTTCGAGATATTAATCATGTAAATTGAAAATTTTCTTGAATAGTATATTAAAAGTAATTCCATGAAGGAAAAATAATCAACTCAAGCCATAAAAACTTGGTGGGACCGGAAAGGTGCTCTCTCTCAAGCGCAAGAGTCCGTACAAGTAGTAAAATCTGGGAGTCCAGATGTCGAATCCACGGGAAGAAATCTGTTGCAACCACAATTCAGATCAAATAGAAATCCTACGAAAAGAAACTAACCACTTCAACAATGATGGCGATGGTGTGAAAGTGCGTGATGGTGATGTGCGAACAAAGAAATTCGTGTATGAAAATATCTATAAAAAGTATGCACATGGTATGGGTTCGTTAGGATCAATGATTCGTATTAATTTGGTTGATGAATATATCACAATGAATTCTCTTTTTGAGAGAAATTCACCGGGAAAATATCCAATATAACTCAATGAATTCTCCTTTTGGGAGCAATTCATCGGAAGATGCCCTTTTGGGGGTTCAAGCAAAATATTCAATAAGATCGTCGCTAAAGTTATAATACGATATGAAACTCTCTTTTGGAGAGATCAAAACTACTGTATGAAACTCCCTTTTGGGGAGATCAAAACTCACCCTTTTGGGGCGATCATCAACTCAATCACTTCTTTTGGAAGATGAAAGAGATGATTTACGAACAAAAATTACAACTTTAACGACGTTTAACGGTTTAGCACAAGGATATTCAACCAAACTAACACAAATCACATCCCATACCTACTTCATACCAAGCACAATTAAGAATTAGCTACTCATAATGCAAGAATAAACTAGTTTCATAGCTAAATACATTGATCTAATAGCAAAATACGATGAAAAACACTAAAATATGAGGTAAAAGTTTAGGAATTCATCACCAAATCTCCAAGATATACACCAAAACTCTCTGGAAATAATAAAAATAGCCTCTGGAATTTTACAGAATTTTTCAGAGGGGAAATACGGCTCCTAGAGCCTCCAATATGCCCAAAATACGCCCTAATCTGCTTGAATACGCTCAAAAACCCTAGGAATACCTCATATAATAAGATTGCGGGTTTTAGAAGCTTATTGGGTTTAAAACCCGCACCCAAATCCATCCCAGCCGCTCATCTCGAGCGGATCAATCCACGGCCGTTGATCCATGCGAGATCTAACGTGGCGCTGCCACGTGGACTTTAAAACTCGCGCAAGCCCGCTTCGTTTCTTCGATCCGCGCCCGCTTCGTTTGTAGCCGTTGGATTGGATCTCGACGGCGACAACGTGGCCACGTGTGCTGCAACGGATTCGAATTCGAATCGCGGTCGCTGATAAATGCGGGCCGTTG
Source organism: Scilla litardierei (assembly GCA_030789695.1). Lineage (NCBI taxonomy): Eukaryota > Viridiplantae > Streptophyta > Magnoliopsida > Asparagales > Asparagaceae > Scilla > Scilla litardierei. The sequence continues at coordinate 301,951,011 of CM061142.1, read as the reverse complement.
GATTGAAAAGGAGATCCGCTCGATGTGTGCCACGTCGCCCAGAGGGATTGCGGCTGCCGCTCCGTCTGTGCTCGATGCGTGGCCGTTCGATCTGCGATCGACGGCCACGATTTTACCCCGTCTTCGCTTGATTGCAGCCGTAGGATGGAGGTGGGAGCGATCAGATGATGCCACGTGTCTGCTCTTCGAATACGAGGCTGGGGAAATAGGGGCCATTCGATCTGAATCGAACGGTCGATATTTTGCCCGCTCAGAATTCGAATGCGAAATCAAATTACTCCGATCTGGGCCGTCGGATGAAGATTGCGCGGCCATGATTTCGCCACGTGGCCCGTATTTCGTAATTTCTGATGTGTTTCTCCAATTAAAATAGTATTCTGCATTCAAAAATACGCAGTAATTAGCACAGATCTCAGAAAAATACAAATAAATAGTCGTTGGAATCGTGAGATCGAGACGAAGCTAGGAAAAATATAAAAAGTGCAGAATTATGTCGTTAAATGCTGTTTTGTGCTCAAATAGTGTGTTTTCTCTAATAAATAAATGTGTAGAAAATACGTATGAATTAGAGAACAATGTAGCGTCACATGAGCACAAAATAGGGCTAAATGGGGGGTTAAATATGTAATATTGAACCCGAATCACACCCCCCAACTAGCGATTTGCTAGTCTCTAGCAAAAATAGCGATTAATACGGATGAGTAATAAAACAATAAGTTCTTTCAAATCGCTCATGGCATGGCTCAATAATACGCATTCCAACATGATCTTGACCATCAATATACACATCCATGAACAAAATCAATCACATGATATTTTCTCTAATTTAGTATGAATAAATAACATGCAAGCATCGTTTTGCGCAAGCGAAAGTATAACACGTCGTTATGTTCCAGTTTTCTTGTTTCCCAGGAATTGGCCTATCAAAACAATCGTTCAAGACATGGGTATTGAAGTAGCTTAGTATATTCACTATTTCTTTTCTTTTATTCGTTCTGCGTAACGCGCATCAAGCAACATTCGCAGATAAATGTATAACTTGGATCGCTCCATCAAATGAGTGAGTTTCCTGTTAATGGCTCCCAAATCAGACGATAATAGGGCATTAGGCCAAAAAGGACCCCTCGGACTGTACTACTCGAGCCAACCAAGTTATTTATTAGTGACATACTTATTCATTCATTTTTCATCATTCATTTGTCATTCATTTTCTTTTCTTTTCTTTTCTTTCTTTCTTTGTAAGCAACTCAACACCCATATTTCTGAACATAAACATTAATATCATGGCCACATTCCTCTTCAACTTGAAAACTTTTCTAATAAATCGTGTATACTTAAGCTTTTTCATCACATTAGCATGCATGAAATAAATTCAAACTATTTCGAGATATTAATCATGTAAATTGAAAATTTTCTTGAATAGTATATTAAAAGTAATTCCATGAAGGAAAAATAATCAACTCAAGCCATAAAAATTTTAAGAACACGATTAATGTATACTCATCCGCATTAGAGGCATGTGAAGGAGTTTTAAAATGATGAGATTTGGTGATTTATTCTTCTCAAAAAAAATTAATCCTAAGGTCTCATACACACCCCCCAATTAAAGATGGACATTGTCCTCAATGTCGGAAGGGGTACGAGTTTATTCAAGCAGGCAACCTAGAAAGCATTTAAAAACTACCCTACTGGAAAGAACACACCGTGATCAAATGGCGGATCCCGAATCTTTAATTGTGGAGGAAGTTGTTCAATTTGCTCCTTACGCTCCTCGGCGACTATTCTTCCTCCAAAAACTAATTTGGACCCCAGCAACACAACTCCAAGCATCTCTATAATCTGTTTGCCAATGTCCTGCGAGAGATGAGTTATGTCAGTCCAAATTAATTTAAAATTATTCTCAATGAAAGTATTCCAAATGTAGTCATCAAAATAAGTGAAAGAAATTAAAGCAAGTTGACGACCACTCCCTGAAAGATTTGCACTACTCTCTGTACGATGCTCGATCAATGGAGAGAGGGATAAATGATTTTGGGACAAAACTGGAGGAGGGCATGGTTCTGACTCCATGGCGATAATCTCAAAACCCTTGTCCCTAACTGTCTCCTCCTCTCGTTCATCCAAAATTGCTAGCTCGTCCTCTCTTTTGCGCACACTTTCTGCCATGTGGATATTTTTATTCGTGTCATCAACGTGACATGGCTCGCTCGATATTCCTGCAATAGAAGATGAACTCGTATTAGTTTCTTTAAATTGAGTTTCAAAATAATTATTTTCTTCTAAGCAAGCGGTAATCAAATTAAGATCTTCAATAGATTTTTGAATTTGCCGACTCCGAGCAAGGAAATTCTCCTGGAATTGATGGGATGTGGCCTCCTGTGTCTAAATAGTCTGGTAAGCTTCCTCTTTCAAGGATTGCAAAGGTACGTCTACGCTTTGCTCTTCTTGATCGAGGCACGAAGGCTCCGTTGAATCGCTCTCTGAAGTCTCTTCCACGGTTTCTTCGTTTTCTTGCAGAGACTCCATGTATTGCCACGCCTCTGTCGGCGTCATGACTCCCAATAATTCCTGCAGCTGTGGTCGTAGTCCATCTAGGAAGGACGCCATAAGCTCTTCATTTGTGAACCCATACTGCGGATAGCTTGATATTAGGTCTTTGAACCTCCTCCAGGCCTGAAAGAAAGTTTCACAGTCAGTTTGATTAAAATTAACAATTTTTAGCTTTTCCATCCTATGTTTGTGTGCATTAGCGTACCTTGCATCATACAGATTATTCGTGCAATAAAAATTCATATACTCCATTTTTAAAAAATTAAAATAAAATAATAAAAAAAGGTTTATGTACAGTAAAGTGGAAAGATCTCACCGAAGGTCCTCTAAATGAAATAAACCGTAGTCACAAACCATTCCTCCCCGGCAACGGCGCCAAAAACTTGGTGGGACCGGAAAGGTGCTCTCTCTCTCAAGTGCAAGAGTCCGTACAAGTAGTAAAATCTGGGAGTCCAGATGTCGAATCCACGGGAAGAAATCTGTTGCAACCACAATTCAAATCAAATAGAAATCCTACGAAAAGAAACTAACCACTTCAACAATGGTGACGGTGATGGTATTGCGAACACGTGAACAATATAAACATAGAAAATCGTGTATGAAAATAGCTATTAAAGGTATGCACATGGTATGGGTTCGTTAGGATCAATGATTCGTATTAATTTGGTTGATGAATATAACGCAATAAATTCTCCTTTTGGGAGCAATTCACCGGAAAATATCCAATATAACTCAATGAATTCTCCTTTTGGGAGCAACTCATCAGAAGATGCCCTTTTGGGGGTTCAAACACAAAATTCAATGAGACCGTCGCTAAAGCTATAATACGATATGAAACTCTCTTTTGGAGAGATCAAAACTACGGTATGAAACTCCCTTTTGGGGAGATCAAAACTCACCCTTTTGGGGTGATCATCAACTAAATTAATTCTTTTGGAATCTGAAAAAGTCGATTTACGAACAAAGATTACAATTTTAGCGACGTTTAATGATTTAGCACGAGGAATACAACCAAACTAACACAAATCATAGCCCCTAACTACTCCATACCATGCACAAATAAGATTTAGCTACTCATAATGCGATAATAAACAAGTTTCATAGCAAAATACTCCAAGTTCATAGCAAAATACAATAGAAAACACCAAAATACGGGGTTTGAGTTAAAGAAAATATCACCAATTCTCCTTGAAAAGACTTCAAACTCTCTGGAAATAATAAAACAAGCCTCTGGAATTTTACAAAATTTTTCAGGGGGAGAATACGACTCCTATAGCCTCCAATACGCCCAAAATACGCCCCAATCTGCTTGAATACGCCCAAAACCCATAGAATACGCTTAAATAAAGAGATTGCGGGTTTACTGTGCGTATCGGGTTGAAAACCCGCACCAATATCGCGCCCGAATGAATCTGATCCGCAGATCTCGATCGGAGCAAATGTGAGCCGTTCATCTCGTGCGGGATTGAACCACGAGCTGCCGCGTGTGCTTTAAATTTCGTGCCAAGCCCGCATCCTTTGCTTCGGCACCCACATCCGCAATCGACTTCGCCTATGACCGTTGGATTCGCATCCAACGATCTTCAGCTCTCCGCGTCGATCGCTCGCAGCTGCCTTCGGATGGAGAATGGACGGCCTGGATCGCGCCATGTCACACCACTTTCGTTCGATCGCGTTTCAAAACGTGGGAGCTCGTGTGGCCGTTGGATCTTCATCGCACGTCCCTGAAGCGGCCACGTCGCCCGCTCGTCGATTCTTTCATCTGCGTTGCGCTCCGCCGTTCGATTGCGATCGAACGGTCATGTAAATCGCCCGCCTCTTCGTTTGATTCTCGAATTCGGGCCGTTGGATCGAGATCCAACGGCCGCAATAATGTTGCGTCGTCCGGATGATCTGGCGCGTTGGATAGAAGATCAACGGCTGCGGCGACGCCACGTGTGCGCCAAGATTCGTGCGCATTTATTTTATTTCCAATAAATGGTATTTTGCATTCAAAAATTCACAGTAATTAGCACAGATATTAGAAAAATACAAATAAATAGTCGTTGGAATCGTGAAATCGAGACCAAGCTAGGAAAAATATAAGAAGTGCAGAAATGCGTTGTTAAATGCTGTTTTATACTCAAATAGTGTGTTTTCTCTAACAAATAAATGTGTAGAAAATACGTATGAATTAGAGAACAATGTAGCATCGTATGAGCACAAAATAGGGCTAAATGGGGGGGGGTAAATATGTAATATTGAACCCGAATCAATTACGTATCCAAATGGGTGGAGGCCATTGCATGTAGGAACAATGAGGGTGCTACCGTGCTAAAATTTCTCAAAGAAAATATTTTTGCCCGTTTTGGAGTTCCTAAAGCTATTATTAGTGATGGGGGATCTCATTTTTGTAACAAACCTTTCTCTAACTTGATGAAGAGGTTTGGGGTCACACACAAAATTTCCACACCTTACCACCCCCAAACCAATGGCCAAGCGGAATTGGCTAATAAAGAAATCAAAAACATCCTACACAAAACGGTGAATCCTACACGCAAGGATTGAAGTGTCCGATTACCGGAAACACTTTGTGCATATCGGACCGCTTACAAAACAATTCTAGGAATGTCGCCATATAGGATTGTTTATGGAAAACATTGCCATTTGCCCGTGGAATTAGAGCACAAATCATTGTGGGCAATTAAACAATTTAATTCCATTTGTGACTCATCCAACAATTTTCGTAAATTGCAGATTTGTGAATTGGAGGAGTTGCGGCGGGATGCATACGACAATGCCAAAATAGCGAAGGAGCGCATGAAATTTGAGCATGACAAGATGATTTTGAGAAGGGAAATTTTTCCGGGCCAAAGCGTGCTGTTATACAACTCCCGGCTTCATCTCTTTCCGGGAAAGTTGAGATCTAGATGGTCCGGGCCGTTTGTGGTGAAACATGTCTACAATCATGGAGCGGTGACCTTGGTGAACAAAAAAGATGGGAGCGAGTTCAAGGTCAATGGACAACGTTTGAAGCCCTACTTTGATTCGTGGGCTAAGGAGCGGATCACCGAGGAACTTGCGGACCCGCCTTCGGGCGGCGACTAAATAGGTGTGTTTGTTCCAACTTTTGCTTCTACTACCCTTTCATCCATTGAGGACAATGCATATATTTAGTTGGGGGGAGGGTTGTAGGTTGTTGTTAGGTTGTTTTAGGATGTTTAGGATGTATATAGCTAGTTGTTTTGTACAAAAAATTTTTTTGGACACATCCCTTTTGTCATCTCCAATATCTTGCGAGCTTAACATCGACTATCCTTGCTCATTTGCTAGCTTTGTGCTTGATCCCTTACATGCTACCTCTTCATGCATACATTTGGATGTAAATTCTATTTTGGTATCAACTCATGAATATTTGATTGGCGTGTTTTAACTTCTTTTCCAAGTTGGACTCAAATGCTAATATACCATGAATGAGACTATTTCATATGTCTTGATGCTCTATTTGAAACAATTTGGGAAAAGTTTGGCGTAAGAAATTTCATGTTGGGATGAATGATGTAGTTTTTAATTGGATAGGAGATGGCCAATTTGTTATGCTTTGTTTTTCTTCTAAGGAATGGATGGATGAATTGCGTGTTTGTGTTGGAATGAGAGAAAGAGAGCTATAATAAGCGAATTGTCTTTCTAATCAAGTTTAGTAGCCGGTGCCCCACGAAACATTGGGGAGGACGCCAAAGAGGAGATTTAGAACTCATTCCATCTTTTTCCCTATATTGCGTTATCGAGTATATGCAAAAAAACAAAAACAAAAAAACAAAAAAAGAGAGGAAAAGAAAAGGTGCATCGTTCCTCTAGTCTTGTCAAGTAGTCGGTGCCCCACGAAACATTGGGGAGGAAACGAAAGAGAAGATTTAGGGGAGTGCACAAAAACATAAAAAAAAGAGGAAAAGAAAAGAAAAATAAAAAGAGTATGAATAATTGAGTGAATAACCAACATGAATATTGCAATCTCATTCCTCCACAACTTAGAGAAAATTTCTTTTGTATTGGCCATTTCCTTGAAGATTGGTATTTATGACATCGTGATATTTCCCGACATATGTGATACGGTGCTTATTGCCCTACTTTTCTTTGAATTGGATTGAGGAGAGTGTCATTCATTATTTACTTTCACGCATTGTGTATATTGGGTTTGAAATCAATTGGAAATAAATTTTGGAGTATGCCATGAGAATATTGTGAGATTGGTGCATGTTTTCATTTTAATCCGAATGTATCGCTTGATTTGCTAGGGACTAGCAAATAGCTAGTTGGGGGTGTGATTCGGGGTATAAATTGTTTATTTCTCCCCCCATTTCTGGATATTTTATGTGTATATCGTACTAATTTTGGCGTTGATACGTGCGTTTTTGTGAGATCGTAGATTATTAACGCCTAATCTATTTTTATACATAAAATACGATTTCTATGGACTAATATTAGCTCATCTTATTTTTTTAGGTACCCCTGGAAATTTTCCAGATTTTCTGGAATTTTTTCAGGATTTTTTTGAAGCTTGGAAGTATTTTTTGGGAATTTTTACAAGCCATGGGAGTATTCTGGAAATTTACACAGCAGAAAAAAACATAAAAAGAAAAAAAACATAAAAAGCCCATGCGGGCCGGCCCGCTGGCCGGCCCGTTTCTTCACGGGCCGCATCTGGGTTATTAAAAAAAATTTTAATTAAAAATTTTAACCGCCCAGCGGGCTGGCCCGCCAGGCTGGCCCGCCAGGCGGGATAGCGGAAGGCCCCGCTCTTGTAAGCGGGGAGCGGAACGCAGGGGGGCCCGTGTGCCCCCCCAATCTCGTTTTGTTTTTTTAGCGGAGAGCGCCTTGCGCTGGCATGGGGCGGGCCCCCCGAAAAATTACATCCCGCCCCCCTTCGGCGGAAATGTTTGCTGAGGCCCGCTTTTTCTTGGGTGATTGGAAAAAGGCGAAATGGAGCATGGGCCTGATTTAAATTGTTCTCTATTTTTCTTTGGGGAGAAGTGTCTTTTTTTGGCTCTAAGTTTTTTTTCCAGCTATTGTTTTTTGATTGCTCTAGGTTTTTTTCTTGCAATCAAAAAACGAAATTCTAGGGCTTGGAAGATCAAGGGAGAAGGAAGATAGCTACAAAGAGAAGATCAAATGGGGACTTGGGATCTCTTCAAGAGGGAGTTCTCTTGTATGTAAAGTTGACATTGTTAATTTCTCTTTGATATTTGCTATTTGTAAGAACCCTTGAATGAATATTTTGGAATCAAAGATGGTGTTTTTGTGTATCATGAGTGGCTAATCATCTTGTGTGTGTTTATGGTGGATGGATGTATGTTGGGCATATATATTTCATTTCTAGCTTGATTTTAACCTCTTCTATGTGGATGAAACATTGAGTTAGGGTTGTCTATTGGAACCCTAGTGGGAAATCCAAAGAGAGGCTCATCCAAGTGGACCCTCTCCTTTGTGTTTATTGTAATATTTTCTCAATGTTTCATTCACTATTTTTGCACCCAATGTGTTCGATGAAATGCCAAATTATCCGATCACTCTTTCCTTAGTCGGATGAGGGATCGTAATGTTTTGAAATGAATTTATAAGCCCGACTACACCATGAAACCATGAACACTCACACTTCTCATCATTGTTTGCTTTCTCACATTTTTCTTTGCTTGCATGCTTAACGGTAATTTGCTCTAAAAATTAGCCCAACCAATCCTCACCTCTAAAGGGTGGTATTTCTCACACCGCTTAAGCTAATTGTGACCATTGTTGATTGTAAGCAAGTTGTCCCCGTGTTCGACCCTTGGCTCACTAGGAATATTACTACTTGGCGACCTCCTACACTTGGGAGTTAGCACGTGCAATCTTTTGTTCATGCCAATTAACATGCAAGTGTGATTCCTACGGGGCAGATCTTACCTCAACACGACGCGAGAGTTACTCTGACGTCGGGTAGTGACGTCAGGGGTTGGATTCCTGTAGTGCGTACGGTACGGAACGACGGGTACTCTGTGATAAATCACGTGCACGAATGAGTTCGTTACGACGGAACTAGAATTTATTAGGCAACCTAAGACGTCTAATGAACCAATTTTAATTAGGTTTTCTATTCCAAGATAGGCGACACATCAATATTAATGATCATAGAAATTACTAACGTGATAATAATGTTATGTTGCTAGTACGACAATTAAACAACAATTATAAAAACAACCTAGGCTAACACGTTAACTATAAGTCATTTAAACGAGTTATTAACCCTATAATCATCATTTAGCTTATAGATCTTAGTCACCCCACATAGGATACTGTTAGTACTATTATAGGGTACTGTTGCAACAATTACAATTGCTGCTCACTTGAGAATCCACATATTAACTTAAAATAGTTCTTGTCATGGATATACTCAAAAATTGTATACCAACCTATAATAGCTTTCTTTTTAGGGCTCTGATCATCAAGTCCTCTTCTAATATAAGGAGAGCACCTAAAGTTTAATACAAAAAAAACAACTGCACACCTATATAAAAGCCTGCAGTCAGATGTAGCAGTTATTATAATACTAACCTAAAATAACTTTATAAGACTCACATATATTATGAATGATGATGAGTAACAAGTAAAACACATGCCCCCATCGTTCAAACGCATGCTTACGTGTATAAGCGGCGAACTCCTCGCGGATGACCTAGCAAGTGGCGACGTCAGAAGTCGGACGGGAGGCCGTGGGGGTCTACGCGATGCGGGCGGCGCCGTGGCTGTCGGGCAGCGCTTCAGTCGCACGGGGCAGCCGCAGCTGTCGTGCCTGGTGTCGCAGCTCGTTGGGATCGCTGCTCACGGTGCCTGGGTGGCGCTGTGCTCCTGGGCGGCTATCGAGCACCGGAGAGAAGGGTCGAAGGGCTGTTGCGAGGGCTAAACGGCGGGGAGCGATGGTTAACGGTGGGGAGACGCCGTGGGGAGGAGGTCGGAGGGTATGACGGGCAAGGGTCACCGTGGGGTTGAAGCACGAGTCGATGATGATGCTGCGGGGTCTTCTTCGCGTGGGGAGAAGAAAAGGACGGCGGAGGTTCGTTTTGCTTTTGCTGGGAGATAGAAAAGCCCTATGATTATTAAATAGAATAGGGTAGATCGGGGCTATCACGTGAGAATAGGGTAGATCGGGGCTATCACGTGGAAGAGAGAGAGGGGAACGTGGGAAGAGAGTGTACGGTTGTGGGGATGGGTAGCGGGCTGTTAGGATTGATTTGATGTTTAAAACTTTTCCCCTTTTTTAATATAAAAACAAACCATTTGATTTCCTATGCAAAAGCAACCTGCGTAGGTCATAGGAGGAAGTTGGTCAAAGTTTTTTTCAAAAAGAAATGATTAATTAAGTTTTTTTGTATTAACAATGAAGAAAACGTACATGATCTTTTATATACCAAAAATGTTTATTAACAAAAATGTTTTTAGAGCCTAATAATGGGTTAATAGCAGGTAGGTCAAACGACATCCTAAATTACAAGGAAAATATCGGGGCGCTCACGCCTCCGAGAGGGTTACAACGACATATCACATCATAGTGTTCGGATACAAGAAAGGTCTAAAATAAATACATGTACGAACAAGAGTACACGTACGAAGAAAGTACGATCGAAAAGCGACCGTGACAGAGGGCCCCGCCCCCCATCGCCCAGGATGAACGGGTTGCCGACGAGCTGTTGAATCGTTGCGGCCAACGTCCGAAGGTGGGCATTGGTCTCCTGGGCAAAGAGACAGAGCTGCTCTTGGGTCACCGAGCGTGAGTCGCCCGTCCCCTCGGTGGTGTGGCTGTGCTGGTTCTCGAGAGGGACATAATCTCCCTCCTCGTGGATGGGGGGCATGCGCCCCGGGCCGTTGCAGACTAGTTCCATTTCGGTGGTTTAACGTGGGCTTGTGTTCGTTCCCACAGACGGCGCCAGATGTTTACGGGTGTTTTATCACCACTGGATCTTTGACCGGGGATTGGATGGTCAACGTGGTCAAGGGATCGGTTGAAATCCCTTGTTCCCCCCAATCGTGCGTGTACTTGACGAGGGTTAATTGCTTGGGTTCTCACGCCAGCTCCGGAAACGGCTGGCTTGGAGGATCAAGGACGAGCAGGCTCTTCGCCCGGGGTGCTTGGCCACGGTCAGCGGGGTGTGGAGGGGTAGCCTCGGCACCTAGATGAGCACTCGGCCTCGGTCAATCAAGTGCGGAGGGGTAGCCTCGGCGCCCTGATTGTTTCTTAGTCTCGGTTGGCGGTGATGCTCGTCGGGGGCGAGCGGGCTCAATGTCGCGCGCGCCTTGCTTCAGTGAGTACTGCGCTGAGGAGTAGCCTCGGCGCCTTGGGATCTGCTCGACCTTGACAGACAACGGAGATCGTCAGGGGGCCGGACCTTGGTTCCGGCCAAGTCCCCTCTGATGCCTAAGTCAGAACGGATTTGAAAGATACTTGGCGGGTTCGGTACGGCTCGCAGGGAGGCCGGTACGCGTATCCTCGAACCAAGCTAGGGAAGGGAAGGCAATGTGGAAAACAAGGTCTTTTAGTAGAATACCTCCGTGTGTCGGTATCTGGGATCAGGCCCCTCTCTTCGCCCCCCCCCCCTCGAGTCCCTATACAGGGATTCTCCCACGATCGTCCTGTCTTTACGCCCCCCCTATTCCGCCCCCATGATCCGCCCCCCCGGGTGCCTTTATGCGCTATGAAGGTGGGGTTGATATGGTCCCTTAATGGTCATTAAGGGGGAGTGTTTTGGGGAGCGGTTAACTCCTGTGGTCGTGGGCTGACCGGACACACGTCCGATCGTGGCTGATCCGCTAGCGGGCCCTTACGAGGGTCTTCGACGGTTGGCCCAAACTCCTTTGGGGAGGCTTTTTCTTCCCGTGTGGGCTTGGGCCGCTTGCTTTTGGGCCTATCCAAAATGGTCGTATCAAATACATTAAAGCCTATTTATCGAATAACCTGTTAGATCACTTTATTGGGCGTAACTTAATTTTACAGCCCGCATTACATAATTATTTTACATATTAGTCCAACGTTGGATTAACGATCCAACAAGATGATATAGGGAGTGGGGGTTAGGGTGGGTTAGGTTGGTGGGTGCGATTGGGCGAGGGGCGGCGGAGAAGAAGAAGTAGATGATGGAGATAGAAGAGAGATATAGGATAAAAGATGAAAATTTTTTATTGGCAACCACGTAAATTTTTAAGGGTAAATGACATTAAAATACCCGAACGTTTGGGCCATTTTCACTTATATACCCTATCGTTCATTTTGGTAAACTTGGTACCCAAATCTAAATTTGATGTAGGATTGGAGGATGAAATATTGTCTGAAGTGGCCTCCAAATACATGCATTACAACAGTCTTCCTATGTCTGGGATGCACAGTGTTTTCAACATCCTCTTCAGACAATATTTTCTCCTCCAATCCTACATCAAATTTAGATTTGGGTATCAAAGTTTACCAAAATGAACGATAGGGTATATAAGTGAAAATGGCCCAAACGTTAGGGTATTTTAATGTCATTTACCCAATTTTTAATGGCAAATTTGTGAATAAGTGGTACGTGCAGAGAGCAATTAGGTCTGTGCGCTTAGTAACTCCCAAGCCCTAGTTGCAATGTTTTCAGAAATTTATTTGGGTTCGTGGATCGGGTCGCCCAACAATGAACCCGTGAATAGTACCGTGCCGTCCAAGTCGCCGAAGCAAATCGATCGAAGCTAATAAAAACAAGTGCTTCGTTGCTCCTCTCATCCAGCGAATTACTCCGGCGACGAGCTCTGATTACTAAATTTCTAGGGCTTACATCCTCTTGATTGTCTACTGCTGTAGCCATGGCTGTCGATCAGAACCCTAGCAGCTCGTCCGCTGCCGAACAGGCGGCTCCCAAACCCCCGACGAAAGATCTCAAGAAGAAGAAAGACGAGAAAAAAGAGGAAGATCTGGTGATTAGTCAATTTTTTACTTAATCACATCTTCCAATTTTTTTCTCCCTTCCCCCCCCTCTTGTCATATTTGGATCTGTGGTGTTGTTTTCAGTCGGACGAGGATTTGGCTTTAAAGCAGCAACTGGAGCTGTACGTCGAGCGAGTTCAGGACCCCGATCCTGGGGTTCAGAAGCTGGCTCTCGAGAGCATGAGGTCTCTCTCTGGTCCTGGACGAGTTCTAGGGTTTAAAATTATATGCTTTATTTTTAATTCTTAGCTATATTAATGTTTAAACTTACGTATAAGAAAAAGAAAATCGTAATCGTTATTATTATTATTATTCACTTCTATGTTCTCCACATTGAGAATTGAATAAATGGGTATCTGTTTAATCTTTAATATGTTGCCCGGTTATTGTTATCCTAGAAAAATTTAAGGTTCTGGTCTTGTTCAAGAGATTAGTTAGGATTTTTACTGACTGCTAATATTTATTGTTTGGCACACAATTTAACTCAAGTGTGGGGTAGATAGGTGTACCAGCTAGCCGGTTAGCCTAATGTATGCTTGGTTCCTTGTTACTGGAAAAACTAGATGGATACGGGATTTTGCGGAATAAAATTGATTGCTTTACAATGTTGATTTCACCCAAAAAAATCTGCGTTTTTTATACTTGGAAAATTTCAGATTGTTGAAGCTAAAATATTCAGAAAGTAAGGAATTATATCGTAGTAAGAAGGGAGAATATTGAAAAGGAATATATGATAGTTTGGAGAGTCCTTAGCTTTCCGTGGGAGACCTCCATATCAAAGTCATTGATTACTCTTTTTTAAAAATAGGAAAAATCATGTATATCACATATATCCATTTACTTACAGCCTTATGTATCTGGAACCCTTTGAACGAGTGGAACTTAAATTGCAGCTATTTCAGATATTCAAGATTTTTCTATGTAAGAACTTGTCAATTTCAATTTTAGGACTTCGAATATTGGCTGCATAACACCACATGACTTAGATAGCACGAACAATGAAATATAGTATTTATTGTAAGTAACAGCCAATATGATGTAATTAATTAGTATAACAATGTTTTATTTGAAATTGTGAATTTACCAGTAGAGCCATTATGGTCACAAAGATTCACAATTCTTCTTCACCTGGTTTGGCATCTGTTAGATATACATTCTCTGTTTATTTGGACGCAAGACTTTGTAATTGCCTAATAAAAGATCGGGTTGCTCCTATAGGTGTTCTATAATTATGCAATAAATTTTTGATAAAATATTTTTGAGAAAGTAAAATTTTGTGCTTGCAGCTTCTTGGATCAACATCTTATTATTTTAAACTCATGACCTAGTCTTCTTAATTTTAATTTTTCAAAGAAAGGCTTTTGAGAGGGGGGATGTATAACGAGATTCTCTGGCTCCCATTATCAGTAGATAAGGCAAACATTTGAGACTCCAATCCAACATGCCACGTTTTTCAATATAAAAGCGGTGAATTCAGTTCATCATTTAATTGGAATACCTCAATTTCAGGCCAGGTAATGATCAGATTTTGATAATCAATGAATTTCACTTCATGGAAGGACACCTTACAATAGTCTTTATATTATTCTCATAAGCACATGAATTTACGACTAAAGTATGCGAATGGCAGTAAGTTTGGAACCCAAGTCTTTTGTATGCTTGTTAGAATTTACAATTTATACCGGTTGTGATGGAGTTATGCGTGCTATTAGGCAGGAAATTCGTACATCAACTAGCTCAATGACTTCTGTTCCTAAACCTTTAAAGTTCCTTCGTCCCCACTATGGAACTTTAAAAGCATATTTTGAGACAATGCCCGAGTCTGACTTGAAGGTACGTGTGATTGGATACTCAAGTTGACATTTTATGCTCACTTTGCTTGCTACTAATTTTATGTTTTTAATGGCAGAAATACCTGGCAGATATATTATCAGTATTGGCCTTGACCATGTCTGCCGAAGGTGAAAGGGTATGTCAATCTGCATTTAGAGTCATGGTTGTTATTTATTACCCAGGGTTAGGATTGTTGCTATTCACTAAGAAAATGAACTCTCAGTATGTAGCTATGTCCATTGTGCTTTTGCACGCCTATATTATCATTAGCCTCTTGCAGTTTTTCTATACATATTTTCTTTCTTTAACTTTTCTTTTCTTAGAAATTATAATTGATTGGCTGGCTACAGCCAACACTGCATATGAGAGTCCAACTACATGGTTTCTTATTATAATATGGTACCATCAAAGAATATCCATTATTATGTACTTCATGGCATGTCTATTGATATCTATTTTAAAAAAATCAATATAACATGATAAATAATCTCTCATGCATATGCATTATCTTATTTCATATTACAATTCTTCTATGTTTCTTTATGTTATTTATTTCTTTGACATTTTTATATAGAGTTTTTATAGGATTATATCTGTGATTGAAGCATGTGACAATGCAAATTAACTCACAGGAGGATGGAGTGTTTCTGGAAATGTCGTTGATTTTCATTTACAACATTCATTATCTTTGGGATAAATTTTCAAAAGTATCACAGTTCTTGCAATATCACACCCGAGTAGGGTCTTATATTTCTCTGAAGTCAAACTTGGAATTGTGTCATATCTACTTAGTGTCCTAGAGCTATACTATAACTCTGTATCCCAAGTATATTCCCTAAGTATCATAATTGTTCCCTTATTATGTTCCCTTAAATCGTAATGCGTGGAAAATGAGTATCACGATCCGATTTTCTTCTATTAAGTCTGTGAAGCCGACCCCAATTTTTCGGATGAAGGCTAAGACGATGACGATGACGATTATGTTTTTCATTAGCTTCTCCATTGCGTTCCAGTTGTTTCTTTGATATATCTTTTGAACATGCCATTGTTCTGTATGGATCATATACCATCTCTCATTTTTCATATCATGTATTTGTTAGATCCACGGGCCAACGAAAGCCGTGCGTGCAAGGGCAAGGGTAGCCGACGACTTAACCTAGGGGCGCTTTCGACAATTCATGTTTTAATTAATTTTAAGGGCATATTAGTCATTGTTTAGGGATGTGGTTTTCTTATTTAAACTAGGGCTAGCCGTCATTTATCGGTATGCTTGATTATCCAATTGTTATTGAGAGTTCTTGGTAGATCTTAGATTAGACGAGTGCAGACGTCCTCATAACGGCGTCTTGGGAGGATGGTGCACCTACTTTTGTATCCAATTATCTTCATTTTGCTATTATTTAATATAAAAATCAAATCTTTCCTTCGGATTCTATCAATTTGGTTCAGAGCCCGTGACGATCCATGGCGGTGCCAACAACGAGATCGAAGGAAAAATTTGACACCTTGGAGGAGAAATTCAACGGCGAACTTGAGGGGGGTAAAAAGATCGTTGAAGGAAAACGAGGAATCAATAAAGTCTCTGACGGAATCCATCAACGAATTGTAGGCGAGTCAATCAAAGCAAGGAGACAAACTTGACAAATTCATCGATATATGGACAACGAGCATCTAAGGCGGGGGAAACCCTAATTCATCATCAAAGGCGGCACCTTTGACGAAGGGGAAGGAGAAAGAAGAGAATTGGGAGACAGATCGACCCTACGACGAGGATGGATCACACGAAGGGGACGAGGGGGATCCGTGAAAGGAAGATTACTGTGAAAGTATAAGACGAAAGGCGAAAGAAGCAAGGAGGGGGGCCAGCGAGCCGAGCCGCCGCCCCCATGAGCGACAAAAAGCAGAGTGGCTCCCCACGGAGCCCCTGGACAACGGCAGGGGAACGGCCCCCAGCACCGCCCGGGCTGGCGAACCCCCGCCGGCCCTCGACGGCCCCCGCGAGGCCCTCCCCAGGCCGCGGGGCCCGGAGATCCATCGCCAGGGCCTTGCGGCCCTGGTACAGGGCAGTGGGGTCCCTGGGCAGTGCCCAGTTCCCGCGGGCCTTCAGCCCCCCGAGGGACTTTTGCCGGGCCACGGCGGCCCTCTAACGCATCCGGCGAGCAGCGCGGGCGACAACAGTAGTTCGAGAGAGGGTTTCAGCCCCATTTGGAGGACCCGGTGCGTGATTTTGGTGGTGGATTTGACCTCGGGGAGGGACATGGGTACTACGATGACGGGGGAGGTTATGGGGCTGAATTTGGAGATGACGCAGAATGTGATGACTTTGAGGATAGGCGTGGAGGTCCTCGAGGGGACTATGTTGGTCGCGAAGGAGTGCTACCTAGACAGTACGAGACCCAGGATGAGAGGCGGTAGCACTACTGTCCGCATCACCGTACTGAGGGGAGGCCCGATTAGGGGCACTTTGGAGGAGACTGTAGGGTGCGGAAGCTGGAGATGTCACTGTTCAGAGGGGAGGACCGCATGCCTGTTGTTCATGGCGGAGAGATACTTTACAGCACATCACATACAGATGCATAGAAGCTGGAGGCATCAGCTGTTTGTATGGAGGGGAGTGCTTTGGGGTGGTACCAGTGGAAGGAGGGGGCAACAGACTCACTGCTGAGAGGAGTTGAAGGACCTCATTCTGGAGAAGTTCAAGGATCCCCACCTGGAAAACCTTCACGAGCACCTATACGCCCTCAGGCAGGACGGACCGGTATAGGAGTGCATTGAGAGGTTTGAGATCTTATCGGGACGAGTACAAGGTGTCACATATGAGTCACTAGAGGGCACATTCATGAAGGGCCTGAAGCCTAGTCTTCGAGCCGCAGTACGGCCATACAAGCCCAAGGGATTGTCGGAGGTCATATAGATGGCGCAGATGGTCGAGGACGTCCAAACAGAGGAGAGGAGAGTTAGGAGTGAGTATAGTGACCATGTGCATCGTGGGACCGTAGCTGGAGCCGGAGGGGTGAAGGTCACTACGGGGGCAGATCAGACGAGTTCTGAGAAGACTGGGGAGCAGAGCAGCACACCCCCAGCCGGGGGCCAATTCCGGAGGATGACCGACGTAGAGATGAGAGAGAAGAGACAGATAGGGCTCTGTTTTAGATGCGACAAGCGATTCACCTCCGGACACCACTGTGGGGGTCGCAAGCTGCAAGTGTTGATAGCGGTGGCATACGAGGATGATGACATGGAGGACGAAGGGATCGGAGGGGAAGAAGACTCCCACTCGGAGTAGCACCGCCAGTATGGTCATGCACCACCTTGAGGATAAGGTGGATTTTTAGGGGCAGAGTAATGTTAGATCCACGGGCCAGCGAAAGCCGCACACGCAAGGGCAAGGGCAGCCGACGACTCAACCTAGGGGCACTTTTGACAATTCGTGTTTTAATTAATTTTAAGGGCATATTAGTCATTGTTTAGGGAGGGTGTTTTCTTATTTAAACTAGGGCTAGCCGTCATTTATCGGTATGCTTGATTATCGAATTGTTATTGAGAGTTCTTGGTAGATCTTAGATTAGACGAGTGCGGACGTCCTCATAACGGCGTCTTGGGAGGAGGGTACACCTACTATTGTATCCAATTATCTTTATTTTGCTATTATTTAATATAAAAATCAGATCTTTCCTTCGGATTCTATCAGTACTCCTTACTGGTTAACTAGAAATACCTTCCGGATGCTACAATCCGGGTACATGCACACATTCCATATATCGTTGCCTGTTTAGAGCCTCTGTTGACACGTGATTTTCTTTAGTTTGACAATACTATCCCGATGTTGCCTTCTTAGCAAAGGATTCCATGGATATAGAATTCCCAAAAGAAACAGGTTTATAAAGAAGAGATGTTTGTTTCAGTTCAAAAAATTGATGTAATTTATAACAAACTTTCATCCTTAATTTCTGTTGGACTCGATTTCAGAATTTTAAATACGCTAAATGAAAACTTGAAAGATTATCTTTTTGGACTACATCTAACTGATTCCCTAATAATTTCTTATTTTTCAATATGAAACCATGTATGCATCGTGATAGTGCTTTAACATAATTTGCTCCTTCAACAAAGAGTTAGTGAGCACATTAAAATTATTGTACACTATGTTTCTGAAACTTTTAATGGTTGAGTCTTATTTCATAGTCTCATTTTCGTAGCTACAATGTACACTCAAATAGTTGTATTTTTGTTATAATAGTTTGGATGTACTTTCATGTATTTTATTTTATCCAAGTGAGATGTGTTGTCACTTTTAACCATTATACTATGTTCCCTGAAAAACGCTTACCTTGTGACTTAAAGCTGAAAATTCATAACTAGCAGTAAATCATCTTCTTTTCTCTTTTTTGGAGGTAAAGGGCGGGGCTTCAAACTCGAATACCCTCGTCTATTCATGATAAATGAATAGAAGAATGCACAAATGGTCCTGATAGAGGGCTATGACAAATACATGACAACCTTACAAGGCCTGCATGGATGTACATCCTAAACACGACGTGTGACTAGAACACAATCCAACCTAACAAAATGTCAAAGCAAATAAGTGCAGCCAAAAAACAAAAGGCAAAATCCCGCACTTTCTGGATATAGTAAATCACAATGCTTAAAAATGGCAAAAAGCGAGGCAAAGCATTATACATTCTTGAAGCAAAGCGTGAGCCTCATGAGTTTTCTGTATTTTAATTTTTAAATGCATAAATATCATATAAAATATACAAAAAGATGTTGTAGTACTCCCTGCGTAATAAATTGTGGTATAGTAATCGATAAGAGTTAACAGCGGACATGGTTCTCGTATAAAGTTATTGGTGTGGGAATGGAAAATAAAATAAAACAGAATAGATTCCACATACGTTAAAATTAAGCTATGAGCAAAATGGGAAAGGCCAAATGTATTATTTGAAGATATGTGTCCTATCAGATTCCACTTGGTCGCACTAAAAAACAGTGGGCGAACAACTTACAATTTCAATTAATGGAGTGGCCAGTACTGTGCTATGTTCGAGCTAAATGAGATCCATATGAAGAAAAAGCAAAAAAGGCAACTTTAGAGCTGCCTAAACAGGGAACCAAGAGGAACAATGATAATAAAAATAAGCATTATCGTTAGCCTTCATTCGGTCTTATAGACTCAATAGAAAGAATGTTGGACTGTGATCACGTCGGATCGTGATGTCGGATACTTATTTTCTAATCATTACGATCTAAAGCTTTTTCTTCTGTCAAACCAAGATTTTTCATTTTCATTCTTGTCATTTCCATCCATGTCTTCTACCGTCTACCTCCCTTTCCTTTCATCTCAACATTCATATGTTCTATTCAGAACCAAGAGAAATCGATAAATGGAATAAAACAAGAACCTATAGTGAAATTTTGATGGAGACTAACAAAGAAATCAACAGTGAGGAAAATTACAATACCATGCCATCACCAGTAATATAATAACAAAGAGATTGTGAAAATTGGAAGGAGGAAATTAAAACCGATAACAGAAGAAGAAGGGTGCTAGCTTGTGGGTGTCGATAATGCTCAAGCTCGAAACATTCCCGTCTGGTGCTTGAAAGAGACAAGGGAGATGAGAAGATGAAATAATACCATCTTATCACTTTCATTTTAGTTTATTTTTTAAATAAAACCTCAACTTGGACCTTTTTAACCATGGAAAGAAAGCCTGCCCTTCATGAGAAAAGCCCTAGCAAAGTGCACACTTTATCGGTGCATCTTGAAGTGGGGCTTTATGCTTTAGAGAGAAAAACACATCTTAGATATGTTTTAAGGCGTTTTGAGTTCAAAACATTGAAGCAGCCTCAAATTGTGCCTTGAAAACGCCCTTTGATGCATTGTTAAATCTTCTGTTTATTTTGTTATGGCCAGATATGCTTATTTTTAATAGAAAAGTTCAGCTTGTATGTGTTTCTATCAGTTGACTGTGGTTGATCATATGTGTAGTTCTTTGTTTGCATTTATAGCTCAACTTATATCATTTCCTGCATGCCTTTTTGCAGGAAAGTTTGAAATATAGGTTATTGGGTACTGAGGGTGATATTGGTTCATGGGGCCATGAATATGTAAGGTAAGGAACTCAATCTAGCACATCACTTATACGACGATTGTTATTAAAACATTCTCATATTGGTCTTTATTCAACGAAGTTTAACATGATTTAAACGTAATACACCTTCAAATTTTTTGTGATCAAGGGCAACAACTGAAGTGTTAATTGGGATTACTTTTTTTCTGTTTAAAAGGGAATATTGCCACAATTCTATCCAGTGCATTCAGTAATACACTGGGGAGCAAGTTCACAGTTAACAATTTTCTGTCCAATCTAGTGCATACTGCTGTTGATCGTGGTACATTTAATCATTAACTTGTTCATTTTATTAGATGTGCTGATATTGCATGTAAATTGTACACCTATTCACTTTGGATCTCATATACATAAACTACAAAATTCAAACATCACTGCCATTCCTTTCTCAAGGCGAAGAGTTTGGTATTATTTGTAGAAAATACTATCATGTACCATTAATAAAATTATAGGCATCCATGAACCGAATCAATACAATCTGTATTCCTTCCTTTGCTGTATACCAATTTTTTACATTGTTTAACACAGTTGAATCCTAAATCATCAATATTTGTTTATCGTGCTTCATCCATTTGTTTGCATTATTCTCATTTATTTCTCTCTTATATTATTTTAGATATCTACTATATTTGTCCTGCCAATACTTAATGAACTTGACCTAGTAGAGTATCTGGCAGCCAAGCAGAAAGTTATATGTTGTAGTCAACAGACCTGGATTTTGTCATAAAGATCAATTTTTGGAAACAGAACACAAAATTTGAATTTTTTTTTCAAGAATCCATTTTCGAATATTTCATTAGCTTTTGCGCCATAAAATATATTCATTATTGATATGTCATAGACATTTCCCACGTGTCTTGACAAGCTGGTATAGAATCTGGCACAAAATAACATGATATAGTTTATATATCTAGATTCTGTCATCAAGCTACTAAAGGTCAATGTTGAGTATGGATCACAAAAGAATACGCAAACCCAATAATCTGTATTTAAACATTTCCGTAGTGCCCCCTCACGTCTTCTAATGATGATGTTTGATATGCCAGGAACCTTGCTGGAGAAATTTCACAAGAGTTTGCAAAACGTCAGGTCTGGTTACATCTCTGGGATACTGCATCTTATTGTTTTTAAATTTCCTTGCCAAGCATAATATTTAATTAAAATGGGTTTGACAGTTCTGTTATGTCTAGTGTTTCTTGGGGAGGCCAGTCTTCCTAGTGTTGGTAGTTGTTTCGTGATTTTGGTGAAAATTAGACTAATTTCCATTTAACATAGGAAGTTACATTATTCTTGTAGCTCCTTGTTCCCAGAACATATGGCATATAAGATTCTTGTACTTTAATGTCTTAATTTCTTTTTAGCTAGTCAGAATTCATTTTCCAGACATCTAAGTACAGTACACAGCTTTGTATTTAATTTTAATACCCCAATTTTTAACTTAATTTTTTCTGACAATTGTAAATGCATAAAAACTGTATAGCATTTTTGTGAATCTTTTTGAAACTTGAATGTTAATTAAATGACTCTAATTAGCCAACCAAATTTGATTATGATATATTATACAAAACATGGATGATTTTGAATTGGTTTGCTGATTATGACAGACAGGTAGGTAGAAAGATGGTTATGATTTCAACTGGAGGAATCAAGGGTCGAGATTAAAAAGTTTAACATTTTTTTGAAGGAAATCCCCAAGGTTTTGAGGTGAAAAAGATTGAGAGAGAAGGGATGAGAAGTATGGTGGGACCAGGGAGGGAGAGGGAGGAGTGGGTGTGTGTTTGGGTTATTTTATGACAATGTGAGAGGAAATTACTATGGGTGTAAGAATATATGATATGAGAATTTATGTTTGTGTGGGTGGACGTGCATAGAGGGGTGGTGTTGGGATTCGTACCATATGTGCAAGGGAATTGCTAGTATTTTTATATTTGAATCAAGCTGGATGAACATTTTTTATAAGTTTTTATCTCAAGTGGATTGTTTTGTTTTTTATCAGTAATTGATTAAATTTGGGTATATATATAAAAATAATTTGTACTTATCCAACTTGCTTTGTAGCCTTAGCATCGATTACTTCTCGCCATTTGACCTCTATGACCTGCCTGGCCTGTATGTTTTCCTAGCCTCTGAAAACTTATTTGGAGGTATTCTTGACCAGCTAGAATTCCACAAATTTAAGCATTGATCAGGCATATGACACCTGAGATACTTAAGTGTTTTGGTAATTTATGAACTTGTGGAGAGCTGGATTCGTCCCCTTGAAATGAACATGAAAACTATTTGTTTACTGCACCTGATTTAGTTCATTAGTCATTTGTGATCTAATTTATCATTTGTTGTTTAAGGCACATTCCTACCACTGATGTTTTAGAGACATGATGCAATGGGTCTGTAAACATTAAGCCTGAGCACATAATTTTTACAAATAATCCCTTGTATTGTTATACATGCTTTTTATTCTGAATTGATTTTGTCGTTATGTAGCTGCTAGGAGCTAACTGTACTCTGGACCATCTTAAGCACACATCTGATCAGATTTCTTTTTTGTCTTAAAGCAGTATGATGACATGCCAATAGATGCTTTGATGGAACTCGTGCAACAGATTGTTGCCTTTCATATGAAGGTATATCCTCTTATTCTCTAGATAGCTTCAAACCTTTTGCCTTGCAAGTTTATGGTGTTTGTTATTGTTTAATTTTTTAAATGGCATATGACTGGAAAATCAAGCTGTCTTGCTTGGTGACTTATTTATAATGGCTTGTTAAATTATATGCAGCATAATGCCGAACCAGAAGCTGTAGATCTTCTTATGGAGGTAAGTACATAGTTTCGCTATGTTTTTTTATAACATCTCAACTGTGTACATCAACCATTTTCATTTAATGGATGCAGGTTGAAGATCTTGATCTCCTAGTTGAGCATGTTGACAAAACAAACTACAAGAGGACATGTTTGTATCTTACTAGTTCTTCTAGGTACACACATGTTGATAGATGTAGTTTTTCCTTGCATCATTACCATTTTTTGCATTTATTGAATGGTATGTGTACGTGACATGTAAGTGCATTGTAAAGTTCAGTTAGTTTGTGGTAAAAGAGCACTGCTAAGAACATTCGGTTTGGGCATGCGCTTACGCTTAGTGGGTGAGAATTTGTGCTTATGTGTATGTTTAGTCTGCCACTTAGAGCAGCAATGGTTTGAATTTATGGTCCAATCCTTTTCCTTTATTTGAGAGGATACAATATTTGTGCGACATACAAACCATGAGTTTGTAGAATTATTTTGGGGCAGAACCGGTAAAGCATATCTTCACCTTTAAAGTACCCAACGATTTAAGAGTTTAACGTATACAACGAATTGAAAATGTCTCTTCATCACAGGATGTCTATGCTTTTTCATTGCTTGATCGATAATGAGAGCTTGGACAGACTGGTTTGTGTTTTTGTAACATGGATGTGCTTTATTAGTATAAAATTATATGATCATGCTGTACCACCACTGCATCATATCATTCTGTTGACTTCTTTCAAAAAACAAAGAATTTTCTTCTTATTTTCTCATGTTATCCTTTGAATTAAAAATGGTAACAAATTAATTAATAAATATTCTAGCTATACATTTCTCAAGGATTTACATGTTGGTTGACTATGTAACTAATTAGATCACATGTCCACTGTACATGCTCTAGCACACGATGATAAGATCATCCATATGATTTGCAACTACCATTGTATGCACTGACTTTGATCTAACATATTTTCTGAAGATTGTGATGGTTAAACATAATTTTCTGTGCAAAACATGTGGTTAATTGTTAGTATATCATCATGCAGCTTTCTCCCTAGTCCTGATGACATGCTGGCGCTTGACATTGCTTTTACAATTTACATAAAATTTGATGACTTAACTAGTGCCCTTCGCATTGCTCTCTTCCTAGACAATATTCAGGTCAGCCAGGAGACCTTTTAAAGTTAATTTACTTATTTGTTCTTACTCACTTTTTTATTGATTAGTTTCAACAAGATGGAAAAAAACCCTAATACAATCTTTTCATAACGCAGTATGTGAAGCAAATATTTACGTCTACTGAGGATCTCTTGCTGAAGAAGCAATTTTGTTATAACGTGGCTCGCCATGTAAGTATTACCACTGATATTGAAGACCTGTATACTCAGCTCACATTGATGACTACTGTCGACTGATATTGAAGATCAGCATACTCAATCTTTGTAGTTTTGTTGCCCAACTTGTGAATTTTATTTAATCACATGAGAGTCTTCTTGAAAGTTTAGATGGTGTCATATCCTAGCACAAGTTGTTGATCGAAATTTTTGTGATTTATAGGTCATGTTGTCTCCAAAATAAAATAAAAATAAAAATAAGAACATGTATAGTTGCTTTTCATGATGTATTGTTTATTTGTAATGTTCTGTAATTGCAGGGGTTGGTACTGGAGCTTGATGATGAGATGGTTGCTGACGATGACGACAGGGAGGCACTTCAGGATATAATCAACAATGTTAAATTGAGTGAAGGATATCTTACCCTTGCTCGTGATATTGAGGTCATGGAACCTAAATCTCCAGAAGACATCTATAAGGTAGTTACTTTCATATGAAAACTGATGTTCCCTTGTGACTTTTCTGGATAATTATTTTAAGCTACATTGCCAATGATATAATAGAATTTATGTAGTTTGGTTCATCACATGCTAGTGGTTGACACTACCTAGATGGATACTTTGAGAACATTCTGGGCAAATTTAGATCTGTGTTCTACTCACCATGGGTCTAGTGGGTGCTGATTGGTCCATTATTTGTCACCCATTTTACATATCATTAGTAGACACCACGTGTTCCTTCCGTTTATGGCTTAATGGATGAAATCATGATACATATTACTGAAAAACACTAATATAAGGTTTTTCCTGCTGGCCTCATTGCAGTATCTGCTGAGCGAAGGTTGACTAACTATTGTATGTATCATTGAATGCATCTACTTAATTTTGGTGTCAGGTTGCCTTTGTGCTTGATACATTCTCTTTTTGATACTATTGACAAAATCGAATAGTTGCGCAAAGATATCTATTGTTGCCACCTATTTTTAGAGAAGAATGTATATGTATGGAAATGTCACATTAATGAACCAGAAGTTTTACGAAATGAACAGAAGTCTTGATTGTGGCATATGAAAAAAAAGTCTGGTTTAAGTATGGTGTAAATGTGGTTATCTATGTTTCTATTTCACTCCCTGGATACTCTTAATTCAGGGATTCACACATTTTTAACTTCTAGGTTCACCTGATTGAGGGCCGAACAAGTGCAAGTTCCAGTCTAGATTCAGCCAGACAGAATTTGGCAGCTACTTTTGTGAATGCATTTGTCAATGCAGGATTTGGACAGGTACAGCTAGATAGATTGTTTTCCTAAAATGGAATGACAAGATTAAAATCAAATATTCCATTGTGTGTTTACCCATTTTTGTTTGTGCACAGGATAAATTGATGACTGTCCCAGCTGAATCTTCAAGTGGATCTTCTGGTAATTGGCTATTTAAAAATAAGGATCACGGAAAGACCAGTGCAGCAGCTAGTCTGGTATATATTTCATTCTATTATGCTATCTGATAATAAGCTCTTAGAGAGAGATGGAAATTGATAAGTATTGGTATTGTAACAGGGAATGATTTTGTTGTGGGATGTTGACTCTGGACTGGGACAAATTGATAAATATATGCACAGTACTGACAACCATGTTGCAGCAGGAGCTTTATTAGGTGTTGGAATTGTCAACTGTGGCATCAAGACTGACTGTGACCCTGTGAGTTAAACTTTAATGTTTTACTAGCATAAACAACACTGAATCTGAACTCAACCTTTTCTAAAATGGACTTGACATTAATGTATATATATCTTTATCAGGCTTTGGCACTTCTGATTGATTATGTTCATAAGGAGGATACAGTCATCCGAACTGGGGCAATTTTGGGCCTTGGTATTGCATATGCTGGTTCACATAAAGATGAGGTGAAATACCTGTACTACATTTTGTACTCGTGACTCTTGATTTTATGCTTATTTTATGAGCTCTGATTAGCTCTGTGAATTCCAGATTAGAATTCGTCTTACACAACTCCTGGGAGATCCGAAAACACCTCTTGAAGTTCTTGTTTTTTCTGCAATCACCCTGGGATTGGTGTATGTTGGTTCTTGTAATGAAGAGATTGCTCAAACTATCATACTGGCTATAATGGAGCGCAGTGAGACTGAACTGGGCGAGCCCCTAACTCGCCTTCTCCCTGTTGCTCTTGGTCTTCTGTACCTTGGGAAGCAGGTAAAGCTATTATTACTTGACAGCATCATCTTCCTTTATATTGTCACTTTTATCCCCTATGTAGTTATGATCGGGACGTGTTTGAGCTACCCTTACTAATTTTTAGCATTTCTGCGAATGTCAGAATGTCCAGCTTTGTTGCAACCGTTGCTTTTGCTTTTTTGAAGTTACCTTTGGTTGCCTAGTCCTGTCTACCATATGATTCTCAAAGAAATTATTTAACAAGTATTCATACATTTAAACTCTTCTGCCTTTGCTGAGTTTTTTATTCTTTTAACCCCTTCTTTGGCTGCCACCCCCACCCCCACCCCCCCCACCCCCCCTCCAAAAAAAAAAAAAAAACAAAAAAAAAAACCAAATTCTGTCGAGTTTGTTACATTTGCAAATTTGCTTCCGGGCAATCTCTGCATCTGAGTTCTGCATTCTTTCTGTTGGTTCTTTTGATGCAAAAGGTATATGTGACTTTGTATTTTGCAGGAAAGTGTCGAGGCTACAGCAGAAGTTTCTAAAACATTTAATGAAAAGATCAGGAAACATTGTGATGTCACATTGCTGTCAATGGCATATGCTGGAACTGGGAATGTGCTCAAGGTATTTCCTTTAACCTAATGGTCTATAATGCAGTGCAAGTTCCATGCTAAGGTCATGACTCATGACACACCATGAGCATACTGATATGCAAATCCGTGAAAGAACTAGGTGCATTTATGGCATGAACAGTAGCATTGTTTGTGTGTTACACATGAAAAAAGTACTAATAGATTAGAATGTGACATAGTAATACTACATAGTACAATCCATGGAATGAGGTTCCGGCAACCCATTTGATTTCAGTTTCAAAGGGGATGTATGAAACTGCATCCAAATCTCGGTTTTGACCAAAGGAAACTGACCGAAACCGAGGTTTAGGAGCTAAAAAGAGATTGAACATGTGTTTAGGGTTAAATAGAATATGCGTCTGTGTTTAAATACCCAAGCTTATTGAAACCAAAACTTAAGTCGAATAAAGTAAAATATCCAAACATATTTGAACAATATACATAAAATTTTTAAAAATTATTAAAACTTTAAAATTTATGTCATAAAAATTATAATAATTCATTAAAATTCAAAAACTTATATTATAATGCTTTGTTATAGAAATATATGCATAAACATACTAATAAATGAAACCAAAACTCAATGAAACTTATAAGACGGACGAAATTGATTGAAATCTAAAAATTTTCTAATGACACAAAAACCGAAGGCTAGTTCATAAACCTGGGTACAATCTTCATCTAGAAAAGTGCGAGTTTAGTTTGGTTCCAAATTACCCTTTTACGTCCTTCACTCTTGCAAACTTGTACTTATAATTATAATTTTCAAAAAAAAAACTGCAGCCTAGAATTTTTATATGGCATGTAATAATTTGGTTCTATCTCTCACCTTAAAACCGAGATAAAGCCAACACAAATAGCGCTTGAAACTAGATTTCTAGAGTAATCCAAATATTTATAATTTATTGGGGTATTATTTTAGAATAAGTGACTGAAACATGCCACAAAACTTCACATTTGTAAGACTTCTGCATGCTCTTTTTTATTTCCTTTTTGGGGTCTTTTCTAGTAAAAGAGAAAACATGTTAAATTAGAATTCAATATTGTAAGAATCCTCATTTGATCATATTTAGGTAGAAAATTTTGCTCGAATAAAATATGTTAATTACAAGCTCGTATTTGAATTTGAAACCTTCAAATTAGAACTCAGTTGTAATTAAGAATATTGTAATTGAGTAATTATTCATGAATAACCACATCATCATAAAAAATGCTTATCAGATTATTTCACTTGCTCAGTATGCCCCCCTTTCGTCGAGTGCCCATCCTGGTTCATTAGGTAGCCTACTAAGCACTTGCCCCCAGCTAAGCCGTCTGCTTGACGGGCGGAGCGCTTGTCATCCTATATGTTATGTTCCCATCCACGTGGACAAATCCAACATTTCCGAGCATTTTTAAGATTTCATCTTCTCTGAACTACCCATTGTCACATATACTGTATTCTTGATGGCTCCTATTTTGTGAGACTCATGGTTGAGGGACATCCACGTTTCACCGAATGTGGCTCATGTGTAACCTTCCAGTGAGGTATTCAGGTTGAAACTCTGAAATTATGATGACAATCTTGTCGTATATAAACCAGCGAGACATCAAAGTTGTGACCCATACATTCTTTTCTAGACGGAGGCAAGCTTACTTTAACGTGGCCGACTGTGAGCCTTTCAAGCTTAGGTCAATCAATACCTTTGCTGATGCTGGTGCTTCTTGAATCGACCAATAAATTCTCATTGAAATTGAGAAGAGCAGCCAACCCCTTTCTCATAATCTTAATCATCAGCGGGCCTACCCGCTTTTTTCCTAAAGCATACATAGATGAGTGTTACTAGAAAAAAAAGGAAGTGAGTTTTTTATGTTTACGAAACAAGCTCAGATGACTGAAGTTTACGAAAGGGGTCAATAAGGGGAAAGGGGTCACTAAGGGGTATGAATTCGGCATTTGTAGCTTCTACATGATTTCTTATAATTTGAATATGCTATTTTGACAGGCGATGTGTAGTGGGCCAGGGTACATATTCCCCACAGCATGCTGATCTGCCCCATAGTTCTGGTCTTCTGGTAATGGGTGAATGAACTGACTCAATGCTAAAAGTAGGTGGTTGGGTTATGGCAGGACCTAAGTTCATTCCAGTCTGGACTAAGACCTGTGTCCAAAAATTAGAACATGTAGTTATCGCCTATATCTATTGTATATTATCATCATTATCATTGTTATTGCTATTAAAATGGCACATGTGCATTACACCTGTCAAAAATATTTGTATTTGATCATACATGTGAATGGATACATATGAATATATGATTAGGTACTGGCTTTTAACTAGTTCCATCATTCCAGCAGAGTAGGTTGATACATCTCATTTTTTATATTTAGACATCGCCCTATTGTTGCTTGTATATTTTATAGACATTATAATCCCATCATCATCTTAACCTTCATCCCAAAAAGGGGCCCGCTTCATGGACCGAATAGATAGAAAGTTGAATCATGATCACATCGGAGCATGATGTCAGGTACTTGTTTTCCACACATTACAATTTAAAGCTTTCTCTTCATAGACATTATAATATAACATGTAAATTGAAAGAACGAGCCTGCCCAGTATATTTAAAAATTAGCCAACAAGAGTTGGAATCGCTGCACATACTATCAATAGAGTGTCAAAAAGAACCATGTGTTATAAAAGTTAATTGTCAAATACGTCTTCTCAATTGCTGGGCACATGTAGAAGACATGTACTTAGTGCCTTAACCAAGGACAATCGAGGAAGTGTCCGGGCGTATTGGATGAGTGTCTAATGTGTCATGTTGTATATAATACATTTTCAAATGGATATGTCACTGGGAATTCAGGATATAGGTGATGTGTGATATGCTGTGTGATATGCATGTTGATGTGTTTCTGAAAGATTCTTCTGACTGATGGATCAATTACCTACTGGCTTTCCTTTCAGGTTCAACAACTTCTAGGATATTGTGCTCCACATCTTGACAAGGGGGAAACCCATCAGGGACCTGCTGTTCTTGGAATCGCCCTTGTTGCAATGGCGGAAGAATTGGGCCTTGAAATGGCTATTCGTTCATTGGAACACCTCCTGCAGTATGGAGAGCAGAATATCAGACGAGCAGTGCCTCTTGCTCTTGGTATTCTGTGTATATCCAATCCCAAGGTACCATTAAAACATTTGCCATGGACAAATTTTGGGGATTTTTATTGTTGAGTTTCTTTCCAACATTCATCACATGATGATGCTATGTCAAGAAATTGGGTTCACTTGCAGTAGTAGTCAATTTCTTATAAGTGATTATTAATTCATGTAATTTGTAACCTGTTGTGTTAGGTGAATGTCATGGACACATTAAGCAGGCTGAGTCATGATGCAGATGCTGACGTCTCTATGGTATGCTCTTGTTTTTCTACTGACTGCATTGTTTTGTATGCCATTATTCAATCTAACTTGTGAGCTGTAGGCTGCCATCATCTCCTTAGGTTTGATAGGTGCCGGCACCAATAATGCTCGAATTGCTGGCATGTTGAGGAACCTTTCAAGTTACTATTACAAGGAAGCTGGCCAGCTCTTCTGTGTAAGTGTATACACCATGTTTCTGTTTCTTATGAAAATAACATGGAATCATCGAGTTATTAACTAGGCAATGTATATTTATGCAGGTAAGGATTGCGCAAGGCCTAGTGCACATGGGAAAAGGGTTACTAACTCTTTCCCCTTACCATTCTGACCGATTTCTACTTTCTCCGTAAGTAATTTTGTCTTGCAAATCCATCCAGGAATACGCTTACAGGCATCACAACTAATGAGTTGTTTCTTTACAGTACCGCTCTTGCTGGTTTAGTAACCGTGTTATTTGCGTGTTTGGATCTGAAATCTATCATAATGGGGAAGTATCACTACCTGCTTTACATTCTCGTGCTGGCCATGCAGGTGAGAACTCCGGGACACAATTCTCATGTGTTCTGCGTTTAATCCAATCGTATCTGTTGCTGAGAGTTGCTTTCTCTTCTCTTGCAGCCAAGGATGTTGATGACCGTAGATGAGAACCTAAAGCCTCTCTCTGTCCCCGTACGGGTTGGTCAGGCAGTTGACGTGGTGGGTCAGGCTGGACGGCCTAAGACCATTACTGGGTTCCAAACACACTCTACTCCTGTCTTACTTGCAGCAGGCGATCGAGCAGAGCTGGCAACGGAAAAGTAAACACTAGTGCCCCAACAGTCAGTTGTGCTTTGATCATTTTCTCTCGGTTTGTTGCTTAAAATATCTGTTCTTTTGCAGGTACATCCCCCTTACACCAATCCTGGAAGGATTTGTGATCCTAAGAGAAAACCCAGACTATCATGAGGACCACTAAGAGAAGTGCGCTCTTTCTTTAAACTATTTGTACGTTACAGGTACCTCCCACATAACCAGTTCTTGAAGGATTTGTGATCTTAAGAGAGGACCCCGACTATCACGATGCTCACTGAGAGTGGTTAACGTTATTGCTGCACTTGCACTCCATTGCGGTTACGGTCTTGTCTCGATATCGCTTAATTAAACTAGGGATTTTGACGTGCTGTGGACTTGTGTATGTTAGTTCTTGAAAACCTAATGTAATATTGGGAGGGAGGAGCAAGCACTTGTATTATCTGTAATGTGTGCTACTCTTGCAAGAACGCATGTATTCATGTACCCTCATCTGGCATCTATTTTTCCTGCATCTTACCAAAGTGCGTATGTTACTGCTAGTGATAATGGGGATGATGCAGTGTTGGGTACTTCTATCTTGTGATGAATTGAAGTGGCCGGTGAAAGGATCATGTGTTGCAAATGGAACAATATTCCTAGGGCTAGGGTTCAACTGGTGTTTCACACGGTGTTCTCGCGTCTTTTATTGACAAATGCCATCATTTTCCATACCTGTTCAAAATGCGCACTTGTTTGGCGACGAGTGTCGTCCAAATGCTCCAAGCGGCTTTGAAACAGAGAGAGAAAAAGAGTCGATGGTGGTCTTGAAATTTTTTAACAAAATGTATGCATTTTTCAACAAATCTTGGCAAAGAAAATATGTAGGCGTGTGTGGAGAGACTCAGTTTGATCGATTCTAATCCTACACTTTAATTTTTTTTGTAATATGCAAGAACTGGTTGGTTTGGAGTGTTACGCACCAACTACTTGGGTCTTAGTAATTCAACCTTAGTTTACAAAAATTACCTCAAACTTTTTCCCGATTTAATGGTAGTATCATTAACTTTAAAAATTCATCAATACTTGGCTTTGGTTATTCATCAAAATATTCTTAACGGCTTCTTAATATTTAACATTGTTTATTGAAACTATAATGTACTTTATAATTATTCATAGAAACTTTCTTGAAGTTTCTTGAAGTTTTCGTTGAATTTAGTAAAAGAGAATAATGTAGAAAATGTGGCACCTGATCTATTGTGCCAAGACACATAAAGTTAGAAAGTACAAGCTTCACATGAGCTTGTACTTTCCATGAGGCCCGTCTTTTTGTGTCTGGCACCTGATCTACATGATTCCCTTAGTAAAATTAAAATTACCTTATACTTTCAAGCATTTAGGACAATTTTTGTAAATTACTAAGTTAAGCGGATTTTTGATGAATTTTTAAAGTTAATGACATCATTAAAAAACTATGGATTGTTGTGAAGTGCTTTCTGGGGGAGACCCCACGCCTTTATTTATAGGGAAAAATAAAAGAGTTCATACAATGGTAGGATACAATGTTTCTGTAGGATTCAAACTCCTAATCTGCTACTTGATAGTATATGCCCTACATGGGCCTTTACATAGGCATACATAACACATTCATAACACTCTCCCTTATCATGCTATAAAAGTGAACTCATACTTGTGAATACTTCGAGATTCTGAGCATTATGTGAGTATTATAAGGGGTGGATACTTTGTGATCCAGAGTTAATGTGATTTACCTCGTTAAAACCTTTGGCTATGTAAAACCCCGTGGGAAAAAACCATAGCTAAAGAAAAAGTGTACAATTCTCCTTTAACTCCTCCCGACATGTACAAGCTCTTAAGATTTCAGATCTCGTAGGCGTCTCATACCAATCTTTAGTACAAATTTCCCAAAAGTGGATGTAGGAAGAGACATTGTGAACATATCAGCCAGATTTACACTAGATTATACTTGCTTCATATCGATCTCGCCATTCTTTTGCAAGTCATGTGTCCAGAAGAACTTTGGAGAGATGTGCTTTGCCCTGTCGCCTTTGATGTAACCTCCTCGTAGCTGGGCTATACAGACGGAATTGTCTTCAAATGTAGTGGTCGGCTCAGTTTTCAATCTGGTTACCATCAGGATGTGATGTACAACTGAACGTAGCTAAACACATTCTCTGCTTGCTTCATAGATATCAAGAATTTTTGAATGATTGGATGAGGTTGCGGTCATTGTTTGCTTTACAGATTTCCAGGAGATGGTCGTCCCACAGTAGGTAAAAACACATCCAGTTCGCGACTTCTCATTATGGGGATCGGATTTGTAACCTGCATTTGCATAGCCAACAAGTGTGGAGGATGATTCATTCTTATAATATAATCTCAAATCAGTTGACCTTTGGAGGTAGCTCAGAAGATGCTTAACTCCGGTTCAGTGGAGCTTTGTAGGCATAACACTGTATCTGGCTAGTAAATTTACTGCAAATGCTATATCGAGACCCGTGCAGTTAGCCAGATAAAGAAGTGCTACAATTACACTTAGTAAGGGACTTTAAGACCAAGAATATCCTTCCCTGTTGGATCCTGTAGATGACAGACAACACTAGAAGGGGATTGAATAGTTTTGTACACAAAGTAATAAAATTCTTTGCGAAATTAAAAGCCTTCTTTTGTTGCCTAAGTCTCAAATGTGGGTTACCTCAATTTGTACTTAATCAACGCAAATATTCTTAAGTTTGTAATGAAAATGAGCTCCATCGGAAATAAATAACACAAGCAATAATAATGAGAGAAAATAGATACACAGCGCAGACACATCAATTTATCCTGGTTCCCCGCCATGGGTACATCTAGTCCCCGACCTCGTTCGGGATTTAATTCACTATTGCAAACTGCAATACAATCACCCATCTTCCCTCGCTAGGAATTTCCAACACCTAGTTACAACCGACTAGGATTTCCAACACCACGTTCCTTAAATACGAGAATTTTCAAACACCAAGTCTTCTTCAAAGACTTTACAACAGATCTCAAAACGAGTACAAGATTTCCTAAAAGCCAATAGTATGTGACTGTATAAGTGGCTTAAGAAAATCGAAAAACTTGATCAAATAATTTCTTTGAATTAAGCACAATTTGATTAAATGATTTTTCTTGAAAATTGATCTTCTAAAATGAGCACTTGGGGTTTAGAGATCAAAGATCAAGTTTTTAATCTTTGAAAAGAATATAACTTTAAAACATAAAGATCAAAAGAAACTTATATTTTGAATCTCAATAGAAAAAGTTTTAAGCTTGGAGATCAACACAAGTTTGCAAAGGCTAAAAATATACTAAAATTAAAATAACAAGTATGAGTATAAGAGAATTAAAACAGTAGCCTTTTTTTTAAAAAAAAGGACAATTGAGAGCGTTGATCACTTTAAGCAAATAGAGAGTTTTCTATGAAATTGTTATATAAAAACTTCTGAAATCTCTGCTATTTATAGAGAAATAATAATATAAAAAGTCTCCTCTAACGACTGGCTCAAACTCAAATTAAATTTCTAAATCTATCAAGAGTTGACCTAGATAGTCGGCTATTTCACCCAGATAGTAGGTTATTATCCATAATAGCGGCTATTATGTTGACATAGAGTTTGAAGTAAAATCTTCCTATCAGTAGTAGGCTATCTGACCTAAATAGTCGGCTATTTCTGGATACTCTTGTTTTTATACTATAAAATACTTGAAAAATAGTTTATAAAAATTATATTAAAGTATTATACTATGTAGTATATTTACAATTGATTTTTCAAGAAATTTTGTGTGTGTGCGTGTGTGTAAGATATACTTTGGCTTTTACATTTCTAAGCAAATAACTTACTTAGACACACACATCACTAGATTTTGATCTTCAATCTTTGACTTGAGCCATCTCTTCTTGATTTTAATTCTTCATGTGCTTTATAACTCCGAGCTTCATATGCTTCAATTTATGGCTCGAAAGTAGACTTCCGATCGTGGCATCTAAGTCGTTCAATTTGCTTCATAATGTGCCATAATCTTCCCTTCTAAGTCGTTCAATTTGCTTCACAATGCACTATAATCTTCATGGATTTAAAATAATTCTTTGTTACATATATACACTTGAAGTAAACATATTAGTACACATATCACTTGTGCACATCATCAAAATCCACTGCGGTGGGTCTCAATTATAAGGACACTGTCTATGAGGAAACACTAGAAGGGGTGTTGAATAGAGTTTATGAAATTTAACTAAGAAATTACGCCTAATTAAAATCCTAATCCAACAAAAATGCATAAATAATAATTAACAACAATGAAGCAATGCAAACAATAATATGTTTCAAGGGTTCGGATTACCCAAGTCAAACCGACTTGTACCCCGTAATCCTACGTCCCTTCCACCCGGATATCTCCGGATAATCAAGTTAGAACCCTAACTTGATGTTTCATCTAAACCCACTTATAGCAACTCTACAAGTGTAATCGACCAACAATCGATGTCCTTAAATCTCACAACTTGGGATCAAGCAAACCATTCTCACAAACAAATATCGAAAGATATGGAATTCGAAATTAAACACTTACAAATTACCTATGCTTTGAAGGAGCAAAGTGATGAGTGCGTTGAGGTCTCTTCCAAGAAGAGAGTGAAGCTCTCTCTCTTGTCACCACCAAATGCCTAGAGTATATCAACTTTGATTCTAGGGTGGAGAGCAAGAGAGAATGAGATTATAGGGCTTAGAGAGAATGGAAGCTTGAGCCTTGAAGATGATTCTTTAGTTGCTAAGAGAATGACTAATAGGCTCTAATGGAATAGTAGAAGCCCATCTTATAGGTTCTCTAAAACCCTCAAACAAAATAACCAAAACCCCCTTTGCAATCCGTGTGGAAATTCCCAACGGATTGATTTTACAGCCAGGACAGGCGACTGATGAAGAATGGATAGTCGCCTGCTGCACTGTGTTAGAGGGTAGGTGAGAATTCATATGGTAACTTACCATGTAGGACAGTCGGCTGATGAAGGTTGGACATGCGCCTGAAAACGACTGAGAAACTTTCTATAGGCGACTGATACCTAAGTGTGTAAGTTGGGAAGACTGAAGGAAGACTGAAGAATTCTGGGTATGCTAGGACATGCAACTGATATGGAATCCACATGCGTTTGTGCCATGGGCAGGCGACTAAGAAACCAACATCAGTCGTCTGTTGCACAAATGTGTAACTTGCCAAAATCAAAGTTCTAGGCAAGTGTTGGACATGCGACTATAGAAGCATATACAGGCACCTGTGCCATGGACATGCGCCTGTAAATCCTTCTTACATCGCCTACAGGCGCTAATGCAAAAGTTGACAAAACCTGAGAAGTTTGGGTAAGATGAGACATGCGACTGACTAATAAGTCACAGACGCCTGCAACTAGACATGCGCTTGTACTTTGTACGGTAGTCGCCTGATGAAAGTTTAGAACTAAAAGCCCAAAAATCAAGTCAAAAGAGTGTGCATAACAGACGACTGTTGAACAATTCACAGTCGACTGTTTTGAGACAGGTGCATGTAAATTGCATAACTTAGAATAAAAGAAGTTGGAAACCAAGGAATTGGTTTCTAATGACTTCCTAGGCTAGAATGAGTGAAGTGTGTGAGCTCCAAAAATAATCTACTTTAAAACTACATTCTAATGAGAAAGAAAAGAAAATAAAAAGATTACATTTAATTTAGCTTCTCTTCTTTCTCTTGAATGATCTTGACGTCTTCTTGAAGTCTTTGAAGCTCCATTCTTTAACTTTGATCACCCAATCTTCAACTTTGAGCTTTGATTGATTCTTAAGTGTCATCCATTGCTATTAGATATTCATGATAGGCTTAGGCAATGGATTAACTGCATGGAGGGGATTAGTCACAAGTATTTATGTTTGCTCATCATCAAAACCAAGTAAGAAGAAGTCCAATACTCAACATTCTCACCCTTGTTCGTGATGACAAACAGGCATAAACAAAAAGATAAATAATTGTGCTTAAGAGATACTTGCTCCCCCTACATAGATGCCAATCAAGTTAGACAATTTAAATATGGACATCTAATGATCAATTAAAGCGATAGTATGATGTACATGAATGAAATGAATTCAAGTATTGGAATTTAGGATTTTTGAATCCAAATTCATTATATCTTACTCCACCTGAATCTAAGGCAACTTCAATCTTAGATTCATATTTAGCTTCTAATTAGTACAAAATTATGATTTGTTTATTTCTCTCCACTTATGGCATTATCCAAAAAGGTGGGAGTAGAAAAACAACAACAATAGTGCTAACTAAACTAAAACAATCATGAGAGTATAAAGAATGAGATATGTATTTAATGTGATACCAAATGAAAATCGAGAAAGCCCGAAGGTGTATCACACAAGACGAGAGGAATAGAAGTCCAATAGCAACATGCATTATGCAATTCATCTCAACATTCAATTAATACAATTAAGAGCACAAGAAGAGACAAAATTGCACGACATTCACATGAGAGAGTAATAGCGCCAAAAGAAACATCATGAATATATATGTAAAAGAGAGCATACATGGAGTACAAAAAAATATACAACTCCGCATACAAAAGTGTATGATCATCATACATACATGTATCCAATGTGCCACAAGCACAACCACTAACATACAAACATATATATATGGAGCTATACTTGCACCACACACCAATACATTAGACTCAGACTGTCAATCCTAACAAAAAAATCATGGTCCTATGGTGATTAATCGTCAAGAAGTATCAGCCTAGTTGAATGACGGTGGAGTCCTCAGGAGCTCTCATCTCAACCTGAAAGCCCTCGGTCTCCATCTCCGAAGAAGTCATGACAGCAGTAGCATCAGAGTCATTCTGAGGAGCCTAAGAGGCAGGATCTACCGTACCAGTATCAAATGGATCTGGAATCGGAGAGATCACATGGGTGGCCTCAGGCTGAACAGCAACAGTAGGCTCAACAGAAGCAACAGACTGAGTCTGGGGGATGTTAGTAGGGAAGGATCCAGTAGAGGGAATCCTAAGAATCGTCCCTAAAAGCTTGGGGTCAAGCTTGATTGTGGTCCCCTGAATGATGGTGTCTTAAATCCACGACTCAGTATACTCACCGCGAATGCAGTTAGCATTGAATAATTTAATAAGCATGGGTACGGTCTAGGAGAATCATCATTGAAATACCGGAAGAGAACGACCGATTTGGTCGTCGTCAAAAGCTGGGATAAGTTCTCAGAAGTGAAATCTTGGTACACTATGAAACGCTCTTTGAGGATCTTAACATTGATCATCCCAAACACGTGTCGTCACGACACGTGGGGACATGAGAAGCATGAGCTAAATGTGGAGGAGACTTAGGTGGATTTTGGCCTTGGGCTTCATCTTCGGGGTTTGCAGGCTCGGCTTGGGGTTCATTAAAGGGAAAATCAGGTTGAGCTAAGGGCTCGGCAGGGACAATAGCAAGGGGCTGAACCTGGGTTTTCCTATGCTTATGGATCATGGGCTCGGGCTCAGATTCACTACGCCACAATTCCTCGGAATCGGAGGGAGTAGAGAACTCATGAGGAGGCGAAGGAGACCGAGCTCATTTCGTGCGACCTTTGTAGGGGCCTTTCTTTGTAGGGGCAGCCTTAGATTTAGGGTTTCTAGGCTTCCTTACAACATGGGATTTCCCCTTTGAGGAAGACTCGATTTTGGGTGCCATGTAAACGAAATTCACAGAATTCGAAAGTAAGGGCACGCAAATGAAAGATTAAGTCCACGAGATTATACCCAAATCGACAGAGGAGGAGGATCCAAGGCACGACAGAGAAACTGGAGAGAGAACTCGACGGCTAGAGGTGATCGACGAAGGGGAAGGAGATCGACAGTCGAAGGCGGGAGGAGGATCGTCGGGTTCTTTTTTGAATCCAATGAGAGAGAAAAGCACATCCATCGACGGTTATAGGGAAAAGATGGAGTAATCTGGGCCTTTGGATAAAAAAGAACGACACAGATTGTGGGCTACTAACCGCCAAACTCGACGGAGAGGCGACTGATGCACTGATCGCTCCCGGATATACATCCAAAAAACAATTGTAGTTTTACCGCAAGCGCACGGTGTAGTGGAGAGCAGGTATCGAACACGAGTAGGGACTAATAATGATACTATATCTTAATCACTAAGCTATTGGTGGAAGGTCAATTTTTGGAAATGTTGTTGTCACACTCGTTCAATTAACAATTCAAATTCAATATTATAAAAGTGTCTAGGGCTAGGGAATCCCCACTACGGATCGTCATGTATCTCTGTGAATCGCGAATCTCAATTTTGCAAGACTTGGATTGAGGTGAACTAGTCGTAACTAAATAGAGAACCAAGCTCACAATCTCGCGCTATTACCGATCTATAGCGACCTAGATTAGGGCCCACTCTCAAGCAAACCCTACCCTAAGCCACTAGCATTAAGATCGACATCTTCGTTCAATCGCTTCTCGAGCCCACTCTCGTGCAAACTCAAGTTACGATCTAGATTGTGATAGCTCGTATTCGTCCAATATCTTGCAAATGAATATGGGTATAGATTTATAATAAAAATCCTAGATTTGGTCCAATCTCTTGCAAACCAAATCTAGTGAATCTC
This sequence comes from Scilla litardierei, assembly GCA_030789695.1. Lineage (NCBI taxonomy): Eukaryota > Viridiplantae > Streptophyta > Magnoliopsida > Asparagales > Asparagaceae > Scilla > Scilla litardierei. Next base: position 301,910,751 of record CM061142.1, on the reverse strand, counting down.
GATTATAAATCTAAATCGAATATCTAGGCCTTTCCATTGATCAGAATCCAATCTCTTGCAAACTCCAGATCGATAGAAATTCCTAGCTATCCGTGATAATTCAATCACAACCTAACCTTCTAGCACTTCTAGCAACATAGAAATTCATTCATCACAAATCTGAAATTAGATCCATAGGGTTCATCCCTATGTCATAGAATAGCGAATCTACTCACAATTCATCAAAGCAATAACAAAATCAATAATAGAAAACATGTTGCAATTCAGATTTAGAAGAGAACAATTCAAACAAGTGAAAATATTCAAAGGATAGACAAACCGGATCCGAGTTCTTCAATCTCCAAAGCTCAAATTACAATTAGAAACTCCCTAAAATCTATTTTCTGGTCTCCCCCCTAAGCTAGGATGAAAAATGGGCTTAAATACATGCCCAAAACATCCAAAAAATCCTGACAGAATTGCCCTTGCGCAGCCCAGAACCCTAGTTTTCGACACAGGCTGGCGGCGATACTCGGCCGAGTGGAAATCTCACTCGGCCGAGTGCCAGATCCAAATAAAAATAGAGAAGTTGGGGGTTTGGGCACTCTGGAACTCTGCGTCACTCGGCCGAGTGGGATTTATCACTCGGTCGAGTGGACTTCCTACTCGACCGAGTGGGTCTTCTGCTGTGCTCCCCAAAATTCCAGAGAGTTGGCTTTGATTCCCTTCAGAAATTCTGACTCACTCGGGCGAGTGGAGTTCTCTACTCGGCCGAGTGGAATTATCCACTCGGTCGAGTACGTTGTGGCTCGAGACGTTTTTTGTATCAGTTGTACTCGGCCGAGTACGCTTCTTCACTCGGTTGAGTGGATTGCATACTCGGCCGAGTGGCCTGTTTCTGGAAGCGACTCTTCTCCTCCTCGCCTCTTTGTCGATTCTATCGATCTTCTTCTTCTTTCACTCATCATCCAACGCTGTTAGCTCCTCAGTAAGGCTATGGGCGATGCTCCGGTACACGTGCAAGTCCCTTAATCTCATTTATGCTCCCGATCGCTCCATATTTCCTGAAATCTGACAAAAACAAGAAATAGTGAAAAGCAACGTAATATCGTCGAATAATCGTGAAAAGCGTGATATGGGCGATCTAAATGGTATGCAAATATGCAGAAAAAGGCGTAAAATATGGACCGATCAAAATCCCCCACTTTCCTCTTACTCGTCCTCGAGGAAGATGAGTAAAACGGCGAACCCGGTGGATAAAATAAGGAAAATGAAAAAGAAAGAAAGAAAAGAAAACGAAGAGGGAGGTGCTAAATCATCCTCTCAGGACATGGAGTTGCTTACTCAAATAGCGCATGATGAATAAAACATGTTAAAGATTTTTACCTCGATATCACATCATATATAGGTGCATTCGATATAGAAACCAAGAACATCAAAACGATATGTCATATGAAATCATTCTAGTATTAGCATCGTCTAAGGCATTCAAAACGATATACATAATCATAGATTGCACACTTTTCAATTGATCGCTTCTTACTTGGAGTATGAGAGGTATCACACATTATAAAGCAATAAGAATAGAAAGAGATGGTATTCATGAAATGCATGCCAAATTTTCAATTCATGGACTTCGTTATACTCTAAGTAATCTCCCTAAGTATCAAAAATTACCTATCTTAGGTCGTCATGCACATATAAGTAGTCACATTCTCACACATCATTGGATCCCCTCCCCCAAGCTTATCTATAAGCGAGGTGGCATCAAATAGAACAATACGACTTTTCCCATTTTTTGAAGCTATATAGGAATAAAGAGAAATAAAAAGGAAAGAAAGGAGGATTGTGTATATACAAATGAACTTCTTTTTCATTTTCTCTTTTTTTTCTTTTGTTTTTTTTGTTTTTTTCAAAGACAATACACACAATAACAATCCCAAATCAAAGAAGAAAAGATATGCATGTATTGCATGTATTTTACTTTTGATTTTGGGGTAATGGAGCTTGGACTTTTTAGCGTGGGGGAAGATGCTAATATAAGATTCGCTAAGGGGAGATTCACCAATGATTTTAAGTATAGAGATGATGTTCAAGATATGTGAAGAAAGAAAAATATGTAATGCTCAGTTCACTCTTTTGTATGTGCACGACAACTTTCAGCAGGGTAATGTAATCTACTCAGTTTGATTTCAGAGAGTAAACCAATCTAATCATATCAAAAATGCATACATTCAATCAACCTGGAAGTTGAGCGTACAATTTCATGCAAATAGAAGTGATAGTAGATAACAAAGCAGTACTCCAAGATTAGGCAATCAATGCATGAAGCTTGGTGTGTTTTCTATGAAAAGTATACGATATAAATTTTCAGACTCAGCTAATGCTAGAATTTTATTCACAATTATGTAATAGAGATGAAGGTTCCTATTCTTAAATGCATGGCGATGTATAGCATATGATATCTGAAATAAAAACGATGTCATGACAAGAGAGTACGCATATAAGAGCAAGCTAACTCCAAGTCATCGTCATCATAGAGAATTCATTTCTAGCAAAAAGGATAAAAGAAATAACGATAAAGGAAAAATAAGAACTAACTATACAAATGCAACGCACGCAAAAAGTAAGAAAACATAATGCATGAGAAGAGAAAAAAAATGAAAAAGTGGGTGAAAATAAGTGGAAAATAAAGAAAGGTAGAAAAAATAAAGATAAAAAGAAAATAAAAAGTGCGTGAGTGCACTCACTCCCCCAAGCTAAACTGCACATTGTCCTTGTTGGAAGCAACGATCTAGGCTCTTGGTTTGATGATGACAAATGTGTCGGTGTATCTGACGTGTGTGCTTGTGTGTTTCAGGCTTGGCGAAACAATATACTTTCACTATTTGGCGGAATTGCTATTCGTATAGCATATTGGGAGAAAGGGAGTGTGTGTGCACAAAGCAGTTTGACTTGGTCATCAGGATTGATAAGATCAAATCTTTATAAATCCTCTCCATATCCCTATTCAAATTCATGTCCTTATTCCTAGTCGGATACGAATTTCGTGCTCCTTGATTTAAGGGATTCTATCCTTCTCCAATACAAAATCTATATTCAATTACAAATTTCCTGGTTGGCACAACCCTATCCCTTGCCAAATTCAAAAACCCTAGGAGCCGAAACCGTGTGCTTATATATACCTCTCATATCATAAACCAAGGTGTGCGGCTACAAAAGAAAACTCCCCCAAGAGCCGTGACCTAATTAAAGAGGCCGAAATTTCTTTTTGCCAAAAATTTGTAGAGGAGCCGCAATTTTACTCTGGCCGTGACTCCATGGTGCATTGATCAAGACCAAACAAATTTCATTGTTCATCCTGTGGACAAAGGTAAGTGGTGTAATTTTTTATTAAAAGAAATTCAAGTTGCCTTTGTTTTTTTGTGCAAGGTCAAAATCATCAGAGGTGCCGGCCATATCTCTGTTGACAAGAACATTAAGTTGGCAAAAAGAATCATTTTCTCAAGCCAGCACAAATTATCTCAAGCACACGTTTTTTTTTTCTTTACAAAAATCTACAGAGGGCCCTGGTGCATGTCCAATGATCACAAAGGCATACACAAAAATTCAGTCGCCAAAAACAAAAGCAGTAAAAGGCCGGCCATGTTCTGTCTCATGGAAAAGAACAATGGAAAGCTAAGTTTTGTTTTTAATCCTTTTTGACTGGTCTCTCTTCAACTAAGTGTCTTGCATCATTTTTCAAGAGAGGTGATTATTAAATCATAAAAGAAACTTTGATGTCTTTTAATTGTTAGGGAATCAAGCAAAACGTGGTGGCCTTTATTTCCCAAAGACCTACATGAAAAAGGAAGAGGCTTTGAAATCCAAAATATTATTTACTATACCTAACCTCTGTCATTGGTTACAGGTTGAAAAAAAAAGAAAGGACTTGCATTATCAAAGAATCAAAAGTCCGTTGATTCTCAAGAGGAGCGGAAGTTTACAGAAGGGTTTTTTTCTGTTTGTTCAAAGTTTTTTTTGTGTGAGGAGGCCGAATAATTTTTGTGATTCTTTCGATTGGCAGCCTCAAGATCCCATTCAAATCTCCAAGAACTTGCCGATACTTCAAGCACCCAACGGCCATCACGCTGCCGCATCAATCACCCAACGGCGCTACCGCACCAAACACTCAACGACCCTCTTGCTGCTGTCGTTATTCTCCTGCTGCCGTGACGAGAGGCTGAAGCCGAGCCGCGCACCTTCTTCAAGTTGACGTTGCGATCAAGCAAACATGCTGTGGGCCAAGTTGAAGGGAAGTTCCTTTGTGTGTACTGCTGGTTTAGAATTGATTGGGTGTTACAAAATAGAAACTTACTTGCTCTTTGTTGGCAGGCTGTGCTTTTCAAAGCATTAATTGGAGATAAATACAAAAGGCCATTCATTTAAGAAGGGTGACAGCAAAGAGCCGGCCTTAATTGTTGACAGGGCCACACGAAAGCCTAATTTTTCCACGAACAGAGAATGCACAAAGAACCAGAATCAAGGGGCTAAGATAGAAAGGGCATTCAAGGGCCAAACAACTTCCAAGCACAAAGCTAAAGCCGTACCGCATCATCCTAGGAGCGAAAAGCCACATCTTGAGTTGTCGTTGCCGAGGAGACCACTACTACTTGCCAGACGACTTCTGGCTCGTGCTGATTGACGAAGACGAAGCCGCTACACAAACTGAGCTCCCTAAACTCTGTTCTTTATTATTTTGTGTAGTTGTTGTGTTAGATCTTCGTAGGTGAAACTTTACCAATATTTGTGATTATTTTGGGACTTGTCTAGTTGGGACTAGACAAGTGGGACCCAGCTAGTTTGGGACTAGCTGGTAGAAAGCATTACTAGGATTGATAGTGAGAGAAAACACTATGTGTGGGGTACTGAGAGCCTGGCGAGTGTAGAGACGTAGAGAGTGCTCTGAGCGTGCTCTAACTTGTGGTTTTGTACCTATTGCGCTATTCAATACTAGTTCTGCTTTGGGGGCTGGAGTAGGTCGTTGGGACGACCGAACCAGGGTAAATCTGCTGTGTACTCTGTGTCTGCATTTTTATTTACACTGTTGCTGCTATAACTGCGTGTGCTTATTCGTGGGTTGCACGAATTATTTTTATAAGCCTATTCACCCCCCTCTAGGCTAGGATCTAGATCCAACAAGTGGTATCAAAGCCAGTTTAGTAGATCTAGCCTAGTTTGACCATGGACCACATTGATAGTGTTTTTGCTGAGGGTCAGTCTATTTCCTGACCACCTAGATTTAATGGAGTAGACTATGCTTATTGGAAAAATCGTATGAGAATCTACTTGATTTCTATTGATTATAAAGCTTGGCAAATTGTTGAAAAAGGCTATAAATCACCTGTTATTAAAATTGAAAACATTGAGATGCTTAAACCTGATGATAAATGGGATGATAATGATTGGAAGCTTTATTCTCTTAATGCTAAAGTTATGAATGCTCTCATTTGTGCATTAGATAAATTTGAATTCAATCGCATCTCACATTGTTTATCTGCGTAGGAAATATGGCATACTTTGGAGGTGACGCACGAGGGAACGTCACAGGTGAAGGAGTCTAGACTTGCACTTCTGAGCATGGAATACGATGGATTTCGCATGCTACCATCAAGAGACCATATCAGAAATGTTTGCGAGGTTCACCAACATTGTCTACAAGTCTAGTTCGCTCGGTAAGCCATATTCTAGCCTTGAGCAGGTGAGAAAGATATTAAGAGCACTGCCAAGCTCTTTCAGGCCTAAAGTTACTGCCATCCAAGAAGCGAAGGATCTATCGCTGATGAGGGTGGATGACTTGATAGGTAATCTAATGTCCCACTAGCTTGAATTGCAAAACATGGATAAAAGGGAGAAACCTGAGGAGAAGGAGAAAGCTACCAAGCCACTTGCTCTGAAAGCTGACGAAAGTGAAGAAGATGATGACGACATAGCGCTAATGGTCAGAAACTTCAGAAAGTATGTCCAGACCAAGCAAGGAAGAACAGAAATGACACCTAGGTTTAATCGCTCTAACTTTTTTCAGTCTTCTAAGCAAACTTATGATCAGAATGCTACTAATAGAATGACTTGTTTTAAATGCAAGAAAAGAGGACATCGAATGAGGGATTGCCCACATGAGACAGCTCAGGTAGCTAAAAAAAAGGGAAAATCCAAGGTGCTAACTTGGGATATGGACAACGAAGCTGAGAGTGAGGAGGAAGAGCATGAAGCCCACTCATGCATGGCATTGATGGGAATACACGATGAGGTAATTTCTGGTAGTAAAACTGAACTCCTTACTCTTTGTAAAGAAATGCAAGATAAAATAGTAGAGCTTGAATCCACTATAGATGATTATCAAAATGAGAACTTTGAAATGCAACAATCTGAATATGAAATGTCTAAAGAGATTGAAAAACTCAAAATTGATATTGTTGCTTGTGACTCTACTATTGACCCTTTGAAAAAGGAAAAGTCCAGTTTTAATGATGAAGCACCTTGTCTCTATTGTCCTTCCTTGATGAATAATATTAGCATGCTTAAACTTGATTTGATTAAGCTCGAAACTGAAAAAGACTATGTGATTAGAGAGCTTAATGATAAATTTTGCATGTTGGATAATGATTTTAAAAGAAAAATGATTGAATTTGAAAAGAAGGAAGATGAAAACAAGAGAGCTTTTATAAGTAAATGCACATTGCTTGTGGAAGAAAATAAATTGTTGAAATCCAAAGTCTCTAATCTTGAATTGGCCATTAAGAAATTCTCTAAGGGAAAACAATCATTGGATACTATTTTAGAGAATCAACTATATGGCAATAACAGAAGAGGACTTGGATTTGGTTTGAAAAATGTCAAAAAGTCAAAATTCAAGAAATTCCAAAATGCACCCTCTATTGCAAAGAACTTGTATGCAAAGTGCTTTACTTGTGATAGTGTAGGCCACACTTCATATTATTTTAAATATAGGAACACTAATATCAAGTTTAAACAAGTGTGGGTTCCTAAAACAATTTTGGCTAACACTAGTGGACCTTATTGGATTCCAATGTCACACTTAACACCTTTTATGTAGGTAAGGTGGAGATTTGGCGAGGAGTAATAAATTGGAAGCTTCATTCTTTTAGCTCCTTAGCCAAATAGCGACGAGAAGGTATAATTTTTATCCCTCTTTGCATTTCATTGCATACCTTCATAGATTTGTTTGTGTGCTTGATTTATTTTGATTTGTGTGCTTGCATGCATGATTTTTTAAATGTTTTTATTTTTGAAAAATAAAAAAAATAAAAAAAAAACAAAAATAAAAAAAATTGTGCTTATTGATTATCCTCTTATGAATCTCTTAAGTGGTATTGTACGAATGATCAATCTATCCCTTGTAGAAGTCAATTCATATTTGTTGTAGCTACATGAACATGATGTTATTCTTTTGAGTAGCCATGACATGTCTCATAAGTTTTAAACTTGACTTCTACACCTACATTTGCACTTTCACGATAATTGACTTTTTAGTGCTTTTGGAGATTCTTTTGAAGAATAATGGAAAGTGAATGTAGTAATGATTAATTTCTGAATTTTCTAAGGGATATGAAGTGTTTAGCCATGAATTAAAATTGAGCACAAAAGAATTGAAAAAAAAACTATATTTGCTCCGTATGAAAAATGGATACACTTCATGGCTAATACACAACCCACGAGTATCCAACTTATGCTAAATGGGTAATCATTAGCGTTGGTGTATATAACTCGTCAAGCAATGCCACCCCACATTTAAAAGTCCTTTTAGGCCATGTTTTGGGGTTCGGTAACTTGAACTCATCTTTGATGAGGTGGGAAAAATCAATCCTAGTGTTATTCATGAAAATTGGAAAATGTGGATTGATTTGGTTGATTTTCTGAAATTGAATCTCCTCTTGTACTTTATTGTCTATGTCACTACACTTACACAAAGGTGGGAAGTCGTGTTATGAAATTCTATGAGCGTGAATTGTCTATTTCTTGGAAAACTCATGCAAATTGCACGCTACATTTAATAATGTTTTATTTTTGCATGGAATATTGTTGTGACTTCATTAATCCACGTTTGGTGATTACAAAGGGGGAGAAAAAGAATGAAAGATTTGTGTGTTGTCGGTATTATTTGTTGAAGGGGGAGCTTGAGAAAAATACTTGAATAAATGTTGAAGGGGGAGCTTGAGAGAAGGGGGAGCATGCTTTTATATTTGTTATAATGTTGTGCATGCTATGAATATCTCATTCCACGATTCATATTGAATTACACCCTTCAACACACTTCACACACCCATCTATTGCTCAAATCTTTTATGGGTTTGTCATCACCAAAAGGGGGAGATTGTTGGAAGCAACGATCTAGGCTCTTGGTTTGATGATGACAAACGTGTCGGTGTATCTGACGTGTGTGCTAAGTGTGTTTCAGGCTTGGCGAAACAATATACTTTCACTATTTGGCGGAATTGCTATTCGTATAGCATATTGGGAGAAAGGGAGTGTGTGTGCACAAAGCAGTTTGACTTGGACATCAGGATTGATAAGATCAAATCTTTATAAATCCTCTCCATATCCCTATTCAAATTCATGTCCTTATTCCTAGTCGGATACAAATTTCGTGCTCCTTGATTTAAGGGATTCTATCCTTCTCCAATACAAAATCTCTATTCAATTACAAATTTCCTGGTTGGCACAACCCTATCCCTTGCCAAATTCAAAAACCCTAGGAGCCGAAACTGTGTGCTTATATATACCTCTCATATCATAAACCAAGGTGTGCGGCTACAAAAGAAAACTCCCCCAAGAGCCGTGACCTAATTAGAGATGCCGAAATTTCTTTTTGCCAAAAATTTGTAGAGGAGCCGCAATTTTACTCTGGCCGTTACTCCATGGTGCATTGATCAAGACCAAACAAATTTCATTGTTCATCCTGTGGACAAAAGTAAGTGGTGTAATTTTTTATTAAAAGAAATTCAAGTTGCCTTTGTTTTTTTGTGCAGGGTCAAAATCATCAGAGGTGGTCAAAATCATCAGAGGTGCCGATCATATCTCTGTTGACAAGAACATTAAGTTGGCAAAAAGAATCATTTTCTCAAGCCAGCACAAATTATCTCAAGCACACGTTTTTTTTCTTTACAAAAATCTACAGAGGGCCCTGGTGCATGTCCAATGATCACAAAGGCATACACAAAAATTCAGTCGCCAAAAACAAAAGCAGTAAAAGGCCGGCCATGTTCTGTCTCATGGAAAAGAACAATGGAAAGCTAAGTTTTGTTTTTAATCCTTTTTGACTGGTCTCTCTTCAACTAAGTGTCTTGCATCATTTTTCAAGAGAGGTGATTATTAAATCATAAAAGAAACTTTGATGTCTTTTAATTGTCAGGGAATCAAGCAAAATGTGGTGGCCTTTATTTCCCAAAGACCTACATGAAAAAGGAAGAGGCTTTGAAATCCAAAATATTATTTACTATACCTAACCTCTGTCATTGGTTACAGGTTGAAAAAAAAGAAAGGACTTGCATTATCAAAGAATCAAAAGTCTGTTGATTCTCAAGAGGAGCGGAAGTTTACAGAAGGGTTTTTTTTCTGTTTGTTCAAAACTTTTTTTGTGTGAGGAGGCCGAATAATTTCTGTGATTCTTTCGATTGGCAGCCTCAAGATCCCATTCAAATCTCCAAGAACTTGCCGATACTTCAAGCACCCAACGGCCATCACGCTGCCGCATCAATCACCCAACGGCGCTACCGCACCAAACACTCAACGACCCTCTTGCTGCTGTCGTTATTCTCCTGCTGCCGTGACGAGAGGCTGAAGCCGAGCCTCGCACCTTCTTCAAGTTGACGTTGCGATCAAGCAAACATGCTGTGGGCCAAGTTGAAGGGAAGTTCCTTTGTGTGTACTGCTGGTTTAGAATTGATTGGGTGTTACAAAATAGAAACTTACTTGCTCTTTGTTGGCAGGCTGTGCTTTTCAAAGCATTAATTGGAGATAAATACAAAAGGCCATTCATTTAAGAAGGGTGACAACAAAGAGCCGGCCTTAATTGTTGACAAGGCCACACGAAAGCCTAATTTTTCCACGCACAGAGAATGCACAAAGAACCGGAATCAAGGGGCTAAGATAGAAAGGGCATTCAAGGGCCAAACAACTTCCTAGCACAAAGCTAAAGCCGTACCGCATCATCCTAGGAGCGAAAAGCCACATCTTGAGTTGCCGTTGCCGAGGAGACCACTACTACTTGCCAGACGACTTCTGGCTCGTGCTGATTGACGAAGACGAAGCCACTACACAAACTGAGCTCCCTAAACTCTGTTCTTTATTATTTTGTGTAGTTGTTGTGTTAGATCTTCGTAGGTGAAAATTTACCAATATTTGTGATTATTTTGGGACTTGTCTAGTTGGGACTAGACAAGTGGGACCCAGCTAGTTTGGGACTAGCTGGTAGAAAGCATTACTAGGATTGATAGTGAGAGAAAACACTGTGTGTGGGGTACTGAGAGCCTGGCGAGTGTAGAGACGTAGAGAGTGCTCTGAGCGTGCTCTAACTTGTGGTTTTGTACCTATTGCACTATTCAATACTAGTTCTGCTTTGGGGGCTGGAGTAGGTCGTTGGGACGACCGAACCAGGGTAAATCTGTTGTGTACTCTGTGTCTGCATTTTTATTTACACTGTTGCTGCTATAACTGCGTGTGCTTATTCGTGGGTTGCACGAATTATTTTTATAAGCATATTCACCCCCCCTCTAGGCTAGGATCCAGATCCAACAGTCCTCAATGTGCTAAGTGTGGCAGAAGGACATATATAATAGGGGTGGGTGGGGGCAGATGTATGCATGATGAAAAGGAAAAATAAAATAAAATGGAATGGATATGCATATGATAAGTGCAGAATGCAAATGATGGATGTGATGAGCATACAGATTATGGGAGCAAAATAGAAAGGCCCAAAAATACCGCCTCTCCCCCAAACAGATATATACATAGCCCTGCAAAAAGTGATCAAAATGTATGTGCGAGAAGGGGTGCAAAATCAGCAGCAAAAATATCAACCAGAACATCGGCAAAAGATATAAGAGGCATCAAGTGTGTGCCTAAGCTGGTGGTGGGGCGTCAGCACCTCCCTGTGGTGGGGGGGATGACGGTGGTGCGGGCTGCTGAGAGATGTGACGGGGTGCGGTTGGTGGAGGCTGTGGCAGGGGCGCAAGGATCTGGTTCAGGGTGAACTGAATACCAGGCAGAAGGATGACGCGTGCCTGCACAGAGCTAATGGTGGCAACAAGAGCCTGAAAATCCGCTCTGAGTCCACTCACGACCCCCTCTACAGTACGGAGGTGCTGGATGAGGGCGTCGGGAGTGGGGGCAGAGGGTCACACAGGTGGAGGTTGGGGCTGACGCACACGGCCACCGTAAATGAGTGGGGCTACAAGTGGAGTTTTCAACTTGGGTTTTGGCCGAAATATAATTTGGTCTCTTTAGGGGTTGTGCCTCTTTTTTTTCTCAATGAAGGGGAGTTTATATAGGTGTGGAGAGAATCAAATTGGCTTAGGGTAAATCCCATGAAACTAGGAATATGAGATTTGAATTGATCTTCATAGCAATACAAATTGGATTAGGAGTTGTAGTAGGATTTGAATAGGAATTTGGTGTAGACAGATAATTGCAAACTTGGCCAAAAGATTTGATCAAATCCATTTTGAATCCTCCATCCCTTTTCCTCTTTGGACCAAGTCCACCATGCTATATGAATAGATTTTTGACCAAGTCAAGGAATCATTTCCATCTCATCTCAAATTGGACTAAGTCCACTTTGCTTAGGCCAAAGCTCTCGCTCACACCCAAATAGATATATGAATAGAAATTTCTCCAACTCGCGAAAGATGTAACGTTTCGCCAATCCTGAAACACACTAAGCACACACGTCAGATATCACGACATGTTTGTCATCATCAAACCAAGATCCTAGATTGTTGCTTCCAACAATCTCCCCCTTTTGGTGATAACAAACCCATAAAAGATTTAACCAATAAGTATGTGTGTGTGAAGTGGGTTGAAGGGTGTAGTTCAATATGATGTATGGAATATGCAATCACACATTACAAAGCATGCATACAACGAATTGAAAAATAAACAGGCAAGCTCCCCCTTCTCTCAAGCTCCCCCTTCAACATATATTCAAGTATTTTTCATGCTCCCCCTTCAACATATATTCAAGTATTTTTCATGCTCACCCTTCAACGAATGATACCGACATCAAGTCTGTCAAATCTTTCTTTCTCTTTCTCCCCCTTTGTAATCACCAAAAGTGGATTAATGAAGTCACAAAAATATTCCATGCAAAAATAAACCATTATTAAATGTAGTGTGCAATTTGCATGAGTTTTCCAAAGAATAGACAATTCAAGCTCATAGAATTTCATAACACGACTTCTCCACCTTTGTGTAAGTGTAGTGATATAGACAATAAAGTACAAGAGGAGATTCAATTTCAGAAAATCAACCAATTCAATCCACATTTTCTAATTTTCATGAATATCACTAGGATTGATTTTTCCCACCTCATCAAAGATGAGTTCAAGTTACCAAACCCCAAAACATAGCCTAAAAGGACTTTTAAATGTGGGGTGGCATTGCTTGATGAGTTATATACACCAACGCTAATGATTACCCATGTAGCATAAGTTGGATACTCGTGGGTTGTGAATTAACCATGAAGTGTATCCATTTTTCATACGGAGCAATTTTCCTATAGATATATATTTTTCATTTGCAATTCTTTTGTGCTCAATTTTTATTCATGGCTAAACACTTCATATCCTTTAGAAGATTCAGAAATTAATCATTCCTACATTCACTTTCCATTATTCTTCAAAAGATCTCCAAAAGTACTAGAAGTCTAATATTTCGTGAAAGTGCAAATGTAGATGTAGAAGTCAAATTTGAAATTTTTGAGACATGTCATGGCTACTAAAAAGATAACAACATGTTCACGTAGCTACACCAATAATGAATTAACTTCTACAATGGATATGAACGAACATTCAATAATACCACTTATAGAGATTCATAAGAGGATATTCAATAAGCACAATTTTTTTTTGATTTTTGGTTTTTCAATTTTTTTGTTTTTTTTCAGAAATAAAAACATTAAAAATCATGCATGCAAGCACACAAAACAAAATAAAAACAAGCACACAAAAACAATCTATGAAGGTATGCAATGAAATGCAAAGAGGGATAAAAATTATACCTTCTCGTCGCTATTTGGCTAAGGAGCTAGAAGTAGAAAGAGACTTTAAAAATTTGCTCCTCACCAAACCTCCATCACACCTATATGAAAGGTGTTAAGTGTGACCTTGGAATCCAACAAGGTCCACTAGTGTAAGCCAATATTGTTTTAGGAACCCACACTTGTTTAAACTTGATATTTGTGTTCCTAAATTTACAATAATATGATGTGTGGCCTCCACTATCACAAGTAAAGCACTTTGCATATAAGTTCTTTGCAATAGAGGGTACATTGTGGAATTTCTTGAATTTTGGCTTTTCAACGTTTTTCAAACCAAATCCAAGTCCTCTTCTTTTATTGCCATATAATTGATTCTCTAAAATGGTATCCAACGATTGTTTTCCCATAGAGAATTTCTTAATGGTCAATTCAAGATTAGAAACTTTAGATTTTAATAGTTTATTCTCATCCACAAGCAAAGTACATTTACTTATAAAAGCTAACTTGTTTTCCTTTTCCTTCTTTTCAAACTCAATTGTTTTTCTCTTAAGATCATTATCTAGCATGAAAATTTATCCTTAAGCTCTCTTATTTCATAATCTTTTTCACCTTCAAGCTTCAAAAGATCTTGTTTTAGCATGCTAATATTGTTCATTAATGAAGGACAAGAAAGGCACGGTGCCTCATCATTAAAAATTGATTTTTCCTTTTTCAATATATCAATAGTAGAGTCATGAACAAAAATTTCAATTTTCAATTTTTCAATCTCCTTAGACATATCATATTCAGATTGTTGCATTTCAAAGTTCTCATTTTGATAATCATCTATAGTGGATTCAAGCTCTACTATTTTATCTTGCATTTCTTTACAAAGAATAAGGAGTTCAGCTCTACTACCAGATTTTACCTCGTCATGTTTTGCCATCAAGCAGAGGGATGTGTGTACTTCATTTTCCTTGAGCTCATCTCCACTATCCATGTACCACGTTCGCACTACATCTTTTTCTTTCTTCTCTACGGCACCACCTGTTTCTTGTGGGCAATGTTTAGCGAAATGTCCCTGCTTTATGCATTTAAAACAAATAATTTTACTCTTATTATTGTCACAAAGAGGAGCATCAAAATTATTTAAAGGAGTGTTTCTTCCCTTTAGATTCTTTTCATTTCGGCTAAGGGATTTCTCACTTCCATATGCAGTTTCCAAGATCCTCCATATATCCTGCGCAGAAGAGCAATGTGAGATACGATCAAATATTTTTCTACTCAACCCACACAATAAGATATTCATTGCTCTAGCATTTATAGCACACACATCTTTATCATTTAAATTCAGATTACTTTCAGGCATAGAATATCCGTTATCAATAATGTCCCAAGTATCAACATCAACCGATAGTAAATAAGTTTTCATTCTAGCTTTCCAGTATATATAGTCACGGTCACTAAAAAGAGGAGGACGATCAATAGGCATGCCATGTGGAAAGACTAACTTTGGGGTTTTCATGATAGCTAGACTAGACTAGATCCTCTAACCTGCTCTGATACCACTTGTTGGATCTGGATCCTAGCCTAAGGGGGGGGGGGGGGGGGGGGGTGAATAGGCTTATAAAATAATTCGTGCAACCCACGAACAAACTCACACAATTATAGCAGTAGTAGAGTAAATAAAATGCAGACACAGAGTACACAGCAGATTTACCCTGGTTCGGTCGTCCCAACGACCTACTCCAGCCCCCAAAGCAGATACTAGTATTGAATAGTGCAATAGGTACAAAACCACAAGTTAGAGCACGCTCAGAGCACCCTCTACGTCTCTACACTCACCAGGCTCTCAGTACCCCACACACAGTGTTTCCTCTCACTATCAATCCTAGTAATGCTTTCTACCAGCTAGTCCCAAACTAGCTGGGTTCCACTTGTCTAGCCCCAACCAGACAAGTCCCAAAATAATCACAAAATATTGGTAAAGTTTCCCCTACGAAGATCTAGCAACTACTACACAAAATAATAAACAACAGAGTTTAGAAGGCTAAGTTTGTGTAGCGGCGTCGTCTTCGTCAATCAGCACAGGCCAGAAGTCGTCTGGCAAGTAGTAGTGGTTTCCTCGACAACGGCGACTCAAATTGCGGCACTTGAACTCCTCGCTAGATGATGGTCCAATTTGTATGCCACACTTTTTGTTGAACCCTTTCTCTCCCCTTGCTTAAAATATTTCTCCTCGTGGTTAAGTTACGCACCCTAGTCAAATGATGAGGCACAGCACATGGGGCTAAGTTGTGTAGCCTGTAACAATAGTACAAATATAACAAGTAGTTAGTACAAAGCTTCCACCAAGTCAAGCAGTATTAAATGTAATGTAATTTTGTTCTCCCCTTTGGTTTTGCACTGCAGGCTCTTTCTTAAGCCCAGACTTCCAATTTTTGTGGCAAGCAGGTTATAGCAATGTGAAAGTCGGCAACTACTTGGACATGGGTCATCAAGGAATTTGGCCCCACGGTGAAGCTGTCAACCGGAGCTCTTGGAGATTTGCAAAGAGTCTGTAACAACACTTCGCTAGACTCCTTGGGTTGATGGCGCACGACACCAGCTTGGCCACGGCCCCTCTTAAGTCCAATCTCAGGTCGGTCGGCGAGCCAATAGTGGAAAGATAGGTAATTGATCTTGCGAGCTGGTGTGGGTCGGCAACCCCTCTTTGCTAGGCTCCTTTGCTGTCGGCAAGGAGTTGTAGAGAAGCTCGGTTAGAAGTGCTTGGAGCTAGGTGAATGGCTCGGTCGGCAACAAAGATGGGGCTCAACAACTTGGGTCGGTCGGCACATCAATTGACCTTGGCTTCCTCTCGGTCGGGAAGCAGCTGAAGCACACATGAGCTCTTGGTTGGGTCGGTCGATGAAGGCCTTGGTTTGATGGGATTCTCGGTCAGCAAGGGCCAAGGGCATAGCGGGTCGGCAAGAGCTATGGCCCGCTTGCGTTGTCAATCAGCACCCTTGTTGATGCAGCGCTTGACTCGGTCGACGGGATCCTCAGTGCAGCGGTCGGCAAGGCTGAGGGTGTGAACTTCTTCGTTGTGAGAGCAACCAACCAAGTCGAAGGTTGCTGCTGTTGCAAATTTAAAGAGGATTGCAGCTGCTCCTTGATATTACTCTTGTGACTTGTGACATCAAGAATCTTGGGGCCTTGATGATGTGTAGGAGATGCTTAAAAGTCAATCTTTTCAGCTTGACTTTGATCTAATCAACTTTTGTTGCTCTTGATTCCCTTTGCCTTCATGATAATTTTTGTTCCTTGCAAATTGTTACGGCTGTTCTTAAAGGCTTGGAACTTGTGGCTTGATGGACTTGGGTCTTGTTGATTTGTTGATCCTTGGACTTGATGATGAAGGAGGCTTGGTAGTCAAATATTACAGCTTGAAGAGTAGGGTTCCTTGATGATTGCAGCAATGATGTAGGTTTCAATAAAAACTTGCGGCAATAGGAGTTTTCAACTTGGGTTTTGGCCGAAATATAATTTGGTCGCTTTAGGGTTTGTGCCTCTTTTTTTTCTCAATGAAGGGGAGTTTATATAGGTGTGGAGAGAATCAAATTGGCTTAGGGTAAATCCCATGAAACTAGGAATATGAGATTTGAATTGATCTTCATAGCAATACAAATTGGATTAGGAGTTGTAGTAGGATTTGAATAGGATTTGGTGTAGACAGATAATTACAAACTTGGCCAAAAGATTTGATCAAATCCATTTTGAATCCTCCATCCCTTTTCCTCTTTGGACCAAGTCCACCATGCTATATGAATAGATTTTTGACCAAGTCAAGGAATCATTTCCATCTCATCTCAAATTGGACTAAGTCCACTTTGCTTAGGCCAAAGCTCTCGCTCACACCCAAATAGCTATATGAATAGAAATTTCTCCAACTAGCGAAAGATGTAACGTTTCGCCAATCCTGAAACACACTAAGCACACACGTCAGATATCACGACACGTTTGTCATCATCAAACCAAGATCCTAGATCGTTGCTTCCAACACCGAGGAGATCGAGACGTGGAATAGGGGTAAGGGGAGTTGGAGATGATCGGTGGATCAGAGAGGAGTTGATCGAGGGTGGTGGTCGTTGCTGACGGCGGTGGATGGCCGACGGGCGCCCGTTCTTCAAGGAGGTGCTGCCGTGCACAGATTTTCAGCCAACACTTGGGTTTATGGGGTTTTGAGGGCTGTTTGGGAGGAAGAGGTGGAGGAGGTGGAGGAGGAGGAGAGGGTATGTGATGTTGTCGGGGAGGTGGAGACGCCGGAGGGCGGCCGGTGGTGGCCGGAAAAGAGAATGGCCGCCGTGTTTTTGGAGTAGGCTGTCAAGGTGCGGCCATGGGGGGTTTCTTGGTGTTTTTAAGAGAGAGGGAAGAGAGAGGGAAGAGAGAGAGAGAGAGAGAGAGAGAGAGAGAGAGAGAGAGAGAGAGAGAGAGAGAGAGAGAGAGAGAGAGAGAGGAGGAGGAGGATGACCGGAGTTAATGGAGGGTCGTCGGAGGTCTCCACCGGCGGTGAGAGAATGGGGAAGCCGCAAGGAAGAGTGGAGGCTGGTGGTTGGCGTGGATCACCTAGGTTTCGCATGGGTAGGATTTTTAGAAAGAAAACTAATTGCTAAATGGCTATATGATTATGGGTTATTGTGGGAGAGAGATAGAGATAGAGGGAGTAGAATTTGGGGAAAATGGGGGTGACAATAACAGCTGTTGCATGATTCCCTCTTACGTTGGAGAGATATGTGGGATGTGATTAGATTTGGTTTAAGCTTGAAATTCAAAAATGATTAAGGCTAATCAACGGTTGAAAATTGATTAGGGGATATCTTCCACTACGGGCATCGGAAAAATAATCCGAAAATACCAGGACGATCGTGGAGACGAGAAGTACGGGACTACGGGTTTCGATCGCGTGCTACACCTACCAAAAATTTTCGTAAAATCGAGAACCGAGTATTGAGGCCAAAATACCAAAACGCCCTTCCATTCAAAGCTGTTTTACGAGAAAACGAGTTGTGAAGTGACGTTCCCAAAAATTACTATAAAATTCTACACTTCCATACGGTCACAACGGCATATCACATCGTATATACCGAAACCAAGAAGGAGCCAAATTAAATATGTGCACGAAAAGTACGTGCACGTAGAAAATACGACCTACCGGAAAGCTGCCGTTACAGTTGGTTATATGGTTGCTGCTGTGACAGGGGCTGCTGATTTCTTGGGGTACTGCTGGTACATCTGCTGGGGCTGTTGTTGCTGCTGGTACAACTGCTGCTGCTGTGAAGGTAGCGGATACAATGTTGCTGAGGTTGTTGGGGCTGCTGGTATGGTGCCATATAGCTCAGGTTCGGGTGGTTCCGGTTATTGGGAGATTACGCCGGATTTGAGCTTGTCCTCGGTGGATAGGGTGCATTACCTGTCGGGTTATAGAAAAGAGCGCTCGCCTGGTCCACCGGTGGTGAGATATCACCACCATCAAAGTCTCCCAGGACTTCAGCTTCCACTGCTGCTACTTGCTGGGTGTTGGCACCTCCAGCTCCTACCATAAATGCCGAGATCTGGGTAGATAGCAAATCAAATTTGCTAGATAATTTGTCGACCTCTTCCACTCTGTGCATCCCTCCAGATCTGGGCGTGGTGCGCTCATCGCACCAACTTTCATTATTAAATGCCACGTTCTCCAGAATGTTCCCGGTATCTTCTTCGTTCCTTGACATGAAGGACCCTCCAGTCGCGACATCCATCAAGGATTTCAGATCATCCCTCAACCCATTGTAGAACAAATTGATGATTTGCCATTTGGGGAGCTCTTGGTGAGGGCATCTCCGTTGCATCTCTTTATATCTCATCCCCCTCATGCAAGGATTCGTGGCTGGCTTGGGATAATGAGGAGATCTCGCTCCTCAGCTTCATAGTCTTCCCCAGGGGAAAGAACTTGTTCAGGAAAGTGTTGGACAACTTCTCCCAAGTTGTGAAAGTATTGGGATCCTTCCCCTTCAGCCATTATTTGTCTTTGTCCCGCAAAGAGAAAGGGAACAATCTATGACGGATGGCGCCAGCTGACACACCTTGATTCTGAAGGTGTCGCACTTCTCCAGAAACGAGTCCAGGTGCTCGATTGGGCTCTTCATAGGAGCTGCTGAAAATTGGTCCTATTGGATCTACATCACCAATAGCTCAAAATTTCCGGCCGTAATGGCCGGAGGTTAGATGCTAGACGTGGACCCGATGGATGTCATCGAGTACTCAAGCAAGGAATTCTGGGGAGGGGTATTTTCTCCCATGGTTTCAGCTTCTTTCCTTCTTCTCCTCTCGGTGTTCAGATGCCTTATAGTGGCGTTTATCTCAGGATCTATAGGAATGAAGTCGTCGAGACTTCTTGTATTCATGCGCATGAAAATCAAGAAACACCCGTGAAGCACGTATGGTATAACTTCAGATAAAAAACAGAAAATAAAGAAATAGAAAATAAAAATAAAAGGTAGAATGCGAAAATTATCGCATGGTGAGGATGTGAACTAGTCTCTAGGGTTCACAGTGTCCTAAAAGAAACAAGCACGTTGCCTCCGCGGCAACAGCGCCATAAAGCTTGACGTCCCCTAGATTTAACAATATATGCAGTGAGATCGAGGATACCAGATTTAAATATTTGTAACCGCAAGCGCACAGTGTTGTAGTGTGGCTTGGGAGTCGAACTCAGGAAGGCGTGTGTTGTGCTTGTTGTCAAGAAGGAACCGGATCACCCGATGGGTGAGCTAGCCCGATCAATCGGTAGGTTATCACAAAATAGAAATACGAAGGATGTAAGATATAAAAGGGAACCTAGGACTTTGGTTTCCACCTTATCATGTGCCCTCTCTATTACGACCGACGGATATGATTACGATTGGATTTTAGGGTTTAGTGGTGAGACGTTGCCTCTAAGAGTGATATCTAGCGTCCTATGGGCCCGATATTCCGGTCGATGCCCATGATGATACGCTAGAACTACCCGGGTTTGGTCGGTGGGCATTCCCATGTCCATTAACACCGACCAACTCCGGGAGCACTAAGCTCGCAACGATTACTCCCAACATTTCATCATGCTGCTCCCACGTGCTAGGATTCAATGTCTACGCTATGGGTGTGAGCTGTGGTTAGGAGATCAAACGCCAGTTTTATTTTCCCTTGGCCCGATGGTCAGAGGCGGTCTTTCTCCCGTCAATGACAATGAAATGCCCTGGGTAACCATCTAAATTCCTAAATCCTATCGAAACCCTAATCCTATGGTCGTTCTAGGGAGAACCCACGAAGGGTCTTCCACCAAAATCCCAGATTTGGGAACTACTCACAATTCATGGCAAAAATAGCATCACAACAAAATTCAACCATTGAAATCAAAATCAAGCAATAGAAAGTAGAAGCTAACAATAGTATTAATGCAATATTAAAGTTTCAGAACAATCAAAAAACTTACAAGAAGGAATAAATTCCGAGCTGTCAAAAATCCCAAAAAGACAGAAAATACAATGTGGGCCTCGTCTGGGGAAAAACCTAGGTCAATATATATAGAAAATACGGCCACCCGATCGGTTAAAGCATCAACCGATCGGGTGAGCTGACAATCGACTTTGCCTTCGGCTCTTGAGATACATCAACCGGTCGCTGACCCGATCGGTTGATGTCACCGGGTCGTGATATGGAAGATTTGGATACAGATGAACCGATCGGGTGAGATGTCACCCGATCGGTTGGAATTCAGCTCCAAAAAGACAGAGAGCTCTGTCGGGTTCACCCGATCACTGAACCGATCGGGTGAGCTGCTCTTCACTTCTGCTCCTGTTCGGGTCGGATACGCGTGCACCAATCGATCGATTGGCTCTGTCCAACCGATTGGTTAAGGGCTGATATATGGAATTCTTTGACGTTTGGCCCTCGGGATCGCGCGTGACACTTCTCGTTGCTTCGGGGACTCATGATATCTGCTTTATATGTCTCCAACGCTGGCAATCTCCTGCATTGGCACAAAAACACAAAGAAGTGAAAGAAAACTAAAAATCACGAAAGAATGGATACGAAACACCGAAAAATGACGGAAAATCACGAAAAAGACGTGCGTGAATATATAAAATATAAACGCACGTCATTCATTCACTTTCATCTACATAATTCACATCATGTTTAATCATAACCTTTATGATTATCTAATTAAAGATAACGTTTGATTATGTCAAAACATGATGTTTCTTATGTAGGAAACTGTGATGATATCAGGTCTAAGGACTCTATGACATAACTATTATGAGATCATTTATGACACTAATCCATGTAATGATCTCATAGCGAGTCTATCCAGTACCTGTTCTCCAACAAGTACCGATAAGTTTTATTTGTATCACTATCCATATAATTATCAACCAAACTCATACTAGTCTTAATTCTTTATTAAACCTTTAATGATGAATGACTAGGGATGCTTAAAATAATATAAAAAAGCTATTCAAACATTATTATAAAGAAACATGCAAGCAATATAATAATAACAATAAGAGAAACATTTTATAAATGAAAATGACATAACATAAAGGTCCAAATATTTGGCCTAGGGCAAAACCACTACCAAGGGCTTCAAGAGGGTGAGTCGAGGTCGTAACCCTTCCAGCACCCCTGGGGGGTCCTATGCCTCTGGCGCCTTTCGGGGGCGCAGCACATGGCCTGCCCCAGATCTTTGGTAGGAAAGGGTCGAGGTGCGTAGCCCGGGCCAAGCCATTGGAGACCTTTCGGATGCGCAGCTCGAAAGACTGCCCCGGATCTTTACTTGCAGCTAGGTAGCTTGCTACCAATGATCAAGCCGACATTGACCTGTGATTTCATCTTTTAGGTCGTCCTATGAGAGCTTGAGCTCTCGAACGTATAGCCGACCTTGACTTGAGTGGAGATATTTAAGGTAGGCCGCCTGAGGGATGACCTTCACCAAGAACGACCTTCACCAAGGACGACCTTCGCCGGAGATAGTTAAGGTAGGCCGTTTAAGGGGCGACCTTCGTCGAGGACGACCATCACCGATGTGGAGCTGACATGGGTGTAACCCTTTGTTTCCGAAGACGGCGCCAATGTTGCGGATAGTTTCTGCCTAACAATGAATTTGTATATTAGGGAATCAAGGTTACGAGGATTATAGGGGGTTTACCCGTCGATGAGGGAGACTTTGTGATGAATACGCCTAGGACGCCGCTTTGGCCCGGCTAGGAGCTCTCGCCAGGCTACGTGCTGGAAGACCTTCGGAGAAACGTCGGGAGACCTTCAGAGAAGCTTTGGGAGACCTTCAGTAGAATGAAGAGCTTCAGAAGACCTTCAGAGAAGCTTCGGGAGACCTTCAGTGAGAAGGACGAGCTTCGGGAGACCTTCAAAGAAGCTTCGGGAGACCTTCCGTGAGAAGGACGAGCTTCAGGAGACCTTCCGAGAAGCTTTGGGAGACCTTCAGTGAGAAGGATGAGCTTCAGGAGACCTTTTGAGAAGCTTCGGGAGACCTTCAATGAGAAGGACGAGCTTCAGGAGACCTTCGGAGGAGCTTTGGGATACCTTCCGAGAATCTTCGGGAGACCTTTCATGAGAAGGACGAGTTTCAGAAGACCTTTGGAGGAGCTTCGGGAGACTTCAGACAAGCTTCGGGTGACTTCAGACGAGCTTCGGGAGACCTTCGGAGAAGCTTCGGGAGACCTTCCGTGAGAAGGACGAGCTTCAAGAGACATTCGGAGAAGCTTTGGGAGACCTTCCGAGAAGCTTCAGGAGACCTTCTGAGAGAAGGACAAGCTTTAGGAGACCTTTCGAGAAGCTTCGGAAAACCTTCATTGAGAAGGACGATGTACGACCTTCGCCAGAGGACGACCTTCGCTCGAGGAAGACCTTCAACGGAGGACGACCTTCAGCTTCACCGATACATAAGTTTTGCCGCCGAAAATGTTGTAACACGGGCCGGTTAAATCAGGTCGTAATATAGTTGAACATGTATTTTGAGTATTTGAACATGTATTTGCCGAACTAGCGATCATCACAGCTAAACTATCCATCTCCAATGCCACGTGCATCGAGTCGAAAGTATATAACCTTGTGGAGACGGAGTCCGAACCTTCGCTCAAGGACTGCTTGAGCGTTTTACTCGGAGGCCATGACTCTGGACAGTGGAGCGTGCATGTACCCAAATATCATATGAAAGTCTGCAACATCATAAGTGTAATCCAAGAAAATATGGAAGTCTGCATGGGCCCAATACATCGCTTACTATCATTTTTATCTTGAAAAATGATAAAAACGTTGGCTGACATTTTTTCTTGAGTCCAGCTGTAATCCAAGAAAAAATGGCGAGGATCGCGTGACTCCTCCACCTTTCAAACTTCACTTCCTCTCGAATTTGCAGTGCCGCCCCACTAACCAATCTTCATCTTGATCCGGTGGCCCTCGTGCCTCGTCCCATCAAAAGTGGAGCACAAAGCAAGCCCGAGACACTGTGTAGCATCCGAGTGGAGATAACTGGCCATCAACACGCGCATGGACTCAAGAATCATAACCCCCACTCAACAAAAAATCACCCCCGCATTCGTCCATTCGCCGACGCTTCCCACTTCAAAACCGCAGTAGCGGGGCCCGATTCTTTCACGGGCCGCACTTGCGTTGTCTCACAGTCCGAGCCATCAACTTCCGCTACTGTTCCCTTTCCTTTGCTTGCTCGTGTACTTAAACCACCGAAAGAGGCAACACCCTACTTCTCCCTTTCTTAAGGCAAAAACTAAGCAAGGCAACCAAGCAAAGTCTCAATGAGGCCACTGCTCTTCGTTCTCCTCGTCTTCGTCGTCCTCGTCGCTGCCGATGCCTCGGTCGAAGAGACCTGCCGGGCCGTCACCACGGCACGGCCCGACATCGGGTACGGATTCTGCGTCGCCGCCCTGCATTCTGACCCGGCAAGCAACACGGCCGACACGGCCGAACTAGCGATCATCGCGGCGAAGCTATCCATCGCCAATGCCACAGGCATCGAGTCGAAAATATATAACCTTGTGGAGACGGAGTCCGACCCTTCGCTCAAGGACTGCTTGAGCGTTTGCTCGGAGGTTTACTCGGAGGCCATCGACCACTTGAACGATGCGATCGTCAATATCAGATCGAAGGCGTATAAGAACGCCATGACGTTTCTCAGCGCGGCCCTCGACGCGGCCGACAACTGCGAGGATGCGTTCGGGGACGAAGGAGGGACGTCGCCGATGGGGTCTGAGGACGGAGATTACGCTAGGTTGGCTGACATTGCCCTCACAATTGCTGCATCTTTGGGAGGTTGATCGATTGGCGCTGGTTTGTTAGTTTGCTTGCTGTGATGTTGTTGTTCTGTTAGCGAATGTTGAAGCGAACAAAGCTAAATGAATTCATGCATCAATTATTGACCTGGGGGGTTTCTGAAGAGGGAGTCATATAAAGATTAATTGTTGGGTAGCATTTACGATGCACATGCTCTGAAACTTTAGTGCAGACAAGGACAGTGCAACACTAGCAATTAGCATAACAGCTTTTTGAGCTCTCAAACAAACGAGGCTAGCTTGGCATGTCACGGGGACTTGTAAAACACCATCTACTCGTTGCATTCTTTAAACATAGCTGCTTGCCTGCTTCATCTTTAACCTTTAATATTTTACATCAGTAACTTTTCGTTCTTTTTCGGGTTTTGTGATGGGGATGTTAAAGAGTGATATTGTTGGATGAAAATGAACTCAAGAGAGAGAGAGGTAATTTCATTGCTAGTAACCATTGCTAAGAGCCATGGTGCTCTATTTATTTATCTCATAGTGGGGAGGCCAAAAGCATCTAGTAGACCAAGGGTCCCCATTACCCTAAGTAATGGTGGACCTAATGAATGGGTAATGAAGGAGGGGAGGCCAAAGGCCTCCCTCATTCATAACACTACCCCTTACACATTCATCACTTCGGTCTCTGCTACTGAGGCAAAGGGGTGAATACTTCTGGATCCAGAGTAAGTGTGTTTGCCTCGTTAAAACCTTAGCTGTGAAAAAACCAGTGGGAAAACCCAACAGCTTAAGGAAAAAGAGTGCAACCCACAGGTTACTCCCCGTGATCCGTACAAGCTTCAGGCTTGCAGGTCTTTCAACTGTCGCATACCAATGTTCTTTACAAGCTTTACAAAAGTACATTTAGGCAATGCCTTAGTAAAAAGATCAGCTAAGTTGTTGCATGACTGGATCTGTCGAACTTCAATCTGCTTGTCGTTCTTCTGCTCGTGCGTCCAGAAAAACTTGGGAGAAATGTGCTTTGTCCTGTCGCCTTTGATGTAGCCCTTCTGAAGCTGAGCAATGCACGCGGTGTTGTCTTCGAATAGGGCAGTAGGTTCCAGATCACCGGTCTTCAGGCCAGTGGATTGGAGGATGTGTTGGACGACGGAGCGTAGCCAAAAACATTCTCTGCTCGCTTCATGGATCGCGATGAGCTCTGCATGGTTGGAAGATGTAGCAGTAGTGGTTTGTTTTACCGATCTCCAGGAGATAACAGTTCCTCCGTAGGTAAAGACAAAACCAGTCTGTGATTTTACCGTATGCGGATCTGAAGGATAGCCTGCATCGGCATAACCAAGTAACTGGGATGATGCACCTCTCTGGTAGTAAAGTCCAAGGTCTACGGAACCCTGGAGGTATCGCAGAAGATGCTTTACTCCATTCCAGTGGTGCTTTGTAGGCGCTGCACTGTGTCTGGCTAGGAGATTGACTGCAAACGCTATATCGGGACGCGTGCAGTTAGCCAGATAGAGAAGTGCACCAATGGCACTTAGGTAGGGTACTTCTGGACCCAGTATCTCCTCCCCCTCTTGCAGAGGCCGGAAGAGATCCTTTTGTACGTCTAATGATCTCACGACCATAGGGGTACATAAAGGATGACATTTATCCATTTGGAACTTATTTAAAAGCTTCCTGGTATAATTGGATTGATGTAGAAGGATTCCACCTCGTAGGTGTTCAATCTGCAAGCTAAGGCAATACTTCGTTCTGCCTAAGTCTTTCATTTTAAAAGTGTGCTTTAGCCTTGCAGATATCTCATTAATCTCTGCTGGAGAGCCTATGAGATTTAAGTCATCAACGTAAACTGCTATGATGACGAATCCTTTTCCCGTTCTTTTGATAAAGATGCACGGGCAGACTTCGTTATTAGTGAATCCTTGCTGTGCTAGGAAATCACTTAGTCTGTTATACCACATTTTACCTGACTGTTTTAGTCCATACACAGATGTATGTAGTCTAACAGAGAATACGTCCCGAGGTATCTCTTTCATCTCTGTGGGTAAGTTAAACCCATCTGGTAGTTTCATATAGATTTTTTTATCTAAATCACCATAAAGATATGCAGTCACAACGTCCTTGAGCTGCATTTCTAGGCTTGCCAGAGATGATAGGCTTATTAAGAATCTGAATGTATTAGCATCCATTACCGGGGAGTATGTATCTTCATAATCGATACTCGGTCTTTGGGAAAAACCCTTTGCTACAAGACGCGCCTTGTAGTGGACGATCAGATTTTCTTCATTTCTTTTTCTAATGAAAAACACACTTATATCCCACAGGTCTAACACATACTGGTGTTTGGACTACAGGTCCAAAGACTTTGCGTTTCGAGAGTGAGTCCAGCTCTACTCTTATCGCCTCGTCCCACTTTGGCCAATCATCTCTGCGTTTACAATCCGCTAGAGAAAGTGGTTCGACGTCATCGTCGTATTCAGCGATGTGAACGGTAATAGTGAACGCAAAATCGTCGACGACGACTGTGCTATGTCGGTCCAGTACATCCCAAGTACGTACAAAGTTTAATGATGTTTCTCCTAATGTTTCCTCTACGGGGGAAATTAGGAGGGGAGAGGTAGCTGTCCTGAGCTCAGTATCATGTGGAGGGATAATCTTATTTTCACCAGGAATCTTCCTCTTTCGAGGAACTTTATCTTTTGAACCTGGTGGCCGTCCTCTTTTCAATTGAGGTACAGCCATTTCTGCTGCTGGTGGATTGCATCCATTTATAGGGATGTCAATCCTAGCTGGAGTGTTAGCAGCAGGGACGTGTGAACAGACAATCTTCTGGCTGTCTGTGAATTTATCCGGCAATTGGTGTACTGTATTCTGGATGTGAAGGATCTTCAGGATCTCATCTTCACACAGATTTGTACGCGGATCATAAAGGGACAAAGACTTATTTTCCCAATTAATGGTCCCCGAAGCTTCAGGCTTCTTGGAATGTGTGCCTAGCTTTGGAAAAGTTTTCTCATCGAATTCACAATCAGCAAGAGGTGCTTTAAATGCGTCCCCGTTAGGGGTTCTATGTATCTAATAATCGAGGATGAATCAAATCCAATATAAATTCCTAGATGACGTTGAGGACCCATTTTGGTCCTCTGAGGTGGTGCTATTGGGACATAGACCGCATAGCCAAATATTCTCAAATGAGATATATCTGGAGTTGAGCCGTATTCTAGTTGCATCGGGGATAATGTATGGCCTCTAGAGGGGCGTATCCTGAGAAGAGATGCGGCATGCAGAATAGCATGCCCCCAAGCATCCATCGGCAATTGGGATTGCATAAGCAATGGACGTGCAATCCATTGGAGTCTCTTTATAAGAGACTATGCTAATCCATTCTGGGTGTGAACATGAGCTACTGGATGTTCAACTTCTATACCAGTTGCCTGGCAATAGTCTTCGAAGACTTGAGATGTGAATTCGCCCGCATTATCAAGACGTAGTTTCTTGATATGGTTATCGGGGAAATGAGCACGTAACCTAATTATCTGTGCCAACAGCTTTGGAAAAGCTAGGTTACGGGTGGACAAGAGGCACACATAAGACCATTTTGTGGATGCATCTATTAGTACCATGAAGTACCGAAATGGGCCACTTGCGGGGTGAATAGGCCCGCAAATGTCACCATGTATCCTCTCAAGGAAGCCAGGAGACTCTAAACCCACTTTTAGGGGCGATGGTCTCGTTATTAGTTTCCCCTTGAAACAAGGGGGACAAGGAAATTCACCATTCTGAAGAATCTTCTAGTTCTTCAAATCATGTCCGCGGGATTCAGATAAGATGCGTCGCATCAGAATGGATCCAGGGTGACCAAGTCTGTTATGCCATAGTTGAAATGGTGGCATTGGCTGGCACGTCTGGTGCTCAGTCATATTGGCTTCGACTGGTTGAATGTATGTTTGGTAGAGACCCGACTGGAGTCCCTTAAATATTTCACAGATGGTCTTCTGGCCATCTTTACGAAAGGTGACATACATGTATTCAACCTTATTTTCATCTCTAGTTTCTAAGTGATATCTGTTTAAACGGATGTCCTTGAAGCTTATGAGATTTCTATTTGATCTTGGAGAAAATAGTGCATTTTTGATTTTTAGTCTTGTATTATTTGGGAGCAATAATATTGCGTCACCAGATCCTTCGATTATTTTGGACATTCCTGAAATTGTAATGACAGGACCGTCATATTTACTTATGCTATTGAAATAGCATTCATCGCGAAGGATAGTGTGCGTCGAGGCACTGGACTATGCACACATACTTCATCTATATAAGTAAAAAAAGATAATTTATTGATGGAAATGTAAAATGCATACATTCAAAATAAAAGATCGTCTTTATTAAGCATGCTAGAGATGAAGCTACAATTTATTCTTTGAAAAGTATAGATAAAAATAAGGCTCAATCGAGCAGGTCGTCATTTTCGAAATCCTTGGAAGTGAACTTCGTCGGATTTTCCACATCTGCCATGTTTGTTTCAGGCGGAGGCTTCTGGCTCGCCTGATACAGTTCCTGGAAGTGGCGAGGTGTGCGACAGTTTCTGGATCAATGTCCAGGCATGCCACAACGATGATATTTGTCCTCCCATGTCTTCTTTGAAATTGACACTGTATCAGTGTTCTTATGCTTCCAAGTGAAGTTTTTCTTCCCTTTGTTATTCTTGCTTTAGGGAGGAGCATTGGCTGGTTTCATAGGGGCCTTTCCTTTATTCTTTCTGCCCCTCTTCTTGTTCTTCCACTTCGGGGGTGAACACTGTGGGCTTCGGGGATAGGAGCTGAGCCTGCCGGGCGCTGGTTATGAGTGGCCAGTAAAAGGTCTCTATTCTGCTCTGCCCTCAGGAGGCAAGAGAGCAGGTCAGAGAACTTCGTGAAATTGCGTTCATGATACTGCTGCATGAGGATAGCATCTTTCTCGTGAAACAAGGTAAATGTCTTTTCCAACATGCGGTGCTCCGAGACTTCTTCACCACACAACTTCAGGCGTGAGGTGATGTTGTGAAGTGCTGAGTTGTACTCAGCAACGGACTTGTAGTCTTGTAGTCGGAGGTTCTCCCACTCATAGCTGGCACGCGAGAGAATGACATCAATTTGATGTCTGTAGCGTGCCTCTAATGCTGTCCATAACTCCAGAGGGTCCTCTACCGTCAAGTATTCGGCCTTCAGGGTCTGATCTATGTATCGTCTGATATAGATAATGACTTTCGCCTTATCTATGTCAGAGACGGTGGTAGAGGTACTGCTAGCTGAAGGGGCCGCTTCTGGGGCTTTGCTAGCAGATGCATCGGATGCTACGGGAGCCGGTGATTGGGCCATTGCGGGGGCCATGATGGAGTGCAGGAGCGCCATGGAGCGCAAGTGGAACTTCAGGTCTGTCACGCCCCGCTTCCTAAAAATATGGAGGCGAAGCGTGAGAAGGTCCGTTCAGACTTGAAGCTACAAAGCTGCAAGTCCGATAAGCGTCAATCAAATTTAAAACTGCAGGTCCTTGCAACGCGAGCGAAACAAGATAATAATAATGAAATGAGACAAAAGAATAATCTCAGAATATCCATAAATATAAATTCCAACATCGCAGAAAAGCCACCAGGCTGAAAAAAAAAAGAGTCTAAAGGCCCAAACATGGCCAACAAAAGTACAACGTACAAAACAACGGTGCTACGCACCGACAACTAACAACAGGCCTAAAACAAAAGAAAGCTCAGCAAAGACACCAAGAAAGGTCTCCGGTGTCCACAAAACTCCTCCTAGGCAATCATGGACTCAGGCTCAGCGTCAGCAAAACGCCACGTACTCAGCAACGGTCTCTGGCTCAGGGTCTAACATGTGACACCCAAAAGAGCAAGGGGCACATGTCAGCAAGTCTACAAGAGACTTGTGCAAGGAAACTGAAAGTAGGCAAAAGTAAAGCAACCTAGCAGTTCTAGCATGAATGCGATGACATGGCAGTTAAAGTATGAGTGCAACAGGTAAAGTAAAGTAAAGTAAAGTAAAGTACGAGCATGGCATTTAAACATGGCATGGATGACAAGTATTACATGAATCATTCACAAGACAAGTACAAGACAAGGAAAGTAAGCACCTCGTGCACAGAGATTCCGTCTTTTGGCTAGAGGGCTGATCAGGCCACTCCTAAGCTCAAGTGACCGTTTATCCCTACCCCTCCACGTGTATCGAGCCAGGGCCTTACCCCCGAACGTTAATGCTCGCTTCTGGATCACGAGCCAGGAAGTGTTTTTAACAAGTATGGCATAGGGGTGCACCTAGCCGGTCCAGGGAAACCGGTAACACGGAAGTACGGATTGTACAAGTATTTTGTAGCGTGTGCTACGATGCAACAATCAACTTGGATGACATGTACGATGCAATGCATGGCAGTTAAAAGTGCGTACAGATAAGGAAAGTAAACGTGACAGTTTAGTATGCATGAACATCAAGTTTAAAGGGTTGGATCTAGCTTCGTTGTCAAGCTAGATCAATTAGGTGACAGATCTAGTTTCGTTGTCAAACTAGATCAAGTAGGCGTCTAGCCAGCTATCATTTCACTGACTAGTCTCTTTTACGCTAAAACAAGGAAGTGGCCTAAAAACATGGCCCTACACAAGAGTTGGCAAGTTTCACTTGCCTGCAAGTACGACGTCTGAGCACACCGTCCAATGAGTCCAAAAATCACAATTATCCTACGTGCACAAGTCCACCGACCTAAAGTCCATATTATTAATCTTGATTAGTGAATTTAAAACATTTAAAAATACTTTAAAAATACTGATTTTAGTCTTGATTAGCAGGCAATGGGTTGGGGGTCCTAGGGGTGCAAAGCGTTACCTCAACACGACGCGAAAGCTACACCGGCGTCGGGTAGCGACGCCGGGGGTTGGAATAAAAGAACGCGCTCCAAGTCCTGATTCCAAATTAGTTTCCTCGCTGGAAAGTTCAGAGCATCAACCGGAGCGACGATTCCAGATTCCAAAGCTAGCACGTGCGACGACGGGCTTCAACGTGTCGCAACGTCGTACACGGCGAATCGTCGAAGAGAAAGCACCTAGGTGGGGCCCACAGTAGTCCTAGGGACCTTTGGGGGACCCACAATACCTCTGGAGAACTTGGGGGGCCCACGGAGGCAAGTGGTGCGACGGATGCGGGGTTGCGACGAGTGGCTCTCGGTCGTACACAGCCAATGCGGGAGATTCCATCGGTCGGGCGCTAGGAACGGGCGCTGCACAACGCTGCGGTCGGTGCGGCCTTGGTGCTCTCGGTCGGTGCGGAGCAACCCTTCGGTCGGGCGCTGCGGATGCGAGGGAGCGGGCGCTGCAACGTTGCAAGCGTTGCAACGGAGCGGGGGAGCGGGTGATGCGGGCGCTTGGGTCGGTCAGACACAGCGGGCGGGTCGGTCGGGCGCTTGGGCTGCAGCGGAGCGGGGGTTGCGATGCGGAGAAGTGGAGCGGGCCGGTCAGATCGATGGGTTCTCTCGGTCGGAGTGGGGTGTGAGCGTTGCAATGGAGCGGCTGGCGACTGGGTACGGAGCGGGCGCTTGTGCGGGTGAGGGCCTCGGTCAGACCGAGGGAAATGGAGGGGAAACGTCGGTCGTGCGGCAGCCGTTCGTCGCAACGTTGCGACGAATCGTCGCAACGTCAAATTTGGGTTTTGGAAGAGGCTAGGGTTAATTTCTTGCGAAAATAGGTCTTCCTAGAGGTTGTTTATATAGTGTAGATGGGTTGACTTGGTCTAGGGCTAAATCTAATAGGATTAGAAGTTTAAAATAATTTAAAATTTGAAATTCAACTTCTCCAACTCACCCAAGGATTTGACCT
This sequence comes from Scilla litardierei, assembly GCA_030789695.1. Classification (NCBI taxonomy): domain Eukaryota; kingdom Viridiplantae; phylum Streptophyta; class Magnoliopsida; order Asparagales; family Asparagaceae; genus Scilla; species Scilla litardierei. The sequence continues at coordinate 301,878,383 of CM061142.1, read as the reverse complement.
GGTCCAAATGAGCTGGAAATTGGCTCAAAAATTCTTTAAAACGTTTAAAACTCAAATAAATTTTATTTGGCCGAAATTAATTTAAAAAGAAATTATTAAAAATATTATAAACCTTGTTAAAAATATAAAAGTGGTCAAATAAACTTCAAAAATTATAAAATAAATATCGGGGTGATCGTGATGACAAATGTGAGGTAAGTAAGAAGACGGATCTCAATTTCGACGTCGGACGACGAAACTAAAAATAGAAACATCTCCCGTCAAAAGTGAAAATCGTCACGTCTCATCGAGTAAGATTAAATTGTGGGAAAACGACTCGAGAACGTCGTTCCAAATTAGTGCCACTATTTAATACCCTCAGAGACGTTCACAACGGCATATCACACGAAAGTGTTCACAAACAAATAAAGTCTAAAACAAACACGTGCACAGCCAAAAGCACGTGCACGAACGACGTACGACGAAAAGTGGTCGTTACATCCTCCCCACCTTAGGATAAAGTCCGTCCTCAGACTTTCTAATATAGCTAGTCACTCTAGTAACTACCTCAATCAAGTCACTTTATACTTCAAACCAGGTATAGTCATTACAAGTGCTTATATATGCACTAGGTAGTCAAACATTATCACCTCCAACATGTATACGTTCACATACGTCATATACTTATACCTATTATAGTCAGTCAACTTCATACATGTATTTCAATCATATATAAGCATACATCCCTTATATAAATACTACTTACCTAAACACAAAACAATAGTTCAGATACTTATATAAGTATGGTCTCACACTAGCAAATACAATCATTGTTCTACGTATAGATAGCTACCTATGCACAAACATCAAGGGTATACTACTCTCTAATATTCATCCAATACCTAACATCTCAACACATATAGTCACACCATACCATTATTAAATCAAGTTCACTATATCTAATATACATTCACCACTACTATAATTTCACGATACATAGTCATCCAATGCATGCAAATAGTTCACCATATATTCTCATCACATACGGTCCTATAACTGCATTTACGACACGCCACATATATCGTAGTCATTAATACCTATAACTAAGCACATACTTACTCTTGCATGGTGCACACCCATACACGCTAACTTTTCATTCACGTATACCAATCATATCATTATATAACTAGCACACCTACTCACCTAGTTTAGCTAGTACACATATGTTCACACAACAAGTCCTAATAAATAACTATACCACAAGACCAACCCTATAACTATATACTGGTATAGCGACCCACAATCATGTGCGTAACATAACCAGTCACAAACACTTCTATCACTATACATACATCAAACATTGCTATGTTCAAAATACAAGCATACATTCAATATACTTAGAGTATACCCACTCAAGCTTGAGTGAGACTCGGTACACATATCAGAATATTCTATATACGTAACACGGCATTCACGCCTATACCAATACCACTCTAATATTTATACGTCTACCATACAACCATATACATACCATAAGTCAATCACACTTAATATTTATTCAGGTAATACTCACATAGTTCAATCACTCTATATACCATAATAATAGTAATACAGGCATCAGCACACGTATACTTATAATACACTCCCTAATACATGCATACGTATTCATCGTATAGTCACACACACATGTAACATATATATATATCTTCACACCATAGCCTACTACCTATAATTAATATACTAATACACCTATACATACATACTTGAGGTGTGCAATAGTCGTGTATACCTCATGGTATGCACGCATGCAATATCCCGCGAAAGCAAACAATACCAATCAAAGTTATAACCCTACTACCATATGTATATCACTTATATACTCATGCAACGAAACATAACTTCCTACGTCCAAGCACAATATATATCTACCTACGAGCACATTCTCACACGTACTAGTATATAGGTCACTCCATAGGCCTACTCACTTATCTATACGTTCACTTATTATTATCACACCTTTCATACTCATAGCTTCACCAAATCAAATTATTTCAACCATTCTAAGTATCTCTTACTACATACACAACTTAGATATTTCAACGCTAACTCTTATATACACAGGCATCCCTAGTATAGTATAGCTATCCACACAAAAAAAATCTATAACTACTAACACACAACAACTTCATACTATCACGAATAACTCCGAGTATATATATATACCACACAATAGGCAAGCATCAATATACTATGGGGGTACACTCATTCAAGCCCACGTACACAACTTAGGTACGTGCACTACGACTACCTCACAAGGTCCAAGGGCCTATTAACAATTAATGGTTGGCACAGACATTGACGGACCCTAAGGCCTAAGCAATAGAGGGAGGTCGAGGTCGAGGGCGTGACGAGGGAAGGATCGATATGCACGAGTTCAGATAGGACGAATACAAGGAGACAGCTTGGTTAGACGAAACATAGACTCAATGGTGATGTTTAGGTTGAAGGAAAAGGAGACGTGGTGATGCTTAAATAGGAGGGGGAAAAGAAATAGGGTAAATAGCATAAGCTAAAATACGCAAAATTGGAAACTGTTGCACTTCAAAAGAATTTGGAATTCCTCATCTGTATAAAATATTTGAAGATCGATAAATCGAGTTGAAATAAGTTTGAGTCAAATATTCATAATAAGGGAAAATGGTCTATTGATTTATATAAAATCATTTTAAAAGGAAGTAAAACCATTTACACGAATATTAAGGACGTAGTTTTTAGAAAATATATACGTCAGTTATTTAATATAATGTTGTCAAAAAGTTTTGGAAAGTCGAAGAATGAAATCAAGTAACGGAAAAATTTAAACTCAGGTTAAATGCTTTCAAAACTTTTAGGCTACGGAAGATTTAAAATAATCAATTTTGAAACTTCTTTTAGAAAACCATGGTTTGCCAAAAATGAGAAACTGATTTACACAAGGTTCTTAATATACGAGCACAACAAGTCTGGTACGTATATAAAAATAATTGAAAGTATGTATGGTGCACGGAAAAATAATGACTTAGTATAAGAATTTTCAAGATCGAATCGCAAATCCTTAAAATCAAATCAGGGAGGGTCTAAAGCAGGAAGTGGTTATGAAAGTAGTAATTTTGCAAAAATCTGAAGTAGCGAAAACGACGAGCAAAAACCAACTTGCTGAAAGATGAAATTCCATGTGTCTTGAAAGTATATTAAGGTAAACACGACGTATCATTCGTATAACACAAATAAGAAGGAAAATTATAAATCGAATTGGGCAAAGCAAAAGTACAGTCCAGAATAAAATTAATATATGAAGGGGCAACGCATTTACATAAGTACGAAAAATATAAGCTGGAAAAATATTATAAGCTAAAGTTCAAAATTCCGACAAACGTTTTTAAAAAAAATTTAAATCAATGAAGGAGTATGAGGTATAAGTATATTAAAATTTTGAACAAAGTTAAACTTAGGGAAAGAGGAAATCGAAAAATACTTCCGGAAGATTCAAGATTTGGAACGGAAAGGTTTGAAAATTGACGACGGTCGTCATGCGGTGATCTCGTGAATCGAGGCAAGGAAATTGGTCGGATGGTCAAAACATACATACGCCTAGGTTATGAATCAGGAGAGTCTACGGGGAAAACTCCTACGGTCGACCAACTAAAGATTAAGAACTAAGCGCCAAGACTTTCTAAGGAGCTAGACGGAAACGAAAGGCGTTCAGCTTGGTCCGAAATCGATGAACCCAAGCGAACGACAAAAGGAAATTCTAGAAGTCTAATATGGTCAGAGGTAGACAATGACCACTAAGGTGACTCCTATGACGATCAAGTCAATTGCTAGAAGGGGGGTCTAACTATAAATCAGGGGCCCCTAAAAAGCAAGCACGGACGTCTAACTAAGTCTTCTTACCACCTAGTGTCATAAGAACGACTAGACTCAGGGCTTCTGACTCGGATGTTGCAATTTATTTAATGGACATTCCGTTATTATCGTTGTTTAATTAATTCGCAATTGCAAGACTGACCTACATGGGCCACCAACAAAACCTGTCACGCCCCGCTTCCCAAAAATATGGAGGCGAAGCGTGAGAAGGTCCGCTCAGACTTGAAGCTACAAAGCTGCAAGTCCGATAAGCGTCAATCAAATTTAAAACTGCAGGTCCTTGCAACGCGAGCGAAACAAGATAATAATAATGAAATGAGACAAAAGAATAATCTCAGAATATCCATAAATATAAATTCCAACATCGCAGAAAAGCCACCAGGCTGAAATAAAAGAGAGTCTAAAGGCCCAACATGGCCAACAAAAGTACAACGTACAAAACAACGGTGCTACGCACCGACAACTAACAACAAACCTAAAACAAAAGAAAGCTCAGCAAGAGTCACCAAGAAAGATCTCTGACATCCACAAAACTCCTCCTAGGCAGACATGGACTCTGGCTCAGCGTCAGCAACTCATCACGTACACAGCAACGGTCTCTGGCTCAGGTCTAACATGTGACACCCAAAAGAGCAAGGGGCACATGTCAACAAGTCTACAAGAGACTTGTGCAAGGAAACTGAAAGTAGGTAAAAGTAAAGCAGCCTAGCAGTTCTAGCATGATGCAATGACATGTCAGTTGAAGTATGAGTGCAACAGGTAAAGTAAAGTAACATAAAGTAAAGTACGAGCATGGCATTTAAACATGGCATGGATGACAAGTATTACATGAATCATTCACAAGACAAGTACAAGACAAGGAAAGTAAGCACCTCGTGCACAGAGATTCCGTCTTTTGGCTAGAGGGCTGATCAGGCCACTCCTAAGCTCAAGTGACCGTTTATCCCTACCCCTCCACGTGTATCGAGCCAGGGCCTTACCCCCGAACTTGGAATGCTCGCTTCTGGATCACGAGCCAGGAAGTGTTTTTAACAAGTATGGCATAGGGGTGCACCTAGCCGATAACACGGAAACACGGATTGTACAAGTATTTTGTAGCGTGTGCTACGATGCGACAATCAATTTGGATGACATGTACGATGCAATGCATGGTAGTTAAAAGTGCGTACAGGTAAGGAAAGTAAACGTGACAGTTTAGTATGCATGAACAACAAGTTTAAAGGGTTGGATCTAGCTTCGTTGTCAAGCTAGATCAATTAGGTGACGGATCTAGTTTCGTTGTCAAACTAGATCAATTAGGTGACGGATCTAGTTTCGTTGTCAAACTAGATCAAGTAGGCGTCTAGCCAGCTATCATTTCACTGACTAGTCTCTTTTACGCTAGGAACAAGGAAGTGGCCTAAAAACATGGCCCTACACAAGAGTTGGCAAGTTTCACTTGCCTGCAAGTACGACGTCTGAGCACACCGTCCAATGAGTCCAAAAATCACAATTATCCTACGTGCACAAGTCCACCGGCCTAAAGTCCATATTATTAATCTTGATTAGTGAATTTAAAACATTTAAAAATACTTTAAAAATACTGATTTTAGTTTTGATTAGCAGGCAATGGGTTGGGGGTCCTAGGGGTGCAAAGCGTTACCTCAACACGACGCGAAAGCTACACCGGCGTCGGGTAGCGACGCCGGGGGTTGGAATAGGAGAACGCGCTCCAAGTCCAGATTCCAAATTAGTTTACTCGCTGGAAAGTTCAGAGCATCAACCGGAGCGACGATTCCAGATTCCAAAGCTAGCACGTGCGACGACGGGCTTCAACGTGTTGCAACGTTGTACACGGTGAATCGTTGAAGAGAAAGCATCTAGTTGGCACCCACAGTAGTCCTAGGGACCTTTGGGGGACCCACAATACCTCTGGAGAACTTGGGGGGCCCACGGAGGTAAGTGGTGCGACGGATGCGGGGTTGCGACGAGTGGCTCTCGGTCGTACACAGCCAATGCGGGAGATTCCATCGGTCGGGCGCTAGGAACGGGCGCTGCACAGCGCTGCGGTCGGTGCGGCCTTGGTGCTCTCGGTCGGTGCGGAGCAACCCTTCGGTCGGGCACTGCGGATGCGAGGGAGCGGGCGCTGCAACGTTGCAAGCGTTGCAACGGAGCGGGGGAGTGGGCGATGCGGGCGCTTGGGTCGGTCAGACATAGCGGGCGGGTCGGTCGGGCGCTTGGGCTGCAGCGGAGCGGGGGTTGCGATGCGGAGCGGTGGAACGGGCCGGTCAGATCGATGGGTTCTCTCGGTCGGAGTGGGGTGTGAGCGTTGCAATGGAGCGGCGGGCGACTGGGTACGGAGCGGGCGCTTGTGCGGGTGAGGGCCTCGGTCAGACCGAGGGAAATGGAGGGGAAACGTCGGTCGTGCGGAAGCCGTTCGTCGCAACGTTGCGACGAATCGTCGCAACGTCAAATTTGGGTTTTGGAAGAGGCTAGGGTTAATTTCTTGCGAAAATAGGTCTTCCTAGAGGTTGTTTATATAGTGTAGATGGGTTGACTTGGTCTAGGGCTAAATCTAATAGGATTAGAAGTTTAAAATAATTTAAAATTTGAAATTCAACTTCTCCAACTCACCCAAGGATTTGACCTGGTCCAAATGAGCTGGAAATTGGCTCAAAAATTCTTTAAAACGTTTAAAACTCAAATAAATTTTATTTGGCCGAAATTAATTTAAAAAGAAATTATTAAAAATATTATAAACCTTGTTAAAAATATAAAAGTGGTCAAATAAACTCCAAAAATTATAAAATAAATATCGGGGTGATCGTGATGACAAATGTGAGCTAACTAAGAATACGGATCTCAATTTCGATGTCGGACGACGAAACTAAAAATAGAAACGTCTCCCGTCAAAAGTGAAAATCGTCACGTCTCATCGAGTAAGATTAAATTGTGGGAAAACGACTCGAGAAATTTCGTTCCAAATTAGTGCCACTATTTAATACTCTCAGAGACGTTCACAACGGCATATCACACGAAAGTGTTCACAAACAAATAAAGTCTAAAACAAACACGTGCACGGCCAAAAGCACGTGCACGAACAACGTACAACGAAAAGTGGTCGTTACAAGGTCCACTCGCCAGCTCAAGTAATTCTTGCCAGCTGCATCGAACACCTCGAAATCAACGCTTGCCAATTTGGACTTTTATCTATGCAATTTAAAGATAAGCATGAATTAAAATAAATTCAACAATCCATGCATAAAAAAAATTAATAAGTAAAAATGCGGGGATCGGCCAGATACCCAAAATAATACACAGTCCAAAGTCCGATTACAGTCCAAAGAAAAGAGAATGAAAAATACAACTTTGAAAACCCCGGGTCGGTCCCTATTTCTGCATCCGTCTTCTTATGCTGTTGCACCGAGCCTTGGCTATTTATACAATTTCCTCACTTACAAATTCTCTCAAAAAAAGAAAAATTACTGGAAATGTAAATAGGTATGCAATGGCCGATCCCGAAAGACACATTTTTACTTATTTTAAACATCCACGCAGTTTATATAAATATGCTACAGGCATAAATTAAACAACCACGCATATATCTCAAGCACAAAAATATGGAAAAAGTAAACTAGAAAATAAAATTATCTCGCAGACCACGTGGAAACGTCATACACCGTTAGGTTAGTTAACTAACGGTAGAGCGGTCTCAGGATCTTTGAGATGATTATATTTTTTAAAAAATTCTAGTAAACCATACATAATATGCAAGAGCGATAAATAAATAATAGAATATAGAATTTAATTTTTTTTTGATTTTACAAAGTTTTACGGATTTTGCCAAATTATTTTGATGTGTAGACATGAATATGATTAAATATAAACATGTTTATAGGCCTGGCTAACTACTTGACTTGGGGCTTCGGGCCCAAGTTTATTTATAAGTTTTATGTTAGGCTTATGGGCCTAAACTCCATTCCGCTTAACGCGTGCGCATGTCCCTTCTTTGGTTTATTCATTTAGATCTAGCTTTGGGCTTTGGGCCCAAGCTAATTAAAATGAAAAAGAACTTTTTCTTTTTATCTTTTGGGCTTGGGTACAAATTTTGACCCAAAAGGCCCAATAGGTTTTCTAGAAAACCCTAATCTCTAACTTTTTGTTAGAGATCAGCCGTCATCCTCATCTCGCAGCCATGGCCGGAGTTTGATTGCATCCATTCACCCCCGGAAGGTGGTGAGGCCGTGGGAGGTGCCCCCCTCTGCAGGGGGGCGGCTGTAGCAAGCGCCCCCTGGAGGGGGGGGGTGCCGGTCGGAGAAGGCCCCACTGCAGGGGGGTGGCTATCGGGAAGGCCCCCCCTCCCCGCAGGGGGGGTCGGCTGCGGCAAGCCCCCCCTGCAAGGGGGTGGCGGGCGAAGAAGGCCCCCCCCGGCAAGGGGGGGTGGCCATCGGGAAGGGCCCCCCTGCAGGGGGGGGGGGGGTTCGGCTGCGGCAAGCGCCCCCCCTGCAGGGGGGGGGGGGGTGGCGGGCGAAGAAGGCCCCCGGCAGGGGGGGGGGGGGGGGGGGTGGCCATCGGGAAGGCCCCCCCCCCCCTACAGGGGGGGTTCAGCTGCGGCAAGCGCCCCCCTGCAGGGGGGTGGTGGGCGAAGAAGCCCCCCCGGCAGGGGCGGTGGCCATCGGGAAGGCCCCCCCTGCAGGGGGGGGTTCGGCTGCGGCAAGCGCCCCCTGGAGGGGGGGGGGGGGGTGCCGGTCGGAGAAGGCCCCCCCTGCGGGGGGGGGGGGGGGGGGGGGGGGGTCCCCCTCTGCGGGGGGGAAGGGGGGGGGGGGGGTTTGGCCGCGGGGAAAAGGTCCCCCTCTGCCGGAGGGGGGTGGTCAATCCGTTTACTCTTCCCGAAAAGAAATTCATGGCAAAATGAAGAAATTACTTTGTAAAACGAAATTTTTTTTTCATTTTAATTTTTTACTTGTATTTTAACAAGGTAAAAATTTTCATGTATAGACCGTTGTAATCTACGGGAATAAGAATTTTACCTCTAAATCGATGATCTAGGGACGACCGTAGATTAGAACCGTAGAATAAAAATCCGAGCTCCCGAACGCTTTGAGGATGCCGCAACGCTCCAACGAATCGCCGCAGCAACTATAGATTCCTTGCGCGTAGGGGATGAAATTTTGCTGAAAATTTGTGCTCAAGAGGAGAACACGTGCTGATAATGTGTTGGATGAAAATGGACTCAAGAGAGAGAGAGAGGTAATTTCATTGCTAAGAATGAGTAACCATAGCTAAGAGCCATGGTGCTCTATTTATTTATCTCATAGTGGGGAGGCCAAAAGCCTCTAGTAGACCAAGGGTCCCCATTACCCTAAGTAATGGGGGACCTAATGAATGTGTAATGAAGGAGGGGAGGCCAAAGGCCTCCCTCATTCATAACAGATATAAGAATGTTTTAGTTTTTTTTAAAAAAAATTTCCCGTGTTTGTCCATAAATATAGTAATTGTACAACTGGAATTGCTAAGCTGGCCTGCTCTGTGCACATCCAGTCAAACTTTTACTTCAGGCACATACTAATTAAATATTATTATTTAAGTTTTTCTCAGCGCTCAACTGAAAATACCGAAAATATTCATAAGCCAAAACAAGCTCAAGCACGCTAAAAGATTTCAAATACGTATCTACTGAAGGATGATCCGAAACATATTGATTTTATGGAACAAAAATTACAATTTGTTACTTGCTGTGAATGGACAGAAGAAATTTGTTAATTTTATTAACGAACCATTTCATGGAACGGATTTTAGGGCATATTACTCATAAAATGTAAATTGAAATTCGTTCCACAGGCAAAAACGTTTGGGACACAAATGATTTTATGGAACGAAAATCTGTCAAGAAGAATACGTATCTTGCATGAAAATGTTTCGCTCTTGCATGGGCTTGCAAAGAGAAGAACACATCCATAACAACTTCAGAAACATATGGAAAAATTGATCTACAGACCAAAATTACTCACCGCGCACAACATGCAAATTTTTTGCATGTTGTGCGCCGTGGCAAAATTGCTCACCATGCACATCAGGCAAAATTTTTGCATGTTGTGTGCGATGAGCAATTTTTGATCTGTCGAACAAAAATCATAAACTTGATTATTTAAACAAAAATTAAGTAAGAGTTATAAATGAGCTTTTATAGGTCCATATGGAGCCCACTTGTGTTTAGGGTATCCACCCAAAACGTAACCTTTTTACTATAAATATAGGGCTACGGGTTCAGTAGCCGTTACCTTTATAACACGTTATCATCACGCTCGTCAGCTAAGCCGAACCACTGCCGACAGACGAATCGCGAGGACGCAGATTGGGATTTCTTCTCCAAACTTCGCTAGATTCGGCGGGTAGGACCTAGATGTAAACATCTTTTGTTCTCTAGATCTGATATTTCATGCGCATGATGATGAAGATGAATCTGTGTTATTTTTTATTAGATCTGCTAGAAATCTCTTTTTCTGCTTAGATCTTAAAGAAAAATCATATTTTTAAAACAAATATCTCTATTAAAAATGGGGTTTAAATCAATTTTGGACCAAAATTCAATGTTTAAGCATTAAAAATCAAATTTATACGATAAAGAACGTTGATTTAAAGACTAAAAATTGTATTTTTACAATAAAAATCCAGTTTTTTCATCCGAAATCTATGGATCTAGAGGGATTGGCGCCCCCTCCCCGTGAGTGCGCCCTCACACGGCCTGTCACCGCCCTCGCGCACCCCCCATGCGCGCTTGTCGATCGTCCTGTCGTCGCATGCGCGCACCCGCTGCACGCGCTCGCTGGGCGGCCTGCCTTGGCTTTCAATTCTAAGGTTCAACATAAAACTATCTTTGCAGTGTTGCATTTAATCTAGTTGGTACTGATGGAAATTGAATTCCACCCCCAAGTAGTTTTGATGATGAGCACACCAAATGAGGTTAGTGTACTAACTACACTACAATTAAGTATGCAGATTATGCGATAAATGGAAAGCGTTATACATACTCCGAAGAAGCACAATCTACGCTCACTTAGCAAAGAAAAGGACAACGTTGCTAGCTTGATGATGAAGCTCACGCTCAAATTGAAAAGAAGCTCAAAGAGAAGCTCGCATCTACCGCATCCTTGATCAAGCTACTGGAAGACGTGTCCTAAGTCTACAGAGTGTGAGTTGTGTCTGTTTAGGATTATGTTAAAGCCAAAAGTAAAAATAACACACACACATAAATGATTTCGAAATTAAATATTTTAAATACTTTTAAAATCATTTTCAAAACTATTGAGAGCTTTTGCTAGTCACTTCTCATCTTGTTAGTTAATCTCCATTGCACCCAGGAGCTGACTACATGTCTTACTAGCCAAGTTTCAGAAGAAACTTCTCTGGGAGTAGACTACCAGCTGAGAATTGTTTTCTCCTGAAACACTCTGAGAGTCGACTACCACTCCTAGGGAATCGACTACCATCTGTCGAATTTCAACGTTTTGACCTGATTCTTTTTATCTCTCCAACTTATTGCTCCCATGATTTTTGGGACAAAAGTCAAACAAATTTGAAATTCGAATCCTCTCATTTCTCCAATAAATAGAGGATCATTCTTTTGGGATTCAAAAACGCAATATACTTGAATTCAAAATTCTTTTCTAGCGCAAAAGTTCTAAACGATCTCAATTTTCAGCTCTCATCTCTTTTAGTCAAATCTGCATTTATATTTCTGATCTCTTTTCTTTTAAGTTAACATTATTTTGAGATCAACTTTTTATTTGGCTATTATTTTTTAAAATCCTTATTCTCTATTCTTTGATTCTATTTGAAAGGATTTTTGAAAACATTGACTTAGATCACAAAGACTCATTTCATATCTTTGTGTGATCTAAGATCATATTCTATTAAGACACGAATACACATTGTTATCTATTACTCTTGGCTATAGAATTTGGGTGTAAATCCAAACTCTGCCAAATATTGTGGTGAGTTGGATATTATTCTTTTGCGTCTGGCCCTTTGTTGTAAGGGTGTTGGAAATCCTAGACAAGTCTAGGTATTGCAGTGTTGCAATCGGAAATCCTGGTCAATGCTAGGTGTGTGGGAAAAATCCTAACGAGTGGAGTTAGGTGCTTGTATTTGCCAAGGCAGATAGTGGAAATCTCATACCTGATTGGTCGAGAACTGGACGTACCCAATGTTGTGGGGAACCAGGATAAAAATCCTTTCGTTTGCGTTTGAATCTTTCTGCGTTTGTCTATCTTTGTACTTATATTATTGTCTGCTGATTGTTGTTTATCTTTTGCTAAGATTAACTTTCTGTTATCCTCAGAGTATAAATATATCATTTGTAATCGCATCTATTTCATTCTTTCTATTGAGCTGTGCATAATCTCTCTTTGGGAGTCGACTACTGCTCATAGGGAGTCGATTACCAGAAGTGTTTTTCTCTCCGATTCTTTTGACGATTACCCTAGTTGATTAAGAGTCAAGCATAGATCACTCTACTTGGTTTCTTAGGCAACATTATAAGTCTTCGAATTGTGCTAACCAATTAGAACGAAAAAGTTTGTTTTTATGCAACACTATTCAACCCCCTTCTAGTGTTGTTTGCCATCCACAGGATCCAATACTTGGTATCAGAGTGAGGCTATAAAGGTGATGGCATCAACATCGTTTTACTCTGAAGGTCTCAACACCATGCGACCACCCCAATTCAACGGAACAAACTACGCTAGCTGGAAGATCTGGATGAAGACTCATCTTGAGTCACTAGACATCGAAGCATGGACGGTTTCCAAAGCCCCGTACAACAAACCTACCGAAATCGAATTCGAAAAATGGTCAGCAGATGAGAAAAATAAAGCCAACCTCAACGCAAAAGCAATGAACACACTATTCTGTGTAGTAACAGGTAATGAGTTTAATCGTGTTTCTCAATGCGAGACGACATATTAAATATGGCACACCCTCAGGTAAGTCATGAGGGAACCGAGAAAGTAAAAGAATCTCGTATAAATGTTTTACCTTCCAAGTTTGAATCTTTCAAAATGGAAGAAGGAGAGAGTATCACAGACGTGAATACTCGATTTACTAACATCACTAATGAGCTCGCATGTTTAGGCAAGAAACTGTTTGAATACGATCAGGTGATGAAAATACTGAGATCTCTCCGACCCGAATGGAAAGGAAAAACAACTGCGATTCGAGAAGCACACAACGTAAAAGATCTAACCATCGAAGAGCTGATGGAAAATCTCATGGCATATGAGATTGAACTTGAAGAAGACAAGAAGATCGAAGAAAAACCAAAGAAGAAGAATCTTGCTTTCAAAGCTCAAGAAGAAGTTTCCGACTACACGAACAAAGAGGATCATATTGCTTTCATCTCAAAGAACTTTAAAGAGTTCATCACAAGTAAGTATGGTAAACGTTCTTTCCGACATGCTAATGGTATTATTTGGTTTGGTTGCAATAAATCAGGACACGTCAAAAGAGATTGTCCCCTGGAAAGAAACAACCGTGATTCCAGAGATCGTGGGAAGAACCGAGAAAGCAATGAGAAGAGAAACAATGGAAGAAACAAATTCCGACAACTAAAGAAGGAAGCTTACGCAGCTTTCGATCAGAGCAATGTCTCTTCGTCCGATGAATCCTAAGCAGACGACAATGATGAAAGAAGAGAAACAACACACATGTGCTTCATGGTTTCCACATCCTCTAAGGTAAGCTTGCATCATGATTCATCTAGTAACAGTGCTTCATCATCAAGTGATGATGAAGATATGGATTATAGGGGAGCATATAAGGAGCTACGCAAAATGCATAAAAAGCTCATAAAAGAACATAGAAGAACACTTAGGAATATTAAAAAGGATGTTAAAGAGAAAGAAGAGATTATTAAGGAGAATAGTTTTCTCAAAGAAAAAATGACTTTTTGCAAAAAGATATTCTTTTCATGAATGAGAAAGTTGAAAGTTTAAATAATCTTCTCGTATCCGTCAAAAATAAATACGACTCTACGATGAAAATTATTGAAAATTTCAACAAAGGAAAAGGAAAGCTAGATAGTTTAATAGATAATCAAAAAGCCTGATCTAGCAAAACCGGACTTGGATATGATTCAAATCATACCAAAAAACGGGTTAAGCATGCATCATTCTAACAATAATTTTCTGAGCATTTGGATACCAAAGAACTTATCCGACCAAAGGAAGAAAAGGTACGCTGCAAACTTTGTTCAGCAAGTTCATTTAAACAAAAATTATAAATACATTTTCCATGAAGGAACTAAACCATGTTAGGTTTGGTTTCCTAAAGACTAACCTCTTGGACTCAACAATAAAAGAGTACCATAAACGTTTATATTTTCAGGTACTCTAAAATGAAAACATGGAGGAAGAACAAGATCAGCACCAAAACATTTTGCGACTAAATAAGATTGCTTTGCTAAATTTAAAATTTGCTTAGATGATTAAATGATTGTTGATTTTATATGCTTATATGTGTTTATCTAATCAATATAGAGTATGTTTTTAGAATATACGCAGTCACATTTGGACCAAAATCCATCGGGATGAGAAAACGGCTCAGCCCAGCAGGGAGTCGACTACCACCATCAGGGAGTCGACTACCAGGGTGCTGTGCGGATTTCTGGGTTTGTGTTTTTTTAAAATCATACTGGGTTTTCATTGAGTTATTGGGTTCACATCCAAAGGGTAACTTAAACCCACTAAGCAAACATGATCTCAACCTTTCATCTCTTGATCTAAGGGCCACAACTCTCCATCTCTTTTCATCTCATAGTTAAAAAACCCCCCATGGTTAAAACCCTAGGTAGCCGACTACCCATCCCTTCATCTCTTTGAAAAATTTCTTTTGGCATTTTGAGCTCTCTTGGTTATTCACCTCCTCTCATCATCCTCACAAGTTTATCTCTAGGTAAAAACTCCTCTTAACAACTTTTACTTTATTTACTTCTTGATATTGTTACATATCTAGTTTTGTAAATCAATTTTATTTTATCTAGATGCCTTTCAAGAGATTGATTTCAAAGAAGAGGAAGGTTACAAATGAATCTCTCTCTGAAAATGAAATTATCTTGCCCTATCTTTTTAGAACCAGTACTTATGAGCATTTCGTTAAAATTTCCAATAAACAAATTCTTCATGAGAGATTCGTAAAAATTGATCATTTAGAAAACTATGGCATTGATAGCATATTGGAATTTCAAAACTTGGTAAATCTCTTTTCTGCTGAAAATATTTATCTTTGCTATCCTAGACTTGTGCATCTTTTCTATGCCAACATGGACTATGATCTTGCCAAGAGTATATTCATCACAAAAGTGCTAGACACCAAACTTGCCATAACTGTGAAATCTCTAGGAGAAGCTTTAGGAATCCCATACACTGGTATGTTATTGGATAATATAGAGATGGTTGATGAAAATATTTTGAAAAAAATGTATTTGCCTGGAAGATATTTCCAAACAAAACTTCCATGTAGCGATCTTCGCTATCCAGGAAGAATCCTTGCAAATATATTGTCTTACTATATAACTCAAAAATCTGGAAGCCACTCTGTGTTATCTGAAAAGCAAGCCAAGTGCATCTATGCATTGCTAGGAAATATTCAAATTAATTGGGCCAAGGTTATCATGAACTCCATCCTTGCATCTGCTTCTTCTGACAGACCATAATCTACCCTAGCCCACGGTCATTACCTCACCATTCGGTTTATTGGTTATAATGTGGCTTTGGATAATGAAACCGATATTCTGGAACCGGCATGCATCTTTGATGTTCATGCTCTTGGTCGAATGAATCTTCAGAAAGATCTTGATCAGAACATCCTAGAAGAGAAGCTCGCTGCTGAAGGAGGATCGTCATCCTCAAAGAAAGGTAAAGAGCCCCTCATCTCTGACACAGATGAAGAGGAAGAGGGAAATGATGGTGCAGAAGAAGATGAAGAACCACCGGCCTACATTGTGGAACTTCAAGACATGCTGCTTAAGAAAATCTCAAACTTGAAGATTTCTCAAAAGGAAGGATTTGAAGCTCTCAACAAGAAGGTTGATGATTTCAAGGATCTGGTGGTAAATAGCAATGAAATGACTGAGCAAACCCTCAAGACAATCCTTGAGGAGATTACGTCCTTGAAGAAGGAGAAGAATGGCGATCATTCTTAATCTTAAAAACAATGGTTTTCAAAAATCTTGGTCGGTAATAACTACTCTATGCTGTGATGGTTGACACTCCTATGTTGATGGGCATGTTGTTTAACTATTACTTATTATGATTATCATATCATTTACTAACACTCTTCTGCAGAGTTGATCGTCGAATTATTTTCTCTCCAACTTCGTGTTTGTTGTTTAGATAAAATATCTGTTAAAACAAGTATGATATTTTTTGTATTTTGATTGATGACAAGGGGAGAAAGCTCTGAAATGCAAAAATGAATGTATTGAAAATATATTGTTTAACGTCTTTAATGCAGAGGGAGAACCACATCAAAGCAAGGGGAGTAAGTTTTTTTATGTCATTCTCTTATGTCAACTTACTTCATTTTTTATTTGGGTGTCATCATCAAAAAGGGGGAGAGTGATGTAAATTGAATTCCACCCCCAAGTAGTTTTGATGATGAGCACACCAAATGAGGTTAGTGTACTAACTACATTACAATTAAGTATGCAGATTATGCGATAATGGAAAGCGTTATACATACTCCGAAGAAACACAATTTACGCTCACTTAGCAAAGACAAGGACAACGTTGCTAGGTTGATGATGAAGCTCACGCTCAAATTGAAAAGAAGCTCAAAGAGAAGCTCACATCTACTGCATCCTTGATCAAGCTACTGGATGACGTGTCCTAAGTCTACAGTGTGTGAGTTGTGTCATTTTAGGATTATGTTAAAGCCAAAATTATAAATAACACACACACAAATGATTTCGAAGTTAAATATTTTAAATACTTTTAAAATTATTTTCAAAATTATTGAGAGCTTTTGCTAGTTACTTCTCATCTTGTTAGTTAATCTCCATTACACCCAGGAGCTAAATACATGTCTTACTAGCCAAGTTTCAGAAGAAAATTCTCTGGGAGTCGACTACCAAAGAGTGGGAGTCGACTACTAGCTGAGAATTGTTTTCTCCTGAAACACTCTGGGATTCGACTACCACTCCTAGGGAGTCGATTACCATCTGTCGAATTTCAACGTTTTGACCTGATTCTTTTTATCTCTCCAACTTATTGCTCCCATGATTTTCGGGACAAAAGTCAAACAAATTTGAAATTTAAATCCTCTCATTTCTCCTATAAATAGAGGATCATTGTTTTAGGATTCAAAAACACAATATACTTGAATTCAAAATTCTTTTCTAGTGCAAAAGTTCTAAATGATCTCAATTTTCAGCTCTCATCTCTTTTAGCCAAATCTGCGTTTATATTTCTGATCTCTTTTCTTTTAAGTTAACATTATTTTGAGATCAACTTTTTATTTGGCTATTGTTTTTCAAAATCCTTATTCTCTATTCTTTAATTCTATTTGAAAGGATTTTTGAAAACATTGACTTAGATCACAAAGACTCAATTCATATCTTTGTGTGATCTAAGATCATATTCTATGAAGCCATAAATACACATTGTTATCTATTACTCTTGGGTATAGAATTTGGGTGTAAATCCAAACTCCACCAAATATTATGGTGAGTTGGATATTATTCTTTTGCGTCTGGCCCTTTGTTGTAAGGGTGTTGGAAATCCTAGACAAGTCTAGGTATTGCAGTGTTGCAATCGGAAATCCTGGTCAAGGCTAGATGTGTGGAAAAATCCTAACGAGTGGAGTTAGGTGCTTGTATTTGCCAAGGCAGATAGTGGAAATCTCGTACTGGATTTGTCGGGGACTGGACGTACCCAAGGTTGTGGGGAACCAGGATAAAAATCCTTGCGTTTACGTTTGAATCTTTCTGTGTTTGTCTATCTTTGTACTTATATTATTATCTGCTGATTGTTGTTTATCTTTTGCTAAGATTAACTTTCTGTTATCCTCAGTGTATAAAGATATCATTTGTAATCGCATCTATTTCATTCTTTCTATTGAGCTGTGCATAATCTCTCTCTGGGAGTCGACTACTGCTCATAGGGAGTTGACTACCAGAAGTGTTTTTCTCTCTGATTCTTTTGACGATTACCCTAGTTGATTAAGAGCCAAGCGTAGATCACTCTACTTAGTTTCTTAGGCAACATTAGAAGGCTTTGAATTGTGCTAACCAATTAGATTGAAAAAAATTTTATTTTTATACAACACTATTCAACACCCCCTTCTAGTGTTGTTTGCCATCCACAGGATCCAACAGGTACTTGTCGTTCCAAAACTCATTCCACATCCAATCGGTTGTTGCACTAATACCATCTCTGGTGATCATCTAAATAATTTATGATTGTTCTTGAAGATTTACACGAAGTTGAGATATGTATGACCTTAAGACAATTATTATGATTGACACATTTTGTTGTAATAGTTTCATATTTGGTATTATTTATATCTATAATTTCTTGATATAAAATATGTATATGTGCATATTAGTATATAAGTGCATAAATAAATTTCTTAAATTGTGGGAAGAGATTAGGATCATAATGAGATTATGATTATGAGACCTAATTGATCCGTTTAAGTATAATTTAGAAGATTTCTGGTCATGAGAATATCAAGGCATGACATTGATATTTCAGATATATTAGCGTGTACTGATCTTTACGATCCAAATGGTAATGATTGGTCCATAGCAATTAGATATGGAGACATTGCGAGATAGTACGTATATGCTTGTTGAAGAACAAGTTCACAGAACGACTTACTAAGAAGCTTCTACTTGGTAACTTACACTCACCATTATTAGAAGATCTCAAGTATTAGCTTGTATGAGTTTGTCTTTAGATCTGTGACTACTAAAGAACTTTACACATGGGAATGCTACACTTTTTCTTTACTAACCAATGAAGAAGAAGTCATTCCTAGGTACTCGCGGTGCGTAGTCCAAAGCTTTCGATGTGAGATGCTGGTTAAGATAGAATTCTTCTCCTTCGATATGGGAGATTAATTTCACAGGAAGTTCATATGGATCTATAGTAAATTCATAGCCAAGGTAGAATGGACAAACTTAATATAGTAATAAGTATGGTTCATTGTAACTATGGCATCGTATACACGATTTACAGATGTTAAGATGTTATTAGGATTTGATGGAATTTCATACCATATACATCTTAGCGATATAGTCTTGACGAAGAGAATGGACTGCATAGTAGTTGTTGCTGATAGGCCCAGATTTACGTTAAAGAAGAGTCCAGTCTTTCGTCAACCAGATGATAATAATTCTAAAATGGGCTATCTTCATCGCAGCTAGCATCATTATCGTATCTATGACATGATTGAGAGTATGATCAATTACTGCCAAATATGAATCATTTTTTAGAGTCGGATAAAGATAGTTAAACGATAGAAAAATTATAACGCATATGAGATATACACAAGTCAAGCAATCACAACAAATTCAAGATAAGGAATTTTCAGTTGATCTTTTAAGATAACACAATGGCCCTCTTGATTAATTAATCGTAATCCCATACGTGAATATGGCTCAATGGAATCTTTTGTAACATTATTTGAACACTACTTCAATATGTAGATTGTATGTTTGAGTCAGTAAAATTTACGCTCAGAGTCTTTAGCTACAAACTCCTCATGATGTTTTATAAAGATCTCTATGTCTAGTCCATTTGGAGAAATATTAGCTTAATGACCATCTAGACTAGTTCCAAACTCAGATGAGTAACTAACAAAAATATCACGCTAATCGAGGTAAACCTTACCATTGGAAAGAAAGTTTTCTCGTATGCTATACATTCATGTTGGGTATATCCTTTTGCCATGGTCTTGCCTTAAATCTATTGATTTACCCATTAGATTTCATTTTGTTTTTCAAGATCCACTTGGATTGGATAGCCATTCGGCCTTCTAGTAGGTCAATCAAGTCCTCGACTTGATTTGTCTATGTTGACTTAAGCTCCTCTTCCAAATATTTTTCACATTCCTTCATATTAGACCATGAAAGTGATTTTGCAAAAAAAGATAGGATCCATATAGTCATGCAAAATAGCCACCATGTACACTTTCCCCTATATTCCAAAGTGCATTAAGAAATTCTATCATATTAACTACATCAGGCTTTTGTAATCGAAACGATGGTGGCTGAGATCAATTAGCAGGTTTGAAACTCCCACATTCCACCGGACTGAGTCCTAAGTTGAGAAAGTACACACATCATTAACCTTGAACAACATTATGTCCTCGCTCATTTCTTCCTTGAAATAGAACCTTATGATAGCACAAACTAAACATGAGGAACCTTTTGGTTTACCAAATGCTTCTATATGTGACCACAAGTTGATTGCATGCTATAATTACTAGTGATATTTAAGAACTGCCTTAAGCAAAATAATGTGTGTTGCATGAGCAGAAGTCTCAATATTTATATATGCAAGCGCACGGTGTTGTCGTAGCGCTTAACGGGTCGTCCACAGGGAGGTTGTGTAATTGAGTACTAGTCAATCCTAGGCTATGGTTAGCTACGTGGGAAATGTATGCAGAATATGGAGAAATAAAATAGAATAAAGGGCTCTAAGGTTTGGTATCTCTCTATTGTGGGTTGACACGGGCATGAGCTCGTTATATAACTATCGAATAGATCCTAAGATGGGGATGTCGTTCATCACGTTGTCATCTACCACCTACTTCCATGATGCAATGATAGGACAACCCAATTATCAATTACCCCCACTTCTATGATGCTATTATAGGTCTACACCTCGTGAGACCAAGCCTACTGTCATAGGTCATCTTTACAGGATGGATGCATGAAGTTGATGTATTTCCTAATCTTAGCATCATTCAATAGCCAAAGAATTTATTCAACCCATATTCAATTCCGTAAATCAAGATACCAAACCTTAGATGAAAACTACTCACAAAACATTAAGAATTCAGAGATTAAAATAGAGAATAATAATAAACCAGCGAAACAATTATAAAATACGAAATAAAGAGAAAGATATACTTATCTCAACGATTGCAATACATGAAGTTATCAATTCCAAGCTTACACAAATGAGAAACATATAAAAATCTAATCTAAACTATTCCTACTCCTAGAACTAATTACAAAGGAGAAAAGAAATGGAAACTGGAGAAAAAACGAGTCTACAGGTCGGCTGTCCTCCTCTGGCAGTGCTCACATGCTTATATAACTTCCCCAAAACTGTGCTGGATAGGTAGCTGACCGACCTGACCCGACACGATCCGACCGTTTGACAAATCAACACGGTCGTGTCATGCAGCTTGGACTTCAAAAAATCCTTCAGGATTTATAGATTGACGCGATCGTGTGGATGGACACACAACCGTAGATGGCGATACGACCGTGTCACTGCAATGCTCCAGAACACATCAATTCTATTTCTTTTAAGCTTTGGGGCGACACTGTCGTGTGGATGGCCACACGACCACGTCGCTCTGGCTTCATTTCCTTAGTAATATGTCCCATAGGATTGTTTGAAACGGTCGTGTATGGGGCTCTTTTTAGATTTAGCATGTGTTCTCCCACACGGTTGTTTATGTCACCATAAACGGTCGTGTGGGTGTTGGAATTCCCTATCACTCCTTCATTGAATTGGGTCTCGTCGCTCCTTTGATCGCTCCCAAAGCATATGCCCTCGTTCATGGGTCCCAAAATTCCACATTTTGACCTGAAATACACACATGAAGCCCAAGAGTAAAAAGAAACACAAAGTGGGAGAAACACCATGTAAAGTGTGGTGAAGTGGCGTGGAATGCGAATGAAAACTATATGAAAATGATATGAAATAAACATTTATCAAAATCCACAAGCTAAACTCTTTCTTGTCCTCAAGGAAGACGAGAGGGAGAGAGAGAGAGAGAGAGAGAGAGAGAGAGAGAGAGAGAGAGAGAGAGAGAGAGAGAGATTGGAGATATGCAAGCAAGCATACAATGTGATATCGATAATCTCAAAACATCAAGTATTCATATACATGGGCGAGTGGATAATTCAGGTTTTAGAAATTTTAAACACATCAACCCCTCCCTGCCAATCAAGATATAACCAAGAGTATCATTTTCAGCAGAAATCAACACACAATATGCAAAATCATGGTTGTGCCCAAATCCTAGAATATTTCTTCTATCACGCACTAGGTTATAATGATGTGAGTCAAAATTATGCAATGATTGAGAGAAGGATTAATATTGTATGATTTCATGCAAATCTTTCTATGAGATGGCTCTCATAACACGCTGTCAATCCTTGATTCGTGAGGTTGATAGCACTGCCTATAAGTTTATTTCAATATTTACAAATGGTCTCTTCTCTTCTTTTGGATCTTAGTTGGTTCGTGTAAGGAGAGTTGGGTCAATGACTCCCAGGTTAGATGACCTTAGGGAATTGGGACAAGAAGGACCTCTCGGACCTACTAGCTCAAACCACCTAAAAATCTGTATTCCTATGCACTCCTCCAAGCTAAATCTTTTGGCACGAAACCTCTTCCTGATGCACGAGGACCGGGCTACTCGATGTAGCTGGAAGAATGGTGCATATTTAATCTTCCTTTTCTCATTTTTTTCCTCTCTTTTTTTCTTTTTTGGAACATCAACAATGCTAACAACTCCACTCATCAGTTTTGAATAGACATGTCGTTATCCAAATCCTTTTAGGTTTCTAATCATTATACTCAATTAAAACTTTCAGGATTCATGCATAAGATGGATTCCCAAAACAAAAAATACAACATATGCCTATTTCGAGTGCTTCTATTCTAGAGATTATGAGCATAAACATAATAGACATATTATATAAGATCTCAAACTAAAAACCAACCCTAAGGTGTACATCATGATTGGCATCGAGAAGCTGAACAAAACGATATGTAAATATGAAAATTCTTAACTTGGAAATCCATGCATATAAAAACTCGACGTCGTGAAATTCTTGATATAAAGACACATATATACAAATGATGCATGATGGTATGGGATGCATGAAATGCAATGCATATTTTTTTGGGAACGATAAAAGGAAAAATGTATGATGTATGAAAAAGAAGAAAAATAAAGGAAAGGAAAATATAATATATATATATAGTATGAAAATAGGAAAATGAGGATGAAAACATAAAAATGAAGCATGGAATGCTCCTCCCCTAAGCTAGAAGTGAGCATTGTCCTTAATGCAAAAAAAGAAGTGATCGTAGGAGGAAATATGTAAGGGGGATACTATGCAAATGAGAGAAAGGACCTCCCTTAATTTATTATATTATAATATATGTTTTGGTGGATTTTCTCCTCATGTGTGGTTTTCGTCTACGTAACTTTCATTTTCGATCGTTTGGTCGTGTTTTCTCGTTTCTTCCTTAGGATCGTCGATTTCGGAGTAAGTCATTCATGACGGGCTCCATAACGGTCGTATCTTACTATTAGATCAAGCCTAGGAGTCTTAGGAATCGATCCCGGGGCTCCGCGCTCCGTATCGGAACTTTTGGTGCTAATTAGCCGGTGTAAGAAGGGCCACCGACCGACTAGATGACGATCCAGTCGGTCGGCAAACCTTCTTGAACCGACTAGTTGGCTTTCTAAATTATTCTGGAGTTACTGTTTATCGTTAGTCGGTCTAAGAACGTTGGTTGACCGACTAGGTTGCAAACTAGTCGGTCGGCAATGCTTCTTTAACCGACTAACTCATCAACTATTTTTGACACTAGTTACTGTTTACTCTTAGTCGGTCTAAGAACGTTCATCGACCGACTAGATCTCAAACTAGTCGGTCAGTAGTTGTTCTTGGACCGACTAACTCTTAGTTCAGGTTTTCGACTGGAGTTACTGTTTACACTTAGTCGGTCTACGTTGTTCAACCGACCGACTAGATCTCAAACTAGTCGGTCAGCAGTTGTTCTTTGACCGACTAAGCAGTGCAGGAAACCCTAGTTTTGCCCTAGCCGCCACCAAACTCTATAAATACCCCTCCAAACGTTTTCTTCTCCTCTCTCACGACCTAAAACCCTAATTTCTCCCCCATTGAGCCCCCATCTCCCTCAAACCATTAATCCTTCATCCCAAGCTCATCCTCCATCATCCAAACCCTCCCTCAACTCATTCCACCTCTCATCTTCCCCAAATCTCCATCAAAATCCCCAAAATCCCCCAAAACCCTATTTCTCCAAACTTCTCCAATCATTTCCAGATCTGAACCCTAGGTTCCCCGGAGCGTTTCTTCCGTCGTCGTGGTTGCTCGGCGTTATTCTCCCGTTCCCTACACGGTAATACTCGATTCCTTTAGTTTTAGCATAACCCACATTGACATTGTGAAACCCTAATAAAATGGATTATTAGATGATTAGGGTTCTAATAAGAAATCAATTTAGAATCATTGTGCTAATGATTGTTTTGCCATAACAGTGGTCCATTCCGTAGTTAGCTTGTGTGACGATCTTCATTGCTCGTCAATCCCGGTATCAGGCAAGTGAAACTTGCATCTCTTGATTTGGGCCATGTCTTAGGCCATTTACCTTGCTTTAGCGTAAAAGAGACTAGACGGTGAAAGGATAGCCGTTTAGACGCCATTGACCTAGCTTGACAACGAAGCTTGGTCCGTCACCCTCATCATGCTTGTATGTCACGTTTACTTTCCCTTAACGGTACGCGAATTAACTGTTCATGTCATCCATGCATCCTTAACTGTTATTGCATTTTAACTGCCATGTTTAATTTAAATTAACGGTACGCGAATATGTTCATGTCATAGCATTTTGCCTGTCACGTTTAAATACGATTAACGGTACGCATATTAACTGCTCATGTCATTGCATGCTTGAATACTCATCGTGAATGCGTAGCTTTGCTACAGACTTGTACTATTTGTTCCGGCTAGGCACCCACTTTGCGTGGGCACAATCCTATGCCAATTTCACTTTCTGGCTCGTGTTCCAGAAGACAAGCTCAACACAGCCTGCGGGCAATAGGGCACTCGTTGAGTGATCCCTTGTACTTGATACTTGAACACAGCCTGCGGGCAATAGGGCACTCGTTGAGCGATCCCTTGTACTTGTACTTGTTACTTGACATTACATGTCACAACAACCACTTGCCACTTGAACTCTACTTTACTTTACTTGTTACCACCTTACTTTACTTGCCATGCACCATACTTTAACTGCTAGGTTGCTAGTTTACCTTTCTTCTGTTTCCTTGCCCAAGTCTTTCGACTTGCTGACATGTGTCCCTTTTCTCTTTTGGGTGACACATGTTAGAGCCAGAACCCGAGTTACTTGCTGAGGACGTGGTGTTCGCTGACGCTGAGTCAGAAACCACGTTGATCGAGGACTATGTTGACACTGGGGATCAGTCTTAGTGTCTTCGTTTAGCTTTTGTTAGGCTGCTTAGTTGTCGGTGCGTGGCACCTAGTTGATACTATGTTATGTTTGTGTTGCTTTTGTTTGGCCTTGTTCTGGGCCTTAGACTCTTTCCTGTTAGCCTGGTGGCTTTTTCTGTGATGTTGAATATTTTGTGGACAAACTTTGGGATTGGTATTTCATATCCGTCTCTTTATTATTATTATTGTTGTTGTTCCTTTTACGATTACAGGGACCTGCTTATACTAAATTGACGCTTATCAGGCGTGCAGCTTCACAGCTCCACGTCTGAGCGGACCTTCTCATGTCTCGCCTCCATTTTAGGGAAGCGGGTCGTGACAGACCTCCCTTAAGCTAGAATGATGATGTACCCTAAATGTGATGGGAAAGTGGAAAACTAGGGCAAATGCAATGTTGGAGAGTGTGGATGGTGGAAGATTCGAGGAGCGTCATCCTCAGGTGGTGGTGGGATAGGTGGGAGTTGGCGAGGTCTGGTGTCGAGCTGGTAGGGATGGAGAGGAGGAGATATTTAATGCAATGGTGGATGGAATTAGGGTTTCAAGTGTAGGGGAATCGAGAATTTGGGAGATGGGAAGAAAAATGATCGAGAGAAACAGGAAAGAGTCGATCGTTTTGGGGCTGGGGCTACTTATAGGGGTCAGCGGTGCGACCAGTGGTGCGGGGCGACACGGTCGTGTGCCACAAGTGAAAAATGGGCCAATTGAGGCTTGCTGATGATTTGGTCACGCGGTCGTGTGAGAATTCGCACGACCGTGTGGCTCAGGGGTCAAAATTAGTCCAGTGGGATGTTTCTTGGGACTGTGGCGATGCGGGTGTTGAGTATTGGACTTCTCCCTACTTGGTTTTGATGATGAGCAAACATAAATACTTGTGACTAATCCCCTCCAAGCCGTTAATTCATTGCCTAACCAAATCATGGAGATCTTATTGCAATGAATGTCACTCAAAAATCAATCAATGCTCAAAGATTTGAAGATTGGGTGATCAAGTTAAAGAAGGATGCTTCAAGACTTCAAGTTCATTCTAGAGAAAGAAGAGAAGCAATAATACAATGTAAATCTTTTATTCTCTTGTTTCTTTATTATTAGAATGTAGACTTGAAGTAAAGTAATGATGGAGCTCTCACACATCACTCAATCTAGCCCAGGAATCCATTACAACTCATTTTCTAGGACTCTTACGCTAAATTCCTTGAGTTGTGCATTTTAGGTTTTCAACAAGCGACTGATGAATAATTGTCAGGTGCATATCTCCATACAGGTGCATGTGATTTTTTCTACAGTCGTCTGTTATACACACACTTATGTCATGGAATCTTAGGTTTTATTCCTAAATTCTAACAGGTGACTTCTGTACAAAGTACAGGTCCTTGGGTGCTTGCAGGACCAGAACTTTGCTCAACAGTGTCCTGTATCATCTTGCCCAAGTTTTTTCTAATTGTTCAATTGTGCATCCAGTCACCTTAAGTAGGTTTTACAGGTGCCTGCCCATGGCACAGGTGCCTGTATATACCGCTACAGTCGCCTATCCATCCCTTGCACAGATCTTTCATTTTGGCAAGATTCGCACTTGTGCACACAGACGCCTGACCATGGTTCATCAAGCGCCTGCTTGTTTTCAAGAGCCTGTCCAACCTTCATCAGTCTCCTGTCCTTGCTTTCCAGAATTCTTGAGTTTTGGTAACTTTCTCACTTTTCCACTTAGACGAATGTCGAAGGTTTCTCAGGCGCCTGCTTGTTTTTAGGCACCTGTCCAACTTTCATCAGTCGACTGTCCTACGGATAAGTTACCGTTTGAATTCTCACATACTCTCTGACATAGTGCAGTAGGCGACTGTCATTCCTTCATCAATCTCCTGTCATCTGCATAAATTCAATCTGTTGGCTGTTTTCACACGAATTTTGAGAGGGCTTTTGGGTTAAGCGTTTGAGGGTTTAAGAGATCCTATAAAAGGGTCTCCTACTATTCCATTGGAGACCACTTAGAATTCTTAGAACCCCATTGATTCATCTCTTAAGCTTAATCTCTCTCAAGCTCTCATTTCATTCAAAGCCCTAGAGTTCTAAATCTTATCTTGTCTTCCAACTAGAATCAACTCTCATCCTCTAGCTTTGGTGAAGACAAGTACAATGTCTATTCTTTCTTCTAGGAAGAGGTCCCTACACTCCTCACTTTGCTCCTTTAAGTTCTATTTCAAGGCATATGTGATTTGCAAGTGTGTAAAGTTCAATTTCATAACTTTCGTAAATTGGTTTTACTCTCGATTTTGAGAGTGGTTGGTTGATCCCAGGTTGTGGGATTCAAGGTCATTAATATCTTGTATTAATTACACTTGTAGGGTTGCTACAAGTGGGTTGAAAGGAAAACTCAAGCTAGGGTTTTATCTTGAGTATCTGGGTGGTATCCCAGGTGGTAGGGACGTAAAATTACCGGGAACAAGTAGGGTTTGACTTGGGTAATCCGAATCCATGAATATTTTGTGCTTGCTTGTTCATTATGTTTCATTATAATCCCGCATCTTTGTTGGTTAGGATTTTAATTAGGCGTTAATTCCTATTTAATTTCATAAACACTATTCAACCCCCCTTCTAGTGTTTTCCTCATGGCACATGGTCCTTACAATTGGTAGCAGAGCACAAGGTTATAGCTATGGCATCCAACAACAACAATGTCCCTCCTCCTAATTCATACAACAATCATGATCATGATGGTGCTTCTGTTGGGAGATGTATGCCCTCGAGGCAATTTATCTCCGTGTAATTGTACGAACATTTTGTTTAAAATTATAGTAAGTTGTATGGTAAGTAATTTATCTGAGTTAAATCATAATGTAGTTATCATTAGAAACTTAAGTAAAGTCCTGAGACTTAATGCAAGGTCAAACATGTATCGAAATGAGGATCTCGATCATGGAGAAGTGTTTGACTGTTAGTAGCATAAGTCTAAAAATATTCGTGGTCGTAGATGTTTCGAGAAAAGGATATCAAAACATCGGATAGACCATTGTGTCTTAGTCTTCACCGTGTAGCGATGACGATGATCTCATGGTCGTTCGACTTGGCAAAGTCGGAGACGAGACACATGTGCTCATTGGAGAATGAGTTCATTGAACGACCCTCAAGAGATATTATATGGTTATGATTGACCAATCTGTCAATGATAACTTTTAGTGATGATAGGAAAATTGGTCTTTTGACTTAAGGTCATTGCACGAACCTGTACGTGAACGGTGTCACTCAGACCCCTGACCTAGCTTCGAGGCGAGGCCTGTCGAAAGGTCTTTGGTTGGGTGACATTTGAAACGTGCGAGAAGAGTAATGACCAAGATATGATTCGTCAATGGGAGTTAGTGTCGTAGTGTTAGTTCGGTCTTTAGTGAAAACTCTGGTCAGAGTATGTTGGAAGATGTCCAACATTATTTGACTAAAGATCGATAGAGACTAACCGATTTCGAGCTATTATGGTTAATAGTTTGACCATACCCTAGGCTTGAATTAAACAACATAGTTTTGATGAAGAGACTAAAACTGCAGAATTTACCATGGACATAGTCAGGGTGGTCCCGACAACACTCACGACGAAGAGGTAACCACATAAGTATGATACTGAAACAGGGACGATACCTGCTGCTCGTGGTCACTGCCGTCTGGGGCTTCTAGCCCCACCTGTAGTAAGGTCAGGTTGTAGGGTCTCACACAGAGTGCGACCTTTCGTCTAGTAATAGGTAGAAAGATTAGGGAGAATAAGCACTTGATGCAATGGATATGAAACTATATTTGATGCAAATGATATTTTTTAAGCTTAGATAGGGGACGATTTTGCATATGATGCAAACAGTGTTAAATGTGTCGTAAATTGTTTATGACCATATTTAATGAGATAAACATGAGGAAAAGTTTACCTGTAAGATGGGAATGTCCCAGTCTAAATAGTTTCGAACGGCACCCAAATCGGATGCCAAACGCACAAGTTAGAGCCCAAAAGGGGTCAGCCTAAAGTGTTAGGCTGAACCCAGCCACAAAAATAAAGGGGGGCAGCAGCTGACGCTGCCCGTGTTAGCAGGGCCCACCTCGCTAATGTGGGACTGCATCAGCCCACGTCAGCGGGGCCTACCTCGATGACGTAGGGGCTGCAGCCTGCGTCAGCAGGCCCACCTTGCTGACACAAGACAGCAGCCCACGTCAGCGGGCCCACCCGCCGCCTCTCTGAGGCGCGTGCAACGCATTGACGTGTGTTTATATTTCATATATTCACGCACGTCTTCCTTTGTGTTTTTCTGCTATTTTCTGTCTTCTTGTATCCGTTTTCTCGTATTTTCTTGTTTTCTTTCACTTTTTCGTGTTTTTGTGTGTTTGCAGGAGTTTGTCAGCGTAGAGGACATAAAATGACGATATCATCAGTCCCGGAGCAACGGGAGGAGTCACGCGTATCCAGGGGTCCAACGACGAAGATCGCCATCTTTCAGCCCCCTACCCGATCGGTTGGATAGGCCAACCGATCGGGTGATGCACGCGTGCACGACCCGGTCAGCCGCTGAAGCAACGAAAGTGTCAACCGATCGGGTCGCCGACCGGTTCAACCCGACTGTTCTCTCTGGAATTGGAGCTGAAACTCAACCGATCGGGTGAAGATCACCCGATCGGTTCACCTGTAGCCGTTTCCCCGAAGAAGATGACCCGGAGAGCTCACCCGACGGCTGGCAGACCGTGCCAAAACTTCCGAAGTCTCTGTCTTTTTGGGCAACAATTCCAACTGATCGGTTTATTTATCAACCGATCGGTTCACCCTACGACGCTCAAGATCCAAACGACGATCAGCTTCCGCCAACCGACCATGTCACTTGACCGGGTGAAATTTTGAAGATTGCTGCCGAAGTTCGCAGCAGGTCACCCGATCGGGTGATTCTTCACGATCGGGTGATGTTGTTTTCTATATATAGAAACCTAGGTTTCCAGAAAACGGGGAGTTGTTATTTTTGCTGTTTTTCTCTCTCTTGACGGCTGTAATTTTCTAGATATTTGTAAGTTGTCTGATCCTTACCAAACTTTAATATAGTGTTATTTGCATTACTCTTACTACTTTTCAATCGCCTGATCATGCTTTTAACGGTCGATTTTCATTTAGATTGCTTTTTAGTAAATATGTGTGAGTAGTTCCCAAATCTGGGATTTTGGTGGAAACCCCTTCGTGGGTTCTCCCCGATGCGTCAATAGGACTAGGAAATCGATAGGGATTAGGAATCTATCAGTTACGCGGGGTGTTTCATTGTCATCGACGGGAAAAAGACCGCCTTTGGCAGTCGGGCCAAGGGGGAATACACTTGGCGGTTGACTCCCTAGCCATAGCTCACGCCCTTAGCGTAGACATCGAATCCTAGCGCGCGGGAGCGGCAGGATGAGATGTTGGGAGTTATCGTTGCGAGCTCAGTGCTCCCAGAGTCGGTCAGTGTTAATGGACATGGGAATGCCCACTGACCGAACCCGGGTAGTTCCACGTATCATCCTGGGCATCGATCGGAATATCGGGCCCATGGGACGCCGGTATCACTCTTAGAGGCAACGTCTCACTATTAGACCCTAATTCCGATCGTTATCCTACCCGTAGGCCGTATTGGCGAAAATCGCATGATAGGGTGGAAATCGAAGTCCCGGGTTTCCCTTTATATCGTTTATCCCTAGCATTCTATTTTCTGTGACAAACCATCATCCGATTCGGGCTAGCTCACCCATGGGGTGAATCCAATCCTTTCTGACACGAGCACAACCACGCCTCCCTGAGTTCGACCCCCAAGCCACACTACAACACCGTGCGCTTGCGGTTATAAATATTTAAATCTCA
The DNA here is from genome assembly GCA_030789695.1 of Scilla litardierei. Classification (NCBI taxonomy): domain Eukaryota; kingdom Viridiplantae; phylum Streptophyta; class Magnoliopsida; order Asparagales; family Asparagaceae; genus Scilla; species Scilla litardierei. The sequence continues at coordinate 301,847,166 of CM061142.1, read as the reverse complement.
CGCCCCTAATCATATACTGCACACTTTCGTGCAACACTGACGTGCATTTATATTTCATATATTCACGCACGTTTTCTTTTGTGTTTCTCCGTGTTTTTCGTCTTTTATTCGTTTTCTTGTATTTTCTCGTTTTCTTGTATTTTCTCGTTTTCTTTCACTTTTCTTTGTTTATCCATGTTTGCAGGATGTTGGCCACGTAGGGGACGTTTAACGATGATATCTCAAGTCCCCGGAGCAACGGGAGAAGTCACGCGTGATCCAGGGGGTCAAACGTCGAAGAATTCATCTTTCAGCCCCTCACCCGGTCGGTTGGTCATCTCCAACCGATCGGGTGATGCACGCGTGCACCACCCGGTCTCAGCCGGAGCTCACATGGAAGTCACCCGACCGGTTCGCAGACCGGTTCAGCGGGGGTCTGTTCTCTGTTTTCTCGAGCAAAATGCCAACCGATCGGGTGACTCTCACCCGATCGGTTCATCTGTAGCTGAAGATGAAGAGCTGAAGACACGGGCACCAAACCGATCGCTTCACCCGACGGCTCCAAGATCCAACCGATCACTCAAGAACTCACCCGACCGGTTCATGTGATCGGGTGAAAGCTCGCCGTTTTCTGTTATTATTTTGTAACGGATCAACCGATCGGTTGACTTGTCAACCGATCGGTTGATGCGAGAGTCTATAAATAGAACCCCTAGGGTTCCAGAAACGGGGGGCTGCTAGTTTTTTTACTGTTTTCTCACTTTGTGACGGCTGTAATTGTTACTCTTTTGTAAGTTTTCAGATCTTTCTCAAATTTTAGTATTGTCTTATCTACTCTATTACTTCTGCATTACAATCGTCCGATTATGATTCCAACGGTTAATTTTTATTTAGATCGCTTTTTCATGGATTTTTGTGAGTAGTTCCCAAATCTGGGATTTTGGTGGAAACCCCTTCGGGGGCTCTTCCCGATGCGTCCATAGGGTTAGGAAATCGATAGGGATTAGGAATCTAACGGTTACGCGGGGTGTTTCATTGTCATCGGCGGGAAAAAGACCGCCTTTGACCGTTGGGCCAAGGGGGAATAAACTTGGCGGTTGACTCCCTAGCCATAGCTCACGCCCATAGCGTAGACGTCGAACTAGCACACGGGAGCGGCAGGATGAGACGTTGGGAGTTATCGTTGCGGGCTTAGTGCTCCCGGGATCGATCAGTGTTAATGGACACGGGAGTGCCCACTGATCGAATCCGGGAAGTCCGGTGTATCATCCTGGGTACCGACCGGAATATCGGGCCCATGGGATGCCGGTACCACTTTCAGAGGCAACGTCTCACCATTAGACCCTAATTCCGATCGCTATCCATACCCGTAGGCTGTATCGGCGAGAGTCTCTCGTCGGGTTGGAAACCAAAGTCCCGGGTTTTCTTTCTTGTTGTTAATACCCTTTATTTCTTTCCGTGACAACCATTTACCGATTCGGGCTAGCTCGCCCCTCGGGGTGATTTAGGTCCTATCTGACCCAAGCACAACCTCGCCTCCCTGAGTTCGATATTCCCGCACCCTACACTAACCGTGCACTTGCGGTAAACTGACACCGCGCCCATACCGCAGACCGCGGGGGCGCCGACTAAGTTTATGGCGCCGTTGCCGGGGAGGCAACGTGCTTGTTATTTTAGGATCTCTTGAACCCTCGTGTCTAGCTCACGTCCCTACCTCGCGATAATTTTCGCATTCTCCTTTTTCTTTTTATTTTTCTTATTTTTATTTCTTATTCTATCTGTTTCTTTCCCACTTGTCGCTTCACGGGTGTTTGTTGTTTTTCATGCGCAGGAGTTCAAGGAGTCTTGACGACTTGATTCCCCTCGATCCATAGATTAACGCCACCCTTAGGCGTTTGGCCGCCGAGAAGCGAAGAAGAGAGGATCCCGAATCCATGGAGGAGAACACCCCGCCTCACAAGTCTCTGTTGGAGTACTCGATGCCATCCATCGAGTCGACTTTCGCCATCCGTTCTCCAGCTATTGCGGCCCAAAGCTTCGAGCTGAAGCCGTCTTTAGTGACATGGATCCAGCAGGACCAGTTTGCGGGTGCACCCATGGAGAGCCCGATCGAGCATCTAGATTCCTTCTTGGAGAAGTGTGACACCTTCCGGATTAATGGTGTCACGACAGAGGCTATCCGTCTGAAGCTGTTCCCCTTCTCTTTGCGAGACAAAGCCAAGCAATGGCTTAGGGGGAAGGACCCCAATACTTTCAACACCTGGGAGAAGCTCTCCAACGCTTTTCTGACGAAGTTCTTTCCTCCGGGGAAGACCATGAAGTTGAGGAGTGAGATCTCCTCCTTCTCCCAGGCCAGCCACGAGTCCTTGCATGAAGCTTGGACGAGATATAAGGAAATGCAAAGAAGATGCCCTCACCATGAGCTTCCGAAGTGGCAGATTATTAATCTGTTCTACAATGGGTTGAGGGATGACCTGAAATCTTCTATGGACGCCGCAGCTGGGGGTTCCTTCATGTCTAGGAGCGAGGAAGATGCCGGACATATTCTGGAAAATATGGCATCCAACAATGAGCGGTGGTGTGACGAGAGAGCCACACCAAGATCCGGGGGTATACACAGAGTCGAGGACGTCGACAAACTTTCAAGCAAGTTCGACTTGCTTTCGACCCAGATCTCCGCACTAATGGTAGGAGCCGGTGGGGCCGGTGCACAACAGATTGCAGCAGTAGAGTCTAAAGTTCTTGGGGAATTCGACGGTGGTGACATCTCACCACCGTTGGATCAGGCGAGCGCACTATTTTACAACCCCACGGGAAATGCGCCGTATCCACCGAGAATCAATTCCAACCCAGCCTACTCTCCAAACAACCGGAACCACCCAAACTTTGGTTACCGGGCACCATATCAGCCCTCGCCGCCTCAGCAGCCGCAGCAACAAACATATCAGCCGGCTAGGCCACAGCAGAGTCAGTTTCAACAGCAACAATATCAGCAACAGCCTCAACAACAATTCTACGCCCCCAGGAATCAGCAGCAGCAGCAGTATGGCCAACAAAGGGCCATCTCTCCGGTTGAGTCTCTCTTGACTCAATATATAACCAACCAGGAGAAGATCAATCAAAAGCTGGAAATGGGTCAGCGGGCCCTCACGGACCAAGTAACCCAGCTGGGGTTACAAGTGGCGAATCTTGCAAGGTCACAAAACCAATTGCCGCCACAACCAGAGGTGAACCCGAGGGGAGCAACCCAAACGTCGGCACTCGTGCACGAGCACGCAAATGTCTCCGCTATCGTTCTGAGAAGCGGGACACAAATTCCTACTAGAGTGCCCCCTAGCAAACCGGAAGCACCATTGGTCGTTGAGAGACCGATCGAAAAATCAAACGACGCCGGTGCTTCGTCGTCAAATCCTATGACTCCGGAGGGAGTCTCTGAAGAAGAGAAGAAGAAGAGGGAAGAAGGGAGCCTGAAAGTGTTCAAACCCGTTGTGCCATTTCCACAACGGTTAGCTCAGGCCAAAATTGATGAGAAATATGGCAAGTTCTTCGCCATGGTAAAGGACCTGAGCCTGCAAATCCCCTTCCTAGAAGCAATCGAAACAATCCCCTCCTATGCAAAATTCCTGAAAGATTTGGTGACTAGAGGGTCTAGAAAGGAGAAAGTAGTATTGACGGTGGAGTGTAGTGCTCTCATCCAGAGGGCAAATCCGCCGAAACTCAAGGACCCGGGGAGCTTCTCAATTCCTTGCACGATCGGGGCAGTAAAGATTCATCGTGCACTCATCGATCTCGGAGCGAGTGTTAGTTTGATGCCCTTGTCGATGTATAAAAGGATAGGAATGGGTGATTTGGAGCCCACCGGTATGACCCTACAACTAGCTGACCGGTCGGTCAAGTATCCGGTGGGGATTGTGGATGACCTACCCGTCAATGTGAAAGGGGTGCATGTGCCAGTGGACTTTGTAGTCATGGACATGCCTGAAGACGCACACACCCCCATCATCCTGGGACGGCCTTTCATGGCCACTGCTGGCGTTTTGATAGATGTGAAGAACATGAAACTTTCTCTAAACGTCAGCGGAGAAAAAGTTGAATTTGATCTGGGGTTATCCATGAAGTACCCCGATCCCCCAGACGACCCTCGGTGTAGTTTGCTGGAAATGGAAGAAGAAAAAGCTGTTGAAGAGAGCTCCTGGGAGATTCTCTTAAGAAACCCCCCGATGACTTGGGGAATTCAGAGGATGGAGACGGCCCCAAGGACAAAGATGCTGTTGGGAAAACGAGTGCAGCGAGAACGACCCCTCCCGGGTTCCCCAAGGCTCCTCCTGCGAGGAGAACGGGGAAAGAGCCCATGGACCTCGCTAAAGACGAGGTCAGGATCCTGAAGAAGATGGCGGGAAGCGCCAAAACGAAAGAGAAACCCCCGGATCCCAAGAACAAGGAGAGGGTAGTTGAGAAAATATTTCTCCAGCCGCTGACTACTCCAAGGCCCTTCAGCTCCAATGAAGAAGAGATGCCGAACTTCGGGCATCACCCGTATCAACCACCGTGAACATCTCTTGCGGGCGTCGAGCCAACGACGTTAAACAAGTGCGCTTCATGGGAGGCAACCCATGTTCTAAACTTTTTCCCCAATTTTTAGCGTTATTTTTGACTTTATTTTATCTACTTTTATAAATAAAATCAGCCGCGAGAAGATCCGTTCAGGGACTTAGACAATCTGTTGGCTTTTGCAGGAAACAAAGCCCCAACCGATCGGTTGACAACTCACCCGATCGGTTGGGATGTATCAGATACAAGCCGAGATCTGTCCCCAGATGAACCGATCGGTTGAAGAATGAGAAGACCGGGTGACAGACCGGGCGAGCTGGGGAGAACTCTCGGGAAATTTTTGGGGATATCAACCGATCGGTTGAGTTCGAGCGCGATCGGTTGACGCGACCGGGTGAGCAGCCCTAAGTTCTCGGGAAAATGAGTGGAGCGGCCAACCAATCGGTTGACAAGTCAACCGACTGGTTCGCCTGTAGCATTTCTTCGGCAAGTATTTCGACCTAACCGTCAACCGATCGGGTGACAAGTCACCCGATCGGTTCGACTTAAAACCCTATAAATATCCCCGACTACCCATTCGATCCGCACTCGCCATTTTCGAATCCGGATCCACCGTTTCACCTCTCCCTCGAGCGCCTGCCCTCTTTCTTCCCTTCAATCAACCTCAATCGCCTTTTCCCCCATCCCCCTACCCATCCACCATCGATTTCTCTCCATTCTCCTCGATTCCACCAACACACAAAACCCTAACCTCCACCCGTTTTTCCCCAATTTCGAAACTTGCTGAAGAGATCACTGCGGCTTCACAGCGTGTTCCAATCGAGTAGCATCGGGGCGTCTACGAGCAACTATCTTCATCTCATTTGGGTAAACTCGCTCCTTTGCTTAATTTTAATCTTATTCCAAATATTCCATTTGCTTGTTGGTCGTATTTCGTGTTTGTGTTGAATTCATTGTACTCTTACGTACCTACGCACACGAACGACACCCACACAATGCCTCCCTGCCGTGTTAAGCCCACCGACGCCAGCTCTTCGAACCCTAGGCCCACCCGTCGTACCCGTCGTACACAGCCCACCACCTCCAACCCATCCACCACACCATGCACCACTTCCCCACCTCACGTTTACGATCCCGAATATGGGATGCAATTCCAAACCGATGACCATGCCGACTGATTCGCGGCCATGGTCCTCCTAGCTGGTCAGGGTGGTCGGATAACCGAGGAGTCCGTCGACCGTGACCTCCCGTTTCTTCAAAGCTTCATTCGCCACATCCGTGAAGACCCACCCGACGTCTCCGAGCTCCACATTCCACCCCCCATGACTCCTGGTCCTCAGCGCAGGCCCCCGTCACCACCCCCAGAGGGTGGTGCCCCTGCTTGATTTTTCTCTCCCACTTTTGCCCCCCATATTTGTGCCCATCTGTCTTTTCGGGGCCCTGCTTTGTCTCTGTCGGGGGGGGGGGGGGGCTATTTGCGTGTTGCTTTCTGAATTCTCCTCTTTTGTTTTTGACTCCCCCTTGCATATCTTTGGATTTCATTGATCATATCATTTCGCTAGCACTGTCTGGTTTAGCTTGGGGGATGTCTATTTTTGTGTGCTGTCGTGTTTTGTTTGTTTTTCTCATTTTTGTGTGTGTGCTTGCTTTTCATTTTTTGAGTGTCGTGTCGTGTGGTTTTATTTTTATTTTTATTTTCGTGTCGTTTGATTTTTGATTTTGATCTTTCTTTCTTTTTCAGTTTCATCTATGCGTTTTCCTCATTTTCATTTCTTTTTGTGTCAGTGCGTATTTCCCCCCCCATTTTCATTGCCCTCCCGTACTCACTCATATTGCATTGAGGGCAATGCAAACTTCAGCTTGGGGGAGTCGCACTGTGTGCGTCGTTTGAGTCCTTCTTTTTTCGTTTTTTGTGTCGTTTTCATCGTGTTTTTATTTTTTCTTTTCTTCTTTTTAGCTCTTTCTCCTAGAGATGAATCCTATGATGAATCGCCACAAAGTCACACACACCTAGCATTGCATCGATAATCACACTCACTAACCCTAGGATTTCGAGTCCTCTCGCATTTCACGCATTGTGGGTCCACTTAGCTTTCTTGTGAGTCGTGCGTCGTGCCTATCTATTTGGTGTGCTTCTGCTTTGTGATTTTACTTTATATACCTGTCCAGGAATGACCCCTAGATTATCATGCTTCGATTTGAATATGCGGTATTTGTTTCTACTATATGCATGCTATATTTATATCGTATATTTCAATTCGCATGCGTCGGGATTCCACAACTAAGGACTAGGATAACCGATTTAGCCTATGCTCTATTTAGCGAGAATAGTTTCCTTTGCCCAAGTGTTTCGATTTCGACTTCTTTTTTGTTTTACTTGGTGCAAATCCCCTCGTCGTGTACCGTTCTCCCACTTGGGAGAGTACACATGTGCATAGCCAAAAACCCAAAAATCCAAAAAAGAGAAAAGAAAAGAAAAACCCAAAAAGAGAAGAAAAGAAAAATTTTGTATAGCCAAAAAGCCAAAAAAATACAAATGCCCAAAACCCAAAAAATTTCCGTGTGAATATTTTTTCCTACTTACCGAGAATAAAGGGAAGGCGAGAATTTGCACCAAGTGTTCTACTCCACATCATCTCAACCCCCATCGTTATCGAAAACACTTGGCTTAGGAACTTTTTAGCTAGTATCTAGGCTGTAGTGGCGTGATTTCCTTAACCCTAGTTGTGGAGTCCCCGACGCATGATACGTTTCGATTCTCTCTATTCTCATGCATGCTTGAACTATATATTCGCCGCTTAATTCAATTCGAATCGATATTTGGGTCGTATCTTGGATTTGTGTATATCGAGCCTCATAGCACATTGTAGAAAGCGACACCATTTGCTAGCACACGACCACACTCACTCGCGCTTCACCGCGTGGGCCCACGACACTTATTTAGACTCGTTTTCCTAGGTTTAGTGGTGTGATTTGGCGTTTGCTTGCTTGGTGTGTCGTTTTTGATTTTGGTGGCTCTGACGGACGATCTAGGATTTAGAGTTTTCTTTTTCTTTCTTCCTCTCTATTTTTCCCTTCCGAGCTCCTACTCTCACTCGTCTTCCTCGAGGACGAGGAAGAGTTCAGCTTGGGGGATTTTGACGTGCGTTTATATTTCATATATTCACGCACGTTTTCTTTTGTGTTTCTCCGTGTTTTTCCGCCGTCTTTTATTCGTTTTCTTGTATTTTCTCGTTTTCTTTCACTTTTCTTTGTTTATCCATGTTTGCAGGATGTTGGCCACGTAGGGGACGTTTAACGATGATATCTCAAGTCCCCGGAGCAACGGGAGAAGTCACGCGTGATCCAAGGGGTCAAACGTCGAAGAATTCATCTTTCAGCCCCTCACCCGGTCGGTTGGTCATCTCCAACCGATCGGGTGATGCACGCGTGCACCACCCGGTCTCAGCCGGAGCTCACATGGAAGTCACCCTGTCACGCCCCGCTTCCCAAAATGGACGGAAGCGAAACGTGACGAGGCCCGCTTAGGCCAGAGCTTTAGAAGCTCGGACCCAATAAGCGTCTGTAGAGGTACCATTTTAAACGATTTTCAGGTTCTTGCATTTTTATAGTTCGAAACAACAAAAGTACAGAAAGGAAATTGCATTCATTAAATTAGAGATATGATATCCAACAAGTACAAGTCTAAAAAGAAGCCTAAGTGTGGCAACAAACTATCCAAAAGAAACAGAAAGTTGTAACCTCTGAAAGTGGCGACTAGAAAGACCTCAAGGTCTGGTCCTTGTCAGGCACGTGCTCTGGGTCGACGTCCTCGGCTCCTCGTACTCCAGTGAGTCTGCCTCGTCCACGAACTCTGGCTGAATACCTGACGTACAGCACCCAAGAAAAAGGAACTGTACGTCAGGTAAAGTCTACAAGAAGGGTTAGACTTTACTGCAAGTGCACCGAACTTTAAACAACGGTTTACTGGTTGATTAACGTGCTGAGGTTCTTTTACACAACAGTTTACTGGTTGATTAGCATGCTGGGGTTACAACAAGTACAAAAGAAGTAACGTAGCAGGTAAGTAAAGCGTAGCAGGCAGTAGTCGTAGCGTGTGCTACCAACTACGGGACTAACCTACAGGTGTCAAGACAAGACGGGACGTGACGGAAACAAGGCAGGACAAGACAAGTGAGACACGAAAGGGTTCACGCCTTACGGTTCGAGGGGGATCAGACCCTCTTGCCGTACGCACGCTCAACCCAACCCCAAACCCCAAGACAAGACAAGACATGACACCAGTACAAGGGATCACTCGCTCTAGCTTGGCGAGTGCCCTATTGCCCGCAGGCTGAGAATCAGTACAAGGGATCACTCTCTCCACCTGGAGAGTGCCCTATTGCCCTCGGGCTGTGTATCAGTACAAGGGATCACTCTCTCAACTTGGAGAGTGCCCTATTGCCCGCAGGCTGTGAATCAGTACAAGGGATCACTCGGCGAGTGCCCTATTGCCCAGCGGGCTGTGCAAGACGGGACGTGACGTGACACGACAGGAAGGGTTATTCTAGGGTGTCCACACACACGCACACACATGATAGCCCTACAGCATCAAAAATTGTTGTTGTCAGGCTCAGACTTCGTCGTCAAGTCTGAGCCGTCAGGAGTCGTCCCGGACGCTATCATTTCACGTCCGGTTCTATACAGTCACAGTCTAACAGTTCTAGCAATCTAAGACCAAGGCACGGTCAAAAACGCAAGTGGGTACACTTGCCTGAAACGGCGAGTGCGTCGTCCTCTCGAAGCGTCTCGTCCGAGCGTCTCGTCCAAGCGTCTCGTCTGCAGAAGTCCGTCTGAAATATCGCCACGGCGACGATGTCAGGTCGCAAATTCATCAAATCCTATTAGGTTTCGTTTCTAGGTTTTCGGGACTATCCTATTCGTCAAAAGTCACTTTTTGATGTATCAACCTAATCGACGATCTATCCTATGTGCACAGTCAAATTAGTCCGTTCGTCGATTTTCTATGTTCGTACAACGTTTTACAGGAGCTGAAAATTAAATTTAGTTCAAGTTGACGGTTTTTAGTTTAGGGTTCAGTCAGCTACTGTGGGGGTTTCTACGAGTTTCGGGGAACCAACCTGAACCGGAGTTTGCTGTAGATTGGATGTCGGGTCTGATCGGAGAACTCCTCGGCTTCAGATCTGGTCCTCGCACGTCTCTCCAAAAGTTCGAACTTGCGACGAAGGCCTACGACGTGTCGCAACGTCGTAGACGGCAAATCCGCGAGGTGGCACGTCCAAGTGGGGCCCACAGCAGTGCTAGGGGTCCAAGGGGGGCCCACAACACCTCAGGAGCACTTGGGGGGCCCACCACAGAAGTTGGTGTGGGAGAAACCCACTTGCGACGAAGGCCTGTCGGTCGTTCACCCTCGGTGCGAGGGTTTCTCTCGGTCAGACCGAGAGGGGCTCTCGGTCGTGCACTGGCGATGGGGGGGCTCGGTTGCAGCGGCGGGTGCGGAGGAATCCGTCGGTCAGACCGACAGATCCCGTCGGTCGTGCGAGCTGTAGGTGCAGGCGTGCAGCACTTGGGCGATGCGGAGCGGCCTCTCGGTCACAGCGGGCGAAGCCATCGGTCGGACGCTAGCGGGTGCAGCGGAGCGGGCCAAGCAGATGTGCGGAGCGGGCGCTCGGTCTGACCGAGCGGTGCTCTCGGTCGGAGCAGGCGACAGTGGGGGGGCGATGCAGCGGGCGCTGCAAGCGGCGAAGCGGGGGCTTGCTCTGGTCGTGCGCTGAGATTTGCGGGGGTGGCCGTCGGTCGTGCACGTTGCGATCGTCGCAACGTTGCGACGAACGTCGGGAGGGGTTTTTGACGGCTAGGGTTTGTGTGGCTGCGAAAATAACCTAGCCTAGGGTTTATTTAAATACAAAAGAGTTAGGGTTAGGGTTTGGGTTAAGAAAATCGTAATTAAAATAATTAAAATAATTAATATAATTTAAAATTGCTCTCCTCTCCCTCACGCAAGATGTGTGCGGCCAAAAATTCTGAAACTTTGCCAGAAAATTCTTTAATACGTTATTATAATATAGTAATTTTATTGTAATTAAAACTTTTATAAAAATAGGTTTTAAAATTATTTAAAGCTTTCAAAAAAATAGAAAATAGGTCAAATTAAGTCCAAAAATTATAAAATAATTCTGGGGTGTTCGAGACGACTAAAGAAAGAGTGTGGAGAAGACGGATCTAAATTTCGACGTCGAGGGACGAAACTAAAAATAGAAACGTTTCGCGTCAAAACAGAAAGTCGCGACGTCACGTCAAATAAGTTAGTATCGCGGAAGAGCGACTCGAGATATGTCGTTCCCAAGTTATTCCACAATCTAATATTTTCAGAGACGATCACGACGACATATCACACAAAATCGTTCAAAAACAAATAAAGTCTAAAATAAACACGTGCACGATCAAAAGCACGTGCACGAAGAAGGTACGATAGAAACAGGCCGTTACATTCTACCCACCTTAGAAATGATTCCGCCCTCGGAATCACTCACACTAGTAATAATATTACCCATATAACCTTATACCCGCAACTATCATATCTGCTCATAAAGATTTCTAATCCTGTAACTTCGAACAACGTTCCTCAATAATCCATCATATCTCATCTTTTCACTGGGCAAAGCCACGACTAAACTCTCTTCCTAATACTTAACTATAGACCCATCACTACTGCTCAAATTCCCAACTCCAAGTCCTCACAAAAATAATAATCATCTTCTCAATAATATCTTTTAAATTTCTAAATCTTTTCTCAACATTAATAAATCTCCAAGAAGTGAGATTCTTGCCATCCATCAATCCAAGACAAAAACATTTGTCTATCCTATAATACCTTCACCAATCAGCAATCGTCGTGTCTTCAATACTTTCTCGTCATATCTCCCCATAAATTCATCCATCAAATAATTTGATCTGTCAGAATTACCCCTCATCCTACTCACTATAACTAATCCCAACCAATATTAAGTCCGACTACCTAACCATCCATTAATCTCAGCACGTCGTGTTATTCTCAAAGTCTTCTCACGTCAATTCATCAATCAAGTCTCAATGCTAATATAAGCTCTACTCAATCTCATGATCACCCTAACTCATACTATTCTCCGCAGTTACTCCTATCTACTACCCGTCTAAGCCTCAAGTCTGATAAGTTATCATCTCCTCGCATATAATTTCATTCAAACAGAATTCTCCATTGAGTCCACCACACTTCGGTTTTATAAATAAGTCTTGGACAGTTCATTCTTTTCATCCAAAAAAATATTCTAATCCATCATCCTTGTGTTCCCAAAATCAATTAATCATTGCCATAATAAAACTCATCTCACTCCAAGCCTACATGCAAACAAAAATCCTATAACGATAATAGCTAACCCCAATTAATATAACAACCATAAACACGAAAATTTTGTTTAAGGGAGAAAGAAGAGAATAGAAAGAGAGGTTTAAGGCCAAAGAAATATTTTAAAACATTTGGGGAAAAACGTGTGGTGTTGCGGTAATGGATGAGGGAGGTTAAGTGATTTGTGATCTTGTGAGCTAGTTTTAAAACTTTAAAGATTTGGTTTTTTTAAAAAAACAAAGTTTTGATATGATTCACATACAACCAAGATAAACCATTCATTAAAATTAAAACTCAGTCTAAGGATCTGCCTGCGATGACACCATTCATATAAGTATGAATACCGTCATTCAGACAACTTCCAGCTTACCATGGTTAACATTGAGTACACATTCAAGACACAGGAGACAAATATCAGGATCCTAAAGATGACACACTCATACAGGTCTACACACTCTACCTATACTCAGGCACTGCAACGACATCACCTACCAGAGGGCCTACTCCTAAACCGGAGATAGCATGGATAACTACAAGGTCTAATGTCTAGATAAAAGAAGGAAAGAAAACTAAATCAAAAGCGGAACGAAATAAGATCGGAAGGAACGAGTTCAAATAAGGCAAGATAAGGAGGTAGTTGGTTGGGTGGAAAACGATTGTTTTGCAAATGGAAATAAGTTTTCACAAAGATTTTGAAATGTGGTCACGAGGAACATAGATCAGATATGATAATAATAATAAAAATAATTGAAGTTCCACCTAGTCCAGAAAATATTTTAAAAGTATGAACTGTAAGTGATTTAGAAATAGATCTGGTAGCCCAGAAAAATATAAATTGAATTATCAAAATCTTAACACGGTTTTAAAAATGAAAATATGAAAGATACCGATTTGAAATAATTTCCAGATAGTAACTTGAAAATTGACGACCAAGGAGATTTCAAAATCTAAGAAGGAACTTTTAATCGAAAAGCAATAAATTTTAAATATATATAATAAAGGGTTTTCAAGGAAGTTAAACCGAGCGAAGAATTTAATAATGGGTTTCGAAAACAAGAAATAAAGGAAATAAAAGTGGGATGAGGTAGCGATTGTTTTGTAAATGAAAAAATTTTAAACAAAGGTTCTTGAAGTATGAGCACGATGAACATAGAGATGTTTATATGTAAGAAATTTAAAATCCCCCTTTGTTTTAGAAAAATATTCTAAAGTACGTACGTAAATGGTTAAAAATAATTTCGTAGGTAGAAAAATGATATATTGAATTCCCGAAATGATAACAAAGTTTTAAAACTAAAATTCGATGGATACTGATTCGAAAATAAGTACGAGGTCGTAACTTAAAACTTTTACGACCGAAAGGTTTCAAAATTCGCGAAAGAATTTTAACTTAACCGAAAATAAGAAATTTTAAATAATTAATAAAAGTTTTCAAAGAAGTCAAATTCGGCGGAGAATTTACTAATGAATTTCGAAAATACTTTTAAAGGAAGCAGGTTTTGGGAAAAGGGGAAATTTTGAAAATAAATACAAGATAGTAGAAATATATTGTGTAGTTTATAAAAGTAATATATATATTTTGGAAACAAGGCAAATAATAACTGAATTTGAGGAATAATGATTTAAAACGAGTGCGAGATATTGACTTAAAATTTTTACGTCCAAGAAAGCTCCAAGTCAATTAAAAGTTTTAACTCGATCCAAAACAGCAAATTTTAAATATATAATATAGGGGTTTTCAAAGAAATCAATCTGGAGCGAAAACTTAATAAGGAAAGTCGAAAATAATTTTTAGAGAAGGTAGAATTGGTCAGGGAAGGGATTCGAAGGATCAATGATGATCATTAGGAAACGATCACGAGAATCGAGAGAAAGGAAAAATGATCGCATGAAGATTACGCGTAAGATATGAATCGTGAAGGGCTACGATGGGACCCTATGGTCGATAGCACAAAAATTTGCAAGGATCAGAGGGATGCTAGAGGACAAGGGTTCTAATCATCGGGTCGTCTAAAGATTTAGGATAACTCAGCTCTAAGACTTCCTAATGAGTTAGAATATAATCAGGATCTAAAGAGAAGGTTCCTAAGAGAATCGAGGTTACGTTCTGCTGGGCCCGAAGTCGATGGAACTGGGCGAGCGACTAACTAAAAGAAGGACTCTAGATATCTAATACGATCAGAATCAAATGGGGATGCTAAAATAGTCTAGGACGAGGATGACTAAATCTTAACCAAGGCATCCGACTATCAACCTGGGACGTCTACCTAAGTCTTCCTACTATCTAAGACTGGGAAACTAATTCAGACTTGTACGTGGATATCAAATGAATGCGGTACTTTTATTGTTCCGAACTTTTGCAAGACCTGCATGGGCCACCACTAAAACCTGTCACGCCCCGCTTCCCAAAATGGACGGAAGCGAAACGTGACGAGGCCCGCTTAGGCCAGAGCTTGAGAAGCTCGGACCCAATAAGCGTCTGTAGAGGTACCATTTTAAAAGATTTTCAGGTTCTTGCATTTTTATAGTTCGAAACAACAAAAGTACAGAAAAGAAATTGCATTCATTAAATTAGAGATATGATATCCAACAAGTACAAGTCTAAAAAGAAGCCTAAGCGTGGCAACAAACTATCTAAAAGAAACGGAAAGTTGTAACCTCTGAAAGTGGCGACTAGAAAGACCTCAAGGTCTGGTCCTTGTCAGGCACGTGCTCTGGGTCGACGTCCTCGGCTCCTCGTACTCCAGTGAGTCTGCCTCGTCCATGAACTCTGGCTGAATACCTGACGTACAGCACCCAAGAAAAAGGAACTGTACGTCAGGTAAAGTCTACAAGAAGGGTTAGACTTTACTGCAAGTGCACCGAACTTTAAACAACGGTTTACTGGTTGATTAACGTGCTGAGGTTCTTTTACACAACAGTTTACTGGTTGATTAGCATGCTGGGGTTACAACAAGTACAAAAGAAGTAACGCAGCAGGTAAGTAAAGCGTAGCAGGCAGTAGTCGTAGCGTGTGCTACCAACTACGGGACTAACCTACAGGTGTCAAGACAAGACGGGACGTGACGGAAACAAGGCAGGACAAGACAAGTGAGACACGAAAGGGTTCACGCCTTACGGTTCGAGGGGGATCAGACCCTCTTGCCGTGCGCACGCTCAACCCAACCCCAAACCCCAAGACAAGACAAGACATGACACCAGTACAAGGGATCACTCGCTCTAGCTTGGCGAGTGCCCTATTGCCCGCAGGCTGAGAATCAGTACAAGGGATCACTCTCTCCACCTGGAGAGTGCCCTATTGCCCTCGGGCTGTGTATCAGTACAAGGGATCACTCTCTCAACTTGGAGAGTGCCCTATTGCCCGCAGGCTGTGAATCAGTACAAGGGATCACTCGGCGAGTGCCCTATTGCCCAGCGGGCTGTGCAAGACGGGACGTGACGTGACACGACAGGAAAGGTTATTCTAGGGTGTCCACACACACGCACACACATGATAGCCCTACAGCATCAAAAATTGTTGTTGTCAGGCTCAGACTTCGTCGTCAAGTCTGAGCCGTCAGGAGTCGTCCCGGACGCTATCATTTCACGTCCGGTTCTATACAGTCACAGTCTAACAGTTCTAGCAATCTAAGACCAAGGCACGGTCAAAAACGCAAGTGGGTACACTTGCCTGAAACGGCGAGTGCGTCGTCCTCTCGAAGCGTCTCGTCCAAGCGTCTCGTCCAAGCGTCTCGTCTGCAGAGTCCGTCTGAAATATCGCCACGGCGACGATGTCAGGTCTCAAATTCATCAAATCCTATTAGGTTTCGTTTCTAGGTTTTCGGGACTATCCTATTCGTCAAAAGTCACTTTTTGATGTATCAACCTAATCGACGATCTATCCTATGTGCACAGTCAAATTAGTCCGTTCGTCGATTTTCTATGTTCGTACAACGTTTTACAGGAGCTGAAAATTAAATTTAGTTCAAGTTGACGGTTTTTAGTTTAGGGTTCAGTCAGCTACTGTGGGGGTTTCTACGAGTTTCGGGGAACCAACCTGAACCGGAGTTTGCTGTAGATTGGATGTCGGGTCTGATCGGAGAACTCCTCGGCTTCAGATCTGGTCCTCGCACGTCTCTCCAAAAGTTCGAACTTGCGACGAAGGCCTACGACGTGTCGCAACGTCGTAGACGGCAAATCCGCGAAGTGGCACGTCCAAGTGGGGCCCACAGCAGTGCTAGGGGTCCAAGGGGGCCCACAACACCTCAGGAGCACTTGGGGGGCCCACCACAGAAGTTGGTGTGGGAGAAACCCACTTGCGACGAAGTTCTGTCGGTCGTTCACCCTCGGTGCGAGGGTTTCTCTCGGTCAGACCGAGAGAAGCTCTCGGTCGTGCACTGGCGATGCGGGGGGGCTCGGTTGCAGCGGCGGGTGCGGAGGAATCCGTCGGTCAGACCGACAGATCCCGTCGGTCGTGCGAGCTGCGGGTGCGGGCGTGCAGCGCTTGGGCGATGCGGAGCGGCCTCTCGGTCACAGCGGGCGAAGCCATCGGTCGGACGCTAGCGGGTGCAGCGGAGCGGGCCAAGCGGCTGTGCGGAGCGGGCGCTCGGTCTGACCGAGCGGTGCTCTCGGTCGGAGCGGGCGACAGCGGGGGGGCGATGCAGCGGGCGCTGCAAGCGGCGATGCGGGGGCTTGCTCCGGTCGTGCGCTGAGATTTGCGGGGGTGGCCGTCGGTCGTGCACGTTGCGATCGTCGCAACGTTGCGACGAACGTCGGGAGGGGTTTTTGACGGCTAGGGTTTGTGTGGCTGCGAAAATAACCTAGCCTAGGGTTTATTTAAATATAAAAGAGTTAGGGTTAGGGTTTGGGTTAAGAAAATCGTAATTAAAATAATTAAAATAATTAATATAATTTAAAATTGCTCTCCTCTCCCTCACGCAAGATGGGTGCGGCCAAAAATTCTGAAACTTTGCCAGAAAATTCTTTAATACGTTATTATAATATAGTAATTTTATTGTAATTAAAACTTTTATAAAAATAGGTTTTAAAATTATTTAAAGCTTTCAAAAAAATAGAAAATAGGTCGAATTAAGTCCAAAAATTATAAAATAATTCTGGGGTGTTCGGGATGACTAAAGAAAGAGTGTGGAGAAGACGGATCTAAATTTCGACGTCGAGGGACGAAACTAAAAATAGAAACGTCTCGCGTCAAAACAGAAAGTCGCGACGTCACGTCAAATAAGTTAGTATCGCGGAAGAGCGACTCGAGATATGTCGTTCCCAAGTTATTCCACAATCTAATATTTTCAGAGACGATCACGACGACATATCACACAAAATCGTTCAAAAACAAATAAAGTCTAAAATAAACACGTGCACGATCAAAAGCACGTGCACGAAGAAGGTACGATAGAAACAGGCCGTTACACACCCGACCGGTTCGCAGACCGGTTCAGCGGGGGCCTGTTCTCTGTTTTCTCGAGCAAAATGCCAACCGATCGGGTGACTCTCACCCGATCGGTTCATCTGTAGCTGAAGATGAAGAGCTGAAGACACGGGCACCAAACCGATCGCTTCACCCGACGGCTCCAAGATCCAACCGGTCACTCAAGAACTCACCCGACCGGTTCATGTGATCGGGTGAAAGCTCGCCGTTTTCTGTTATTATTTTGTAACGGATCAACCGATCGGTTGACTTGTCAACCGATCGGTTGATGCGAGAGTCTATAAATAGAACCCCTAGGGTTCCAGAAACGGGGGGCTGCTAGTTTTTTACTGTTTTCTCACTTTGTGACGGCTGTAATTGTTACTCTTTTGTAAGTTTTCAGATCTTTCTCAAATTTTAGTATTGTCTTATCTACTCTATTACTTCCGCATTACAATCGTCCGATTATGATTCCAACGGTTAATTTTTATTTAGATCGCTTTTTCATGGATTTTTGTGAGTAGATCCCAAATCTGGGATTTTGGTGGAAACCCCTTCGGGGGCTCTTCCCGATGCGTCCATAGGGTTAGGAAATCGATAGGGATTAGGAATCTAACGGTTACGCGGGGTGTTTCATTGTCATCGGCGGGAAAAAGACCGCCTTTGACCGTTGGGCCAAGGGGGAATAAACTTGGCGGTTGACTCCCTAGCCATAGCTCACGCCCATAGCGTAGACGTCGAATCCTAGCACACGGGAGCAGCATGATGAGACGTTGGAAGTTATCGTTGCGGGCTTAGTGCTCCCGGGATCGATCAGTGTTAATGGACACGGGAGTGCCCACTGATCGAATCCGGGAAGTCCGGTGTATCATCCTGGGTACCGACCGGAATATCGGGCCCATGGGATGCCGGTACCACTTTCAGAGGCAACGTCTCACCATTAGACCCTAATTCCGATCGCTATCCATACCTGTAGGCTGTATCGGCGAGAGTCTCTCGTCGGGTTGGAAACCAAAGTCCCAGGTTTTCTTTCTTGTTGTTAATACCCTTTATTTCTTTCCGTGACAACCATTTACCGATTCGGGCTAGCTCGCCCCTCAGGGTGATTTAGGTCCTATCTGACCCAAGCACAATCTCGCCTCCCTGAGTTCGATATTCCCGCACCCTACACTAACCGTGCACTTGCGGTAAACCGACACCGCGCCCATACCGCAGACCGCGGGGGCGCCGGCCAAACACCCAAACGCGGGGGACGTCAAGCTTTATGGCGCCGTTGCCGGGGAGGCAACGTGCTTGTTATTTTAGGATTTAATGAATCCTTGAGTCTAGCTCTCATCTCTATCTCGCGATAATTTTCGCATTCTTCTTTTTCGTTTTTATTTTCTTATTTTTGTTTTATATTTTATCTGTTTCCTTCCCACTTTTCGCTTCACGGGTGTTTGTTGCTTTTAATGCGCAGGAACACAAGAAGTCTTGACGACTTGATTCCTGTTGATCCTGAGATAAACGCCACCCTAAGGCGTCTTGCTGCAGAGAAGCGAAGAAGAGAAGAGCCTGAAACCATGGGGGAGAACACCCCGCATCACAAGTCTCTGCTGGAGTACTCGATGCCATCCATCGAGTCCACCTCCGCAATCCGTCCTCCAGCTATTACGTCGCAAAGCTTCGAGCTTAAGCCGTCTTTGGTGACGTGGATCCAGCAGGATCAATTCTTGGGGGCACCCATGGAGAGCCCCATCGAACATCTGGACTCCTTCTTGGAGAAATGTGACACCTTCCGGATAACTGGTGTCACAAGTGAGACGATCCGTCTGAAGCTATTCTCCTTCTCTCTGCGGGATAAGGCCAAGCTGTGGCTTAGGGGGAAAGACCCGAATACGTTCAACACTTGGGAGAAGATTTCAAATGCTTTTCTGACAAATTTCTTTCCTCCGGGGAAGACCATGAAGCTGAAGAGTGAGATCTCCTCCTTCTCTCAAGCCAACCACGAGTCCCTACATGAAGCTTGAACGAGATTTAAAGAGATGCAGCGAAGATGCCCTCATCATGAGCTTCCCAATTGGCAGATAATTAATCTGTTTTACAACGGATTGAGGGATGACTTGAAATCTTCCATGGACGCCTCGGCTGGGGGGTCCTTCATGTCCAGGAGTGAAGAAGATGCCGGACAAATTCTAGAAAATATGGCATCAAACAATGAGCGGTGGTGTGACGAGAGAGCCACACCTAGATCTGGGGTATCCACAGGGTCGAGGACGTCTACAAATTATCCAACAAGTTTGACTTGCTGTCGACCTAGATCTCCGCACTGATGGTAGGAGCCAGTGGTGCCGGTACGCAACATATTGCGACGGTGGAAACAGAAGTCATGGGGGACTTCGAGGGTGGTGACATCTCACCACCGTTGGACCAAGCGAGTGCACTATTCTATAATCCTATGGGAAATGCACCGTACCCACCGCGGACTAGCTCCAACCCGGCTTACTCTCCAAACAACCGGAATCATCCCAACCTTAGCTACCGGGCACCGTATCAGCCGCCGCCGCCTCAGCAGCAGCAACAACAGATATATCAGCCGGCTAGGCCTCATCAACAGCAGTTTCAGCAGCAGCAGTTTCAGCAGCAGCAGCCTCCACAACAGTATCAACAATATGCCCCAGGAATCAGCAGCCCATTCAGCAGCATCAGCAATTTGGTCAGCAGAGGGCCATCTCTCCGGTTGAGTCCCTCTTGACTCAATACATAACCAACCAGGAGAAGATAAATCTGAAGCTGGAAATGGGGCAAAGGGCTCTCACGGACCAAGTGACCCAGCTGGGGTTACAAGTGGCGAACCTTTCAAGGTCGCAAAATCTATTGCCGCCACAACCTGAAGTGAACCCAAGGGGAGCAAACCAGACGTTGGCACTCACGCACGAGCATGCGAATGTGTCCGCTATCATTTTGAGGAGCAGAACACAAATCCACATAAGAGTGCCCCCAAAGGAACCGGAAGTACCGTTGGTCGTAGAGCGACCAAGTGAAATAGCCAAAGACAACGGTGCTTCGTCGCCAAAGCCAACAACTCCGGAGGGAGTCCCTGAAGAGGAGAAGGAGAAAAACGAGGAAGGGAGCCTCAAGGTGTTCAAGCCCGTTGTGCCTTTTCCACAATGGCTAGCCCAATCCAAGATAGATGAAAAGTATGGCAAATTCTTTGCCATGGTCAAGGATCTAAGCTTGCAAATCCCCTTCCTTGAAGCTATCGAGACGATTCCCTCCTATGCAAAATTTCTAAAGGATTTGGTGACAAGAGGGTCGAGAAAGTAGAAGGTCGTATTGACGGCGGAATGCAGCGCTCTCATTCAGAGAGCAAATCCGCCTAAGCTTAAAGACCCGGTGAGCTTCTCTATCCCTTGTGCGATCGGGGAGATAAAGATCCATCGTGCGCTCGTTGATCTTGGAGCGAGCGTCAGTTTGATGCCACTGTCGCTATATAAGAGGATAGGGATGGGAGATTTGGAGCCCACAGGTATGACCTTACAGCATGCAGACCGTTCGGTCAAATATCCGGTGGGGGTTGTTGATGACCTCCATGTCAACGTAAGTGGGGTGCATGTGCCAGTGGACTTCGTCGTCATGGACATGCCTGAAGATGTGCATACCTCCATCATTCTTGGACGGCCTTTCATAGCCACTGCCGGCGTTTTGATAGATGTGAAGAATGGGAAGCTTTCCCTTAACGTCGGCAACGAGAAAGTCGAATTTGACTTGGGGTTGTCAATGAAGCACCCCGATCCCCTGGATGATCCAAGATGCAATGTGCTGGAGTTAGAAGAAGAGTGAGCTGTGGAAGAGAGCTCCTGGGAGATTCTTTCAAGGAATCTCCCCGATAGCTTGGGGGACTTAGAAGAACCAGTCGGCCTGATGAGAGATGATGTCTCTGGGAAAGCAGATGCGGCACATACGGTCACTCCCGGATTGCAAAAGGCTCCTTCGACGAGGAAGAAAGGGAAAGAGCCCATGTGGCTCATCATTGACGAGATCTGAATCCTAAAGCGAGTGACGGTAAACGCCAATTTAAGGGAGAAGCCTCCAGATTCCGTCAACGGAGGGAGAGTCGTCGAGCAAGTTTTCTTGTCACTGCCGACGACACCGATGGCCGCTAATTCTGAATCTGAAGCGATGCCAATCTTAGGGCATCACCCCCGTCCGCCTTGAATATCATCTACGGGTGTCGAGCAAACGACGTTAAACAAAAGCGCTTCATGGGAGGCAACCCATGCTCTAGGCTTTTATCTTCATTTTTAGAATTTTTATTATCTTTATTTTTTTATTTTAATAATTAAATTCATCCGCAGGGTCATCCATCGAAGAACCAAGGCCATTCGTAAATTTTTGCAGGAAACAAGGCCTCACCCGATCGGGTGATTATTCAACCGATCGGGTGAGACGTATCAGACAATGGCCGTATCTGCTTTCCATGCGAACCGGTCGGGTGAAGCATTGCGTGACCGGGTGGCAGACCGTGTGAGCTGAGCAGAAGTCTCGGGTATTTTGGGAATTGATCAACCGATCGGTTGATGCAAAGCATGGTCGTGTGAATGACCGGGTGACCTGTACTAAACTTTCAGGAAAAAGTGTGGAGCGGCCACCCGATCGGTTGAGTTCTCAACCGATCGGGTCACCTGTAGCATCTTTTCGGCAATTTTTTTGACCTAAAAGTCAACCGATCGGGTGACATTTCACCCGATCGGTTCGACTTAAACTCTATAAATAACCCAACTCCACCCGTTCATTTTCCCCTCGCCCGATCTCGATTCTCATCGCCGTTTCAACTTCCTCTCCCTCGCCTGACCTCGTTTCTCCCTCAACCGGTCACACAACCCTCTCAATCGATCCATCCCCTCTCTTTTTCCATCTCTCCATCGATCTCTCTCCCTTTCTCTTCGATTTCACCCGCATCAAAGCCCTAATTTTTGCCCATTTTCCCCCCATTTTCGAAATTTGCTGAAAAGAGTTGCCGCGGCTTCACACTTCTCCCCATTGCGTAGCGTTGGGACATTTATGAGCAAGGGTCTTCATCTCGCTTGGGTAAATTCGCTCCTTAGCTCAAATTTTTATTCTGCCCTAGAATTTTATTTCGCTCGATTGCTTGTGTTAGTGTGCATTCATCGCATTTTGCATTCACTCACATACACACACTCTCTCACATGGACAAGGACAAGGATAAGGGTAAGGCTATCATGCGAGAGGAGGGGTCGTCTCGCAAGAGACGCAAAACTACACGCCCACCACACCCACGCCCTCCTCCTGCACAACCTGCACAGCCCTAACACCAACCCCAACCTATCGTCCCAGTCGAGGACCCGCTGATGGGCCCACGTGGCTACCGCTTTAGCATGCCACTCGGCCGAGTGAAGGAGTCACTCAGCCGAGCATTGAGACCCCGCTCGGCCGGCCAGATCGGACACGCAACAGAGATGTATCAGCGTGCACTCGACCGAGCATCGCACGCCCACTCGGCCGAGTGCGGAGACTCCGTCCGCCCGAGTGGCACCCAGACGACGGCAAGCCAAAATGTCCAACTCTCTGTAATCCGTCAGTCGACTACGAGCTCCGACTCGGCCGAGTTCCAAAAGCCCCTCGGCCGAGTGACATTTTCCACTCGGTCGAGTGATGCCGAGGACACGCAGCGCCCAGATTTTCAGACAGCCTCCCACTCTTTTAAAATCTGCTATCATTTCAGCAATCAAAGTATTTTTCTCATATTTTTTATGGATATTAGACTTCATGACGGTTCCAACGCCGCCAAGAACGCACCAATCGAAGGTCGGATGAAATCTGGAGAATTTCTACAAGTTGACGCTGCAGTGCAGGAATTTCCACTCGGCCGAGTCACATTTTCCACTCGGCCGAGTGCGGCCTGGGGCCCAGATTTTAAGTTGCGGTTTGGGCTGTTTTTAGGCACGAATTTGAGGGGTTTTCTAGGGTTTCTTGCTAGGGTTTTGGGGGAGTATTTAAGGGGTTTGTAGCCACCATTGTAGAGGATCCCCATTATGTTTTCTTAGCCCCCATATGTTTTTCTTAGGATTATTTTAGAGGTTAGGCCATGCCCTAGGCCCCCTCTTGGATCTAAAAGCTTGTATTTTGGATTGAAGATCTTCATCAAGCTAAGTATTTTCTTCTTTTTATTTGAATCTTTGTTTTTCTATCTTTTTGTATGCAAGCAATGATTTCTATTGATTCTCATATCCTTATTGCTATGCTAGAGTAGATTTGTTGTTCTAGGGTTTGAGGATGAACCCTATGGATCTAATTTCATATTTGTGATGAATGAATTTCTAAATCGCTAGAATTGCTAGGAGGTTAGGTTGTGATTGATTTACTACGGATAGCTAGGGATTTCCATCGATTTGGGATTTGCAAGAGATTGGATTCTAATCGATGGGAAGGCCTAGATATTTGATTTAGATTTACAATTGGATTTCTCTAGATTTGGTTTGCAAGAGATTGGACCAAAGCTAGGATTTTTAATTGTAAATCTATACCAATATTCGTTTACAAGAGATTGGACGAATACGAACTATCACAACCTAGATCGTGACTCGAGTTTGCACGAGAGTGGGCTCGAGAAGCGATTGGACAATGATGTCGATCCTAATGCTAGTGGCTTAGGCTAGGGTTTGCAAGAGATTGGGCCTTATCCTAGGTTCGCTATAGACTGGCAATAGCGAGAGAGCGTGAGCTTGGTTCTCTATTCAATTACGACTAGTTCACCTCAACGCAAGTCTAGTAATATTGAGATTCACTATTCACAATGACGAATGACGGTCCGTAGTGGGGATTCCCTAGCCCTAGACACTTTTAGTGTATTGTATTTGAATTGATATTTGACTGATTTCTCTATCTCCGACACCGACATCCATCACCATTGCCATTACATCATACCATAACCATCTCCACCAATAATACATTCGTAGTCAAACCAACCTATGATAGATTGGAGCCATCACCACCTCCTCGTGTTCGATACCCGCTCGCCACTACGCCGTGCGCTTGTGGTAAAACTACAATTGTTCTCCGGGTGTATATCTGGGGCCGACCAAGTCTTTGACTAGGTTGTGCTCTAGGGTTGCATTTTGGAGCGATCAAGTTTTTGGCGCCGTTGCCGGGGAGGTGTTTCCGTTGGGTGCCAATTTGTCACAATTAGGTTGATTAGACTACGAAAAAAAAAAAAATAAATAAAAAGGAAATTTTCACCCCAGCCACCATTATTATCATTTCTATATTCTTTTGTACCACTGATATTTTTCTCTAGGTATTTTTCTTTGTTGATCAGGTGCTATGGATTATACTACGTGGACCACAGATTTTGATCAGATTGCTCAGATGGGAGAATACTATTATGATCAGAGTGCTCAGATGGGAGAATACTATTATGATCAGAGTGCTCAGATGGGAGAGTACTATTTTGATGAAAGTGCTCAGATGGGAGAATACTTTTTTGAGGAGACGCACTGGCCTGAGCTTGATGAGAAACAAATGATCTTTTTTGATGAGATGCATGCACACCAGGTTGAAATGCAAGCCGGGCTTGAAAAGAGCAACCTTCAATTGGAAGGGATGAAGAGGGAACTTGAAATGAATGCGCTCATGCTTAGGGTTGCAGAGATTTCCAAAGATATCAGTTCTGCTTCTTCATATTATGGGCAAGCAGCATCGCCAGACATACTACCAGAGCCAGAATGTGCCGTCGTCGATCCCACTTCCTACGATACAGCTATTGCATATGAAGAGTGGATGGACGAAGAGGCAGTGAAGGAAGCAGAAATTGAGTCATATGCGCAGCCAGAGGAGGACGCATTTCAGAGATTATTGGAGGGCCTCTTGGAGTCAGTGCGGTTCACCGGTTCAGAGAGCATTACAGCAGGTGATGCATTTGAGCTACTATTTGCAGATTTTGTTATGAACCGTGTTTCAGCTGCAGGAACAATTGAGGAGGACATCCATGTCAGTCTTGAGGGGGATAGACTATATTTTCGGATTGCTTGCAGGCATTCCCCTCCACATGATACATCCCCACAAGCTGACACACGTGAGCAGCCAACATCACCATTCCAGAGAGAGCACACATTGATAATTGATGAGAAGGTAAAGGAGCACACTGTCGAGCCAGAGTATATTGACGAGGAGGCCTCACATGCAGAGCCCGAGCATGCTTTTCAGGAGGCCTTACATACAGAGCCAGAGCTTATCATCGAGGAGGTCGTGCATCGGGACGAGGACATAGCCATTCATGAGGATCCCGAAGACTACCCTCCTCCATTAGAGCTTCCGCAGCCACCTCATCCTTCCACTGACATCGAGGACTGTCCCACAGAGCCTACTGCTTCCACTCAGGGAGATATTTTTACCCATTCCATTTCTGAATCATGTATTCCATTCGATATTTATTTTGATTCAGATATTTTTGACACGTCGTACCTTTTGCAGCACACATACGATTATGGACCGGAGGTATGCTTGGACGTGTCACAGTTTGACGAGCCTATCAAGGAGGTCCACACCTATGATCTAGATTTACCTAAGCAGCTTAGAGCGGACACCATGGAGACATCTATCATAGCACATGAGGATATTGGATTATTTCCAGGGAAGCATCGTCCACCATTATTTATTTCATATATTTCTATAGACGATCCTCTTTGGAATACTTTTATTACGAGGGTGAATTTTTTGCAGCGAACTGATGCATCCTATTCTCTGCAGGGTACAGGTGGAGTCCTTGTGGGAATGCTGGAGGATGCATTGCTGGAGTTCGTTGGTGTTCGTGGACACACGCGCCTAGCAGAGCCACAAAAAGAACAGTTGGAGCAGTTGCCGGCACCGGCAAAGATACTGGATCCGCCTTTTGCTATAGGTGATATCAATCCAGTAGTGTAGAAATTTTTATGCTTTCAATAAACCCGAATTCTCTCGACAGCGAGAGGACCGTATAGATTTGATTGAATAAATATCACCACATATGACGGCAACAAAAATCTTTTACACCCCAAACCCATTATATATATTAATTCCCCTCTCCATATTTTGATACGCCACATCCTTTTGCTCACCACCATCGAGCATTTCTTTCAAGTGAATACTCACTTTCTTATTCATTTGACTTGATCACGCTTTGCAAAGCCATGACATTTTTGATTGAGTCATTTGAATAGGATTGTTTGGTATAAGCTTGGGGGAAAGCGCTCTCATGCATCATTGCATGTGCATGTAGTTGCATTAGGATTTCATATCATTCATTTCATCATTTTTCATTCACCCCCCTATTATTATCGTTGTTCCTCATATTCTTCCACTATGATCACATTGAGGACAATGTGAAGTTTAAGCTTGGGGGAGTGCATTTCCATGCCATTTAGATGCATTAGTTGCATTTTTACTTTATTTTAGGGTTTTTTTTAATTTTTTCAAAATTTTTGCATCATCTTTTTGAATTTTCCATCTTATTTTCCTTTTATGTGTGTTCATGCATCATGTTGTGTGCTTGATTTTCTTTTCTTTTCTCTCTTTTGTTTTTATTTCTTTATTTTCTTTTCTCCTTTTTCTAGATTTGTTTCGTATGCTGATATCTCTTATTGCCTTAGAAACCATCACGATGCTTATTATTCATTGCCATGCTACTTAGAGTATTCCATAGTCTTACTATTCACATGTGCTTGCTTATATATTCTTTTGATGACTCCTCTAAGTGAATGCATGATATTAATTGAAGCTGAATGTATTGATTAGTGTTTAGTAAGCTTTTGTTGGAAATGCACCAAGATTCACGCATCATTAGTATATCCGAAGCATCAGTTTTATTGTCTTATTCACCTTCTGTTGCATGCCTGATATGGTTGTAGACTTTACCGCTCGACTTCACTTTTTATTGAGATGATTGAGAATATCCATGCTTACATATGAGTTTTAGTTGATGTATTATCTTATTGAACCGTTTGTGCACATCTTAGAGTGAACCAAGTGTTACATTATTTCCTTCTCCAAATATATCTTTTTATTCTCTACATGTCACTTAAGTTCACCTCCTAAAGCTACTTATATCGCATCTATTTCCTAAAAAATCCCTACAAAAGAAAAGTTAGCTCCAAAAAGTCCAAAAAGCCAAAAAGGAGCCAAAAACCAAAAATACAAATCAAAAATCTCCTACAAAAATCCAAAAAGAAAAGTGAGAAACAAAAAAGTTCAAAAAGAAAAAAAAAGAAGAAAAAAAAAATGTTTCTCTATCTCATTATTGGAGCCCACAAAATACTTGGGAAAACCAAGGCAAAAATCCCATTTTCCACTATCATATTCCTTTAGATGCGATGCCTCAAGCTAAGCTTGGGGGGGGGTGAACTCATTTGACCATATGAGTGAGTGCGACATTAGAGTGGAGAGGTGCACGAATGGGGAAGTTTGATAATGCTGAAACTTAGCACAATACCTTAGTTATGGAGATTTCTTATGAATCGATATAAATATGTGAATGCCATGATTTATTCTATTCTCCATTTCATGTTTGGTGTGATTCTTATATGCTTCTGTTATAACTCTTGATTGAAAAGTACATCGCCAACAATTGTATATTAAATTCTATGAAATGCATGATGTGGATATGAATTGATTATATGAATTTAGAGAATCCCTTTTGTTGATCTGAAAAGCTTTCAAGTGCCATGTTTAAGTAAGATATGAAATCTTTATAGCATGTGATTCGTATTTCCCAAGTTATCGTGATGTGTAGCTTATGGCTTGAGATCTGAGAGAATAATCTAGCGACCCCTTCCACTTCGTATTCTTTTTCATTTTTCCTTATTTTTACCCTTCGGGTTCGCCTTCTACTTGTCTTCCTCGAGGACGAGTAAGAGGTAAGCTTGGGGGATTTTGATCACTCCATATTTTACACCTTTTTTCCGCATGTTTTCACGCCATTTCGATTGCTCATATTGCATTTTTCAAGATTATTCGACAATATTGCGATGCTTTTCACTATTTCTTGTTTTTGTCGGATTTCAGGAAATATGGAGCGATCGGGAGCAAAAATGAGCTTAAAGGATTTGCACCCACTCCGGAGTGTCAACCATGGCCCTTTTGAGGGTTATTCTGCAATGGAAGACGAGTGGAAGAAGAAAGAACGTCGTAGGAGCGACGAGGAAGCGAAAAGATGGAGATTGTGCATTTTCAGCATGCCACTCGGCCGAGTGAAGGAGTCACTCGGCCGAGCATTGAGACCCCACTCGGCCGGCCGATCGGACACGCAACAGAGATGTATCAGCGTGCACTCGGCCGAGCATCGCACGCCCACTCGGCCGAGTGCGGAGACTCCGTCCGTCCGAGTGGCACCCAGACGACGGCAAGCCAAAATGTCCAACTCTCTGTAATCCGTCAGTCGACTACGAGCTCCGACTCGGCCGAGTTCCAAAAGCCCCTCGGCCGAGTGACATTTTCCACTCGGCCGAGTGATGCCGAGGACACGCAGCGCCCAGATTTTCAGACAGCCTCCCACTCTTTTAAAATCTGCTATCATTTCAGCAATCAAAGTAGTTTTCTCATATTTTTTATGGATAGTAGACTTCATGACGGTTCCAACGCCGCCAAGAACGCGCCAATCGAAGGTCGGATGAAATCTGGAGAATTTCTACAAGTTGACGCTGCAGTGCAGGAATTTCCACTCGGCCGAGTCACATTTTCCACTCGGCCGAGTGCGGCCTGGGCCCAGATTTTAAGTTGCGGTTTGGGCTGTTTTTGGGCACGAATTTGAGGGGTTTTCTAGGGTTTCTTGCTAGGGTTTTGGGGGAGTATTTAAGGGGTTTGTAGCCACCATTGTAGAGGATCCCCATTATGTTTTCTTAGCCCCCATATGTTTTTCTTAGGATTATTTTAGAGGTTAGGCCATGCCCTAGGCCCCCTCTTGGATCTAAAAGCTTGTATTTTGGATTGAAGATCTTCATCAAGCTAAGTATTTTCTTCTTTTTATTTGAATCTTTGTTTTTCTATCTTTTTGTATGCAAGCAATGATTTCTATTGATTCTCATATCCTTATTGCTATGCTAGAGTAGATTTGTTGTTCTAGGGTTTGAGGATGAACCCTATGGATCTAATTTCATATTTGTGATGAATGAATTTCTAAATCGCTAGAATTGCTAGGAGGTTAGGTTGTGATTGATTTACTACGGATAGCTAGGGATTTCCATCGATTTGGGATTTGCAAGAGATTGGATTCTAATCGATGGGAAGGCCTAGATATTTGATTTAGATTTACAATTGGATTTCTCTAGAATTTGGTTTGCAAGAGATTGGACCAAAGCTAGGATTTTTAATTGTAAATCTATACCAATATTCGTTTACAAGAGATTGGACGAATACGAACTATCACAACCTAGATCGTGACTCGAGTTTGCACGAGAGTGGGCTCGAGAAGCGATTGGACAATGATGTCGATCCTAATGCTAGTGGCTTAGGCTAGGGTTTGCAAGATATTGGGCCCTATCCTAGGTTCGCTATAGACTGGCAATAGCGAGAGAGCGTGAGCTTGGTTCTCTATTCAGTTACGACTAGTTCACCTCAACACAAGTCTAGTAATATTGAGATTCACTATTCACAATGACGAATGACGGTCCATAGTGGGGATTCCCTAGCCCTAGACACTTTTAGTGTATTGTATTTGAATTGATATTTGACTGATTTCTCTATCTCCGACACCGACATCCATCACCATTGCCATTACATCATACCATAACCATCTCCACCAATAATACATTCGTAGTCAAACCAACC
Source organism: Scilla litardierei (assembly GCA_030789695.1). NCBI lineage: Eukaryota > Viridiplantae > Streptophyta > Magnoliopsida > Asparagales > Asparagaceae > Scilla > Scilla litardierei. The sequence goes on along the minus strand of CM061142.1, from coordinate 301,817,050 downwards.
TAGGATAGATTGGAGCCATCACCACCTCCTCGTGTTCGATACCCGCTCGCCACTATGCCGTGCGCTTACAGTAAAACTACAATCGTTCACCGGGTGTATATCCGGGGCCGGACCAAGTCTTTGACTAGGTTGTGCTCTAGGGTTGCATTTTGGAGCGATCACTACCGCTTTAGGAACCAGGAGCACAAAGACTTTTACCATAGACTTGATGCTCGGGGGCATCTTTCAACCAAAGTTGCCCACACCTAATCGCTTATCGATCTCGGTGTATTCACCGAGGTCGAGACCCTCTTCGCAAATTTAGGTTGGTTAGCTTTCCTGAACGCTAGCGCCGTGTCCTACCCTGCACTCACACTCGAATTTTTATCCACACTTGTCTGTGAGTCGGGGTCGATCGTCATCTTTCGGGTCCGTAACAGAACTATTCGCACCCATTTGGACACCATCAATGACATATTTGGTTTCCACATCCTGGGGAACAACGCTATACGTTCTTACGGGTATCCCCCCGTGTTTGACGTCGATCAGTTTTGGTTCCGCCTCACCATGCACCCTCACTACCCCCGAGGTAAGGCTAAGGCCTCCTCCATCATTCACCCCGTCTTTCGTCTGGCCCACTGTATCATTTCTTGCATGTTTTTCCCCAGGGATGAGTCAGGTACCGTGACCATCCCTGATCTCTTCATTCTGTGGGCCATGACCTTTCCCTTTGTCCGCGGGGATGACGTGATTTCTTTTAGGGCCCCTACCATTCCCGTCCATGCCGGCGAATGGCTCATTCAAAAGCTTCTTGAGATTAGCCGTGCCGGCAAGGGCAAGCTTTGTTGCGGGGGCCTTATAACGATCATAGCTTCTGCTCCCAGGTATAATATTGTCATCCCCCGATATCTTCCCGCTGCCGCAGGACCCTCACGTCTAGATCTCGACGTCCTGCGGCATATTCACATGATTAAGCCCCGCCTCGATGGCCGCTTCACGTTCCATTACGGGCACCCCCAGCTCCCTATACCATTCTGCCCAACCCCGCTCGCATGACTATCCATCTTGTGGCAGACTGGACTTTCCCGCCTGATCCTGAGTTTCTTGGGGGGTTACGTCTTCCTTTCATCCCGGACGCACCTAGACCACCTTCCCCTGCCGTCCACTTAGGCGAGCAGGACATTCCTGCGTCACAGGGAGACTCCGGGGCTGGACCTAGTCATGTCATCCCAGCTTCTGTCCCATTCACCACTGTCGCCACCTCTCCAGTCCGCACTACCACCACCTCCTCCTTCCGTCGAGCCACTTCCGCTCGTCTCGCTCTCGAGACTGAGCTGGCTTCGCTTCGCGCTGTCGTTGCATCCTCCACCCCCTCGGACCCACCCCCTTCGATTTTCTCTCACCCACGCTTCCTTGCACTTGAGAGGAACGTGGCCGCCATCCTCCGCCTTCTCACTCACGTCCACGGACCACCCCCTCCCTCACCCCCATCTTCATCGCCTCGACGATTTTCACCTCCCCCATCACATTCTTCCCCTCCCCCATCACATTCTTCCCCTCCACCAAAACCCCCTAGGCGACCATCCCCACCTATCACTACTTCCATCCCTACTACCTCATATACTCCCACTGTTTCCATTCCATCCACTGTCACCCCCACAGCTCCACTACCCTCCACTTCCGTCACTCCATACGTCTGTCGCATGAAATTACAGGTGCGTTCTCGATCACTTCCCCCACCATCCTCACCTACCCCCATTTCCCCTTCATCCTCACCTACCCTCGTACCTCCACCACCCACCACCACATTGGTCGCCATTTCACTCCCACTCACCGTCATCACCTCCACACCACCCATCGTCCACACTTCCTCCACACCCACCGATCCATTACCTCGACCACTTTCTCCACTTCTCCGCACACCAGTCACCTCACCCACCCACACCGCATCCCCCACTTCTTCCGCCGAGGAGGACGAGGATGATTCCTCTCCTGCTTTTTGATTTCTTTTTGTTTTCTGCCCTCCCCCTTGCATATCTCTGCATATTCATGATCACATCATTTCGCTAGCTTTGTCACGTCTAGCTTGGGGGAAGTCAAATTTTTATTTGTGCTGTCGTGTGATGTTTTCTTCGTGTGTTTGTTTTATATGTTGTGTCGTGTGATTCTCTACTTTCATTTTTGTTTATATGTCGTGTGGTGTGATTTTTATTTTTATTCTTCTTTTCAGTTTCGTTTGTGTGTTTTTCTTGTTTTTCATGTCTTTTTGTGTCGGTGCGTACCCCCCATTTTCATTGCCCTCCCGTATTCACTTTTATTGCATTGAGGGCAATGCAAGTTTCAGCTTGGGGGAGTCGCAATTTGTGCGTCATTTGCGTCTTTTTCTTCGTTTTGTGAGTCGTTTTTCTCAGTGTTTTTCTTTTTTTCTTTTTCTTTTTCTTCTTTTTATCTCTTTCTCCTAGAGATGAACCCTAGATGAATTGCCACAAAAATCACACGCACACCTAGCACGGCTTCGATAATCACATTCACTAACCTTAGGAAGCAGAGTCCTCTTGCATTTCATGTGTTGTGGGTCCACTTAGCTTTTTGTGAGTCGTGTGTCGCGACTAGCGTTTGGTGTGCTTCTACTTCGTGATTTTGATTTATATACCTGTCCAGGAATGACCCCTAGATTATCATGCTTCGATTTGAATATGCGGTATTTGCTTCTCCTATCTGCTTCTGTATGCATGAATATATATATATATCGTATGCTTCATTTCGCATGTGTCGGGATTCCACAGTTAGGACTAGGATAACCCATTTTAGCATATGCTCTGATTAGCGAAATATCTCCCTTGCCCAAGTGTTAGAATCCGATTTCTTTTTATTTTACTTGGTGCAAATCCCCTCGTCGTGTACCGTTCTCCCACTTGGGAGAGTACACATGTATATATCCCAAAATCCAAAAATCCAAAAAAGAGAGAAAAGAAAAACCAAAAAGAAAAGAAAAGAGAAAAGAAAGAAAAAAATACATATGTATAGCCAAAAATCCAAAAAAAATACATATATCCAAAACCCAAAAAAATGTGTGTGAATATTTCTCTGCCTATCGAGAATAAAGGGAAGGCGAGAATTTGCACCGAGTGTTCTACTCCACATCATCTCAACCCCCATCGCTTTCGAAAACACTTGGAATAGGGAATTTCTAGCTATTATCTAGGCAATAGTGAGGTGATGACCGAGTCCCTAGCTGTGGAGTCCCTGACACATGATGCGTTTCTATTCTTATACTCTTCTCATGCATGCTTGAGCTATATATTCGCCGCTATTTCTGAATCGAATCGATATTTGGGTCATTTCTTGGATTTGTGTATATGGAGCTTATTGCACGACGTAGATAGTGACACCGACTGCTAGCACACGACCATGCTCACTCGCGCTTCACGGCGTGGGCCCGCGGCACTTGTCTGGACTCGTATTCCTTGGTTTAGTGATGTGATTTGGCGTTTGCTTGCTTGGTGTGTCGTTTTTGGTTTTGTTGGCACTGACGGGCGATTTAGGATTTAGAGTTCTCTTCTTTCTCTCTTTCTCTCTATTTTCTCCCTCCGAGCTCCTACTCTCACTGTCTTCCTCGAGGACGAGGAAGGGTTCAGCTTGGGGGATTTTGACGTGCGTTTATATTTCATATAGTCACACACGTATTTCTCTGTGTTTTTCCGCTATTTTCCGTTGTCTCGTATCCGTTTTCTCGTATTTTCTTGTTTTCTTTCATTTTTCCGTGTTTTTGTGTGTTTGCAGGAGTTTGCCGGTGTAGGGGACATAAAATGACGATCTCATGAGTCTCCGGAGCAACGGGAGGAGTCACGCGTGATTCAAGGGGTCAAACAACGAAGATCGCCATCTTTCAGCCCCCCACCCGATCGGTTGGATAGGCCAAACGATCGGGTGATGCACGCGTGCACGACCCGGTCAGCCGCTGAAGCAACGAAAGTGTTAACCGACCAGGTCGCCGACCGGTTCAACCCGACTGTTCTCTCTGGAAATTGGAGCTGAAACTCAACCGATCGGGTGAAGATCACCTGATCGGTTCACCTGTAGCCGTTTCCCCGAAGAAGATGACCCGGAGAGCTCACCCGACGACCGGCAGACCGTGCCAAAACTTTCAAAGTCTCTGTCTTTTTGGGCAACAATTCCAACCGATCGGTTTATTTATCAACCGATCGGTTCACCCTACGACGCTCAAGATCCAAACGACGAGCAGCTTCTGCCAACCGACCGTGTCACTTGATCGGGTGAAATTTTGAAGATTGCTGCCGAAGTTCGCAGCAGGTCACCCGATCGGGTGATTCTTCACCCGATCGGGTGATGTCGTTTTCTATTTATAGAAACCTAGGTTTCCAGAAAACGGGGAGTTGTTATTTTTGCTGTTTTTTCTCTCTCTTGACGGCTGTAATTTTCTAGATATTTGTAAGTTGTCTGATCCTTACCGAACTTTAATATAGTGTTATTTGCATTGCTCTTACTACTTTTCAATCGCCTGATCATGCTTTTAACGGTCGATTTTCATTTAGATTGCTTTTTAGTAAATATGTGTGAGTAGTTCCCAAATCTGGGATTTTGGTGGAAACCCCTTCGCGGGTTCTCCCCGATGCGTCAATAGGACTAGGAAATCGATAGGGATTAGGAATCTATCGGTTACACAGGGTGTTTCATTGTCATCGGTGGGAAAAAGACCGCCTTTGACTGTCGGGCCAAGGGGGAATAAACTTGGCGGTTGACTCCCTAGCCATAGCTCACGCCCTTAGCATAGACATCGAATCCTAGCGCGCGGGAGCGGCAGGATGAGATGTTGGGAGTTATCGTTGCGAGCTCAGTGCTCCCAGAGTCGGTTAATGTTAATGGACATGTGAATGCCCACTGATCGAACCCGGGTAGTCCGGTGTATCATCCTGGGCATCGACCGGAATATCGGGCCCATGGGACGCCGGTATCACTCTTAGAGGCAACGTCTCACCATTAGACCCTAATTCCGATCGTTATCCTACCCGTAGGCCGTATTGGCGAGAATCACACGATAGGGTGGAAACAGAAGTCCCGGGTTTCCCTTTATATCATTTATCCCTAGCATTCTATTTTCTGTGACAAACCATCATCCGATTCGGGCTAGCTCACCCATGGGGTGAATCCGATCCTTTCTGACACGAGCACAACCACGCCTCCCTGAGTATGACCCCCAAGCCACACTACAACACCGTGCGCTTGCGGTTATAAATATTTAAATCTCACGCCCCCAATCATATATTGCACACTTTCATGCAACACCCAAACGCGGGGGACATCACGCATGTGCCTCGAGGCACGCACTGCAGTGGTGTGCACAGGTGGCCCACACGCAGCCTAAGGCTGCGTGACTTTTGGCGGCTGGCTTTTGTGTGAATTGTGTAGCCTTGAGCTGATCTTTGGACGATTTGTTGAGGGGTCAAACGGACTCGGATTGACTCGTTGTTTTTTCCTACGCATTCACCGTTCAGCTCTCTTCGATTTGATAGCTTGTATCAAATGTGAATCTCGACGGTGAGGGAGTTAAAATTCATGGAAATAAGGCCTTTATGAAAGACAAACTAACTTGAATTATTAACTCCAAATAGTTAGTCCCACATCGGAAGTGGAGTAAATGGGAAGGGTCTACCGCCTATATAAATATGGGTCTCCACCTTCCTCTAAACTCGTCCCAAGCTCTAAATCTGAGTGGCTCCCAAAAGTTTGGAGCACGCTCGGATCTAAGCTTAAATTAAATATTTCCTTCTCTACTTAAATTTCTGCCTTGCTCCTGAAGGGCTCTAGCAAAGCCACGAAGGGGCTCGGATCGGATCCGAAGTCTTGACGGAGGATCCACTCAAGTGAAACTTTCTTCAGCGCGTGGTTGGCACAGTGATAAGGGGGTTGCTCGCCTCGGGACGCGGTGCAATTCGGCTCGAGATCAGGAGTGGCTCACGAAGCGGTTCAGCTCGGGATAGAGAGCGGTTGTGGATGCAGTTCAATACACCTTGCCGGTGCAAGCAAGGTTCCGGGTATGTAGTTTAATTTCTTTCTTTTAATATTTTGCAATAGGTTAGATCCTTCTTGGGGTGGTCAGACCTACCTCAAGTTGGCAGAGATCCTGCTAGGGTCTTGAATCCTTAGGGTTTTGTTAAATAGTTTAACGAGTTTTCTTTTTGCTGCTTTCATTTTTCTTATATCGTTCGTCCAACGTAGGATGTGCATAGAGATTTGTGCCCTGAGGGTCCTTAAAAACCCAACAGCTTCTTCCGTCTTTGAAGGCCAATCTACGATTCGTCCTCTGCGATTCAATGGCACGAATTTTAGCTATTGGAAGTGCTAGATGGAGACGTTCCTTATGAGTGCTTCTCTATGGAGAATCCTCCACAAGGAATACGTAAAGCCTACGGAAGAGGACTTCAACAAATGGACTCCCGTCGAGAAGTCCGCAGAGGTGAACAATGCCAAAGCAATGAATGCTCTTCATTGTGCTTTGGAGCTTGATGAGTTCAATAAGATATGCACATGTAAGAGTTCATGTCACGCCTCGCTTCCCAAGACTACGGAGGTGAGGCGTGACTAAGGCTCGCTTGGGCCGGAACTTTGAAGCTCGGACCCAATAAGCGTCTGTAGGGGTACCATTTAAAAAAATTTTAGGTTCTTGCATATATATAATCCAGAACAACAAAAGTACTGAAAGAAAAGATTGCATTCATTAATTATAAGAGATAATATCCAGAGAGTACGAAAGTCTAATAAGGGAAGCATAAGCATGGCTGCAACGCAGAAAAGGAAGCTAATGGTGATACGCACCCAACCTAAAACAGAAAGAAAAATGGTGCTACGCACCCAAACTAAAAAGTAGTAACCTCTGGGAGTCTGGAACGGTGGGGAACGTCAAAGTCTGGTCTCGTCAGGTACTACCTCCCGGTTGACGTCCTCGGCTCCACGTACTCCGGTAAGTCTGCCTCGTCCACAAACTCTGGCTCGACACCTGACGTACAACACCCAAGAGAAAAGGAACTGTACGCCAGGTAAAGTCTACACAGAAAATGTTAGACTCTACTGCAAGTGTATTTTAATTTAAACAACAGTTTACTGGTAAATTAACATGCTGGGGTTATAACATGGTATTAATAGAAAGTTAACGGAGCAGGAAAAGTAAACACGATACGCTATAGCCGTAGCGTGAGCTACCGGCTACGGGACTAACCTAAAATGGACGAGACAAGATGGGACAAGACAAGACGGGACAAGACACGTGTGACTCGAAGGGTTCACGCCTTACGGTTCGATGGGGATCAGACCCTCTCCCCGTGTGCATGCTCAACCCTACCCTAACCCAAGTGCTCAGGACAAGAAGGTACATTGATCACTCTTGCTGGGAGAGCATCCGAAACGCCCGAAGGCTTTTTGTATGACAGGGATCACTCTCGCATGGAGAGCATCCGAAATGCCTGGAGGCTTTTTGTATAACAGGGATCACTCTCGTGTGGAGAGCATCCGAAACGCCCGGAGGCTTTTTTGTATAACCTGGATCACTCTCGCGTGGAGAGCATCCGAAACGCCCGGAGGCTTTTGTGTAACAGGGATCACTCTCACGTGGAGAGCATCAGAAATGCCCGGAGGCTTTTGAGTAACAGGGCACGACATGACACACAAGGAATTGTTATTCTAGGGGGGTCCACACGCACGCACACACAGGAAAATCCCTAAGGTGTCAATTGTTGTTGTTGTTGCGCTCAGCCTTCGTCGTCAAGTCTAAGCTGTCAAGGGGTGTCCCGGACGCTATCATTTCACGTCCGATTCTCTTTGTTCACATTTTAACAGTTCTAAAAGTCTAAGGCCTAAACACGGCCGAAGGTACAAGTGAGTACACTTGCCTGCAGTGGCGAGTGCGTCGTCCGTCCGGAGCGTCACGTACAAGCGTCGCATCTGTGGTAGTCCGTCTGAAACAGGGTCGCAGCGATGGTGTCAGGTCGTGTTTTTCATCAATCCTATTAGGGTTTGTTTCTAAAATTGACGGGGCTATCCTAACAGTCAAAAAGTCACGTTTTGATGTTTTGTTCAGTCTAGATCGACGTCTACCCTATGTGCACAGAAAATTTGTCCGTTCGTCGATCTTTCCTACGGTGGGCAACGTTTTACAGATGCTGAAATTAACTTTAGTTCATGTTGATCAATTTTAGATTGGGTTTTGATGAATTCAGTGTGGGTTTTACTACTCGTTAGGGAAACCAACCTCGTGACGTCGTCTAACAAGCGGAAGTCGGGTCTGAATGACGAAGCGTTGGCGTCATCTGGAACTCCTCGGCCATGAGTAGCACAGCAAGGTACCTCTGGACATCGAGGTTGTGGCGCAAAATCAACGAGCTAATAGTGATCCTCCTCCCGTTGCGAGTAGCACAACGGATCTTCACGATAACGACGACGTCAGTTAAAACACATGCGTGTGGCAACGCACGTGAACTCCGAGAGTCCAATGGGGCTGTCGGTAGATGAAGTAAGACCAGTGTATGATGCTTGGCCTGGTAGGTGGCCGACGGCGTAAGCGTACGGTGGTGGGTCACCGTGAGAAGCTGGAGAGGACAGACTCGCGCAACTTTCGTTGTCGCACATATCAGCGGAATTCCAGCGATGAAGAGCGACAACGGGAAATTGCAAAAATGAAAGGACTTCAAGACGATGACAATGTTGGTGGAATTGATGCTGGGGGTGGTCGGAGGTGGTTGTGAGCCGGCGTTGAAGTTCAGCTTCCAGATCTGTCAAAAACAGCCGATACGGCGTGTTCCGACGAGGATTCCTGGAGCTAAGGTGGGCTATGAGCGTGAGGGAAGTTGCAGAGCAGAGAGGGGTCAAAGAGAAACAAAGTGGCAGGGGTGGTGGTCGGCGATGGCGGTGGCCGGCGGTTGGCCGTGAGCAAGATGGCCAGCGGGTCTGATCTGGAGTTCTTGCGGCTATGGGGGTTTTAGAGAGAGAAAATGGAGGAGAGAGAAAGGGTGCCGGAGGGGAGAGGTGGCCGGCGGCCAGGGGAGGTCGGGGGCGAGGTTAGGTGGCCAGATAAGGAGAAGAAAACGCAGCTAGGATGGGTTTGCGTGAGATGTTTTTGCGGCTAGGGGTTGTTTCCTTAAAATGAAGAAGGGTTTTGCTATTTATGTTTGGGTTTTTGGCTAAATGTGTGAGAGAGAGATAGAGATAGGGAGAGTGGAGATAGGGGTATGGAGAGTGTGAATAGTGGCTGTAACTTATTGCCATGATACATGGGAGAAAAATTTGGGATTTGATTAGTTTTGAATTTCAAATTGATTAGCGACTAATTAACGGTTGAAAATTGATTAGGGGATATCTTCCACTACGGGCATCGAAAAAATAATCCGAAAATACCGGGACGATCATGGAAACGAGAAGTACAAGGCTACGGGGTCCGATCACGTGCTACACCTACCAGAAATTACGTTCATTGCTGAGAAATTACCAGAAATTGAGTATTGGTGCCAAAAGACCAAAACGCCCTTCCATTCAATGCTGTTTTGCGAGTAAACGAGCCGTGAAATGACATTCCCAAAAATTACTATAAAATTCTACACTTCCATACGGTCACAACATCATATCACATCGTATATACCGAAACAAAGAAAGTGCCAAATAAAATACGTGCACGAAAAACTACGTGCACGCAGAAACTCATAAGGTCGGAAAGCGACCGTTACATTCTACCTACCTTAGAAATGATTCCGTCCTCAGAATCACTTATAATAATAATAATAATATCGATATAACCTTATACCCGCAACTCTCATATCTACACATAGTGATCACTAATCCTATAACTTCAAACAAGGTTTCCCAAATAATCCATCATAACTCGTCTCTCCACTGGCTAATGCTACAACTAGAATCACACCCTGGCACTTAACTATAAATCCACACTATCGTCCACCGGTCATCAATCATCTCTCCCCCAATACATTCTCCACCATATTAATTCATAATTTATACTCCGTAATCCCTGAACCATCAAACTACATCTATCATTAACCCTATCATCTAATCTCCTAACCATACAAAATTCGTCTACCTAACCATCCATTCATCTTAACATGTCGCGCTATCTCCAATGTCTCCTCACCCCCAACTTGATAATTAAGTCTTGATTCTTTAAATGCTATACTCATTCTCATCATCACCCTAACTTATACTATACCTTCCTAGCTACTCCTATCTACCACTCGTCCAAATTTCAGGTCAAAAATGTTCTCATCTTCCTGCATATAATTTCATCCAACCAGAATTCTCCATTGAGTCCGTCACACATCGGTATTATAAATAAGTCTTGGACACCTCATTCTTTTCATCCTAAGAAATCTAATCTAATATCCTTGTGTTCCAAAATCAATTAATCATCGCTACGGCCTATCTCACCTCACTCTAAGCCTACCCGCAAACATAATCCTATAGCAATAATAACCAATTGTAATAATACATCAATAATGAAAATAACACTTCAAAGAGGGAAGAAGAGGAAAGAAATTTTAAGGCCAAAGACATATTTTAAAAATGACATGTAGGAAAACGTGTGGAGTTGTGATAATGGATGAGGGGAGATCGGGGTTGTGATCTTGTGTGCTAGTTTCAAAAACTTTAAGGATTTGGTTTAAAAGGAAACCAAAGTTTGATACAGTCACATGCAGCCAACGATAAGCTATACTATAATACGAAAGACTAAGTCTAAGGAATTGTCTGCTATGACGCTATTCACACCTACATGAATACCATCATTCCGACAACTCATACCTATATCACGTATAACACTGAGTATACCACATGACACAAGGGACAAACATTAAGATCCTAAAGGTAACACACGCATACAGGTCCACACACTCTACCTATAAACATGCACCACGACGACATCACAAACCAAAGGGTCCACTACTAAACTAGAGATGACACATGCAGCTACGATCACTAAAGTCTACACAACAGAAAGGAAGCCGAAACCAAAAGTGTACCGAAATAAGATTGGAAGGAACGCGTTCAAATAATGCGAGATAAAGAGATAGATGGTTGGATGGGACAAAAATATTGCTCAAAATAATTAAATAGATGAAAGAAGAATTACGAGTTAAATATGGTATCACATACTTTTATACTTATAAAAATATGTAGAAAAAGTAAGCAGATGGTAAAATTATTACAATTCGGAAAAAGAGTTAGATGAAGGAAATAAAAGTAGGGTGCGGTAGCGATTGTTTCGAAAATGAAAATAGGTTTATACAAAGATTTTTGAAATGTGAGCACGATGAACATAGAACCGATAAAAAAAATTTGAAGTTCTCTTTAGTTTAGAAAGTGTTCTAAAAGTACGTACGGTAAGCGGTTGAAATAAATTTCGTAGTTTAGAAAAAGAATAATATATTTATTGAATTTTCAAAATGGTAACAATGTTTTAAAACTGAAATACAAAAGATACCGGTTAGAAATAATTACGAGGTATTAACTAAAAATTCGACCAAGAAGGTTTCAAAATCCATGAAACAATTTTAACTCAAACGAAAAGCGAGAAATTCAAATACATGTAATAAGAGGGTTTCAAAGAAGTTAAACTGAGCGATTAATTTAATAATGAATTTCGACAATACTTTTAAAGGAAGCAGGACTTGCAATGGGGGAAAGCTTCGAAGGATTTACGATAATCGTCATGAAACGATCACATGAATCGAGGCAAGGAAAATGATTGTATGACGAATATACCTAAAATAGGATTCATGAAAAGCTACGATGGAAATCTATGGCCGATAACACAGAAGTGTAATGATAAGGAAGATGCTAGAAGTCAGGGGTTCTAATTATCGGGCCGTCTAAAGATCAGGAAAACTCAGCACTAAGTCTTCCTAATGAGCTAGAATGTAATCAGGATCTCAGGGAAAGGTTCCTAAGAGAATCAAGGTTACGTTCTGCCGGGCCCGAAGTCGATGGACCCGAGTGAACGACTAAAAGACGGGCTCTAGAAATCTAACACGGTCAGAGTCAAGTGGTGGCTACTAAGGTATCCTAAGATGTGTATGACTAAATAATAACCAAGGCGCCTGACTATCAAACCTGGATGTCTATCTAAGTCTTCCTACCTAATTTAGACTTGTACATGTATATTAAATGAATGCGGTACTCTTATTGTTCCGAACTTTTTGCTTGACCTGCATGGGCCACCACTAAAATCTGTCACGCCCCGCTTCCCAAAACTACGGAGGCGAGGCATGACAAAGGCCTGCTTAGGCCGGAGCTGTGAAGCTCGGACCCAATAAGCGTCTGTAGGGGTACCATTTTAAAATTTTTCAGGTTCTTGCATATATATAATCCGGAACAACAAAAGTACTGAAAGAAAAGATTGCATTCATTAATTATAAGAGATAATATCCAGAGAGTACGAAAGTCTAATATGGGAAGCCTAAGCATGGCTGCAACGCAGAAAAGGAAGCTAATGGTGCTACACACCCAACCTAAAACAGAAAGCAAAATGGTGCTACGCACCCAAACTAAAAAGTAGTAACCTCTGGGAGTTCGCAATGGTGGGGAACGTCAAAGTCTGGTCTCGTCAGGTACATCCTCCCGGTCGACGTCCTCGGCTCCACGTACTCTGGTAAGTCTGCCTCGTCCACGAACTCCGGCTCGACACCTGACGTACAACACCCAAGAGAAAAGGAACTGTACGTCAGGTAAGGTCTACACAGAAAATGTTAGACTCTACTGCAAGTGTATTTTAATCTAAACAATAGTTTACTGGTTGATTAACATGCTGTGGTTATAACATGGTTTTAACAGAAAGTTAACGGAGCAGGAAAAGTAAACACGACATGCTGTAGCCATAGCGTGAGCAACCGGCTACGGGACTAACCTAAAAGGGACGAGACAAGACGGGACAAGACAAGACGGGACAAGACACGTGTGACTCGAAGGGTTCACGCCTTACGGTTCGATGGGGATCAGACCCTCTCCCCATATGCACGATCAACCTACCCCAACCCAAGTGCTCAAGACAAGAAGGTACATGGATCACTCTCGCTGGGAGAGCATCCGAAACGCCCGGAGGCTTTTTGCATAATAAGGATCATTCTCGCGTGGAGAGCATCCGAAACGTCTGCAGGCTTTTTGTATAACACGGATCACTCTCGCGTGGAGAGCATCCGAAACTCCCGGAGGCTTTTGTGTAACAGGGATCACTCTCACGTGGAGAGCATCCGAAATGCCCCAGAGGCTTTTGAGTAACAGGGCACAACATGACACGCAAGGAATTGTTATTCTAGGGGGTCCACATGCACGCACACACAGGAAAAACCCTAAGGTGTCAATTGTTGTTGTTGTTGCGCTCAGACTTCGTCGTCAAGTCTAAGCTATCAAGGGGTGTCCCGGACGCTATCATTTCACGTCTGGTTCTTTTTGTTCATATTTTAACAGTTCTAAAAGTTTAAGGCCTAAACACGGTCGAAGGTACAAGTGAGTACACTTGCCTGCGGTGGCGAGTGCGTCGTCCGTCCGGAGCGTCCCATCCAAGTGTCGCGTCTGCGGTAGTCCGTCTGAAACAGGGTCACGGCGACGGTGTCAGGTCGTGTTTTTCATCAATCCTATTAGGGTTTGTTTCTAAAATTGGCGGGGCTACCCTAATAGTCAAAAAGTCACGTTTTGATGTTTTGTTCAGTCTAGATCGACGTCTACCCTATGTGCACAGAAAATTTGTCCGTTCGTCAATCTTTCCTACGGTGGGCAACGTTTAACAGATGCTGAAATTAACTTTAGTTCATGTTGATCAATTTTAGATTGGGTTTTGATGAACTACAGTGTGGGTTTTACTACTCGTTAGGGAAACCTGTTGAGTATTGGACTCCCCGGATTTGGTTTTGGATGATGAGCAAACATAAATAAATCGTGAACTAATACTTTGTGAGCGCAGTTATGGAGATCGTCGCCAAATTCACGTGAACATCCAAAGCGACGTCTCAAGACTTCTCAAAGCATGTATTCATATGCCTAAAGCTTCGTTGAAGCTTTTGGACCAACTTTGAAGTCATGAAGATTCGATCGAAGCTTTTGAAGACGGTTTGTCTAGATTTATATTTAGTCTTCTAGCTTTGTTCTTTAGAATGTTAAGCCTTGAGTAGGTAATATCATTTGATCTTCATATCGCTCCTATCTTAGAGCTAGGATCTTGGTAGAAGTCCATTCAAACTTTCCCGAAGCATCGCGCTTCGATTCAGGACTTCTTGTGCATGTTAGTTGGTTCAAGAAGAAGAACCAACCGACTAGATGGTGATCTAGTCGGTCAGAAAAGCTTCTTGGACGGGCTAGTTTGTTTTCTAAATTTCATGCACTTTACTGTTTACAGTTAGTCGGTCTACGTTGACTCACCGACCGACTAGTTTGTGAACTAGTCGGTCAGTGATGCTTCTGTGACCGACTAGTTGAGCTTTATTGTACATGCCTATTTTTTCCTGATCTACTGTTTATCGTTAGTCGGTCTAAGAATATTTGGTGACCGACTAGTTGATGAACTAGTCGGTCAACATTTGTTCTTGGACTGACTAAATCACATTGTATTCAGACTAATTGTTTTCTACTCTTAGTCGGTCTAAGTTTACTGACCGACCGACTAGTTGATAAACTAGTCGGTCAGAAAGTCTTCTTGGACCGACTAGTTTTCTAGGTCTGAAATTTCATCTGATCACTATTCACACTTAGTCGGTTTATGATGTCTCAACCGACCGACTAGTTGATGAACTAGTCAGTCAGTGTTTGTTCTTTGACCGACTAGTTGCTTCAGATTTCCAACCGTTGGGAGTTGACCTAGCTCGATTTTGTGGGACCCTATAAATACAAAGCTTGGTCGTTCTCTCAAGGTTAGAGCTGCTATTGAGAGCCTTATTCAGATTGAAAGAGTTAGAGATTAAAACTCATTTCCAAAGCTCTCTTCCTCACAAGAAATCATTCTCTCCCTCATTTGAGATCTAGAATCCATCTTGAGAGAACTTTGTTCTTGTTGAGCCATCCAAGCTATTGCTTGATTCAAGTCTCCTACTCATTCCTAGGCACCCATTGCTGCTCATATTGGTGGTGCTAGGTCTTGGTGACTTCTCCTTCCTCAAATCCCTCCTTGCCCTAATTTGGTAAGAATACTCAAGGTATAGGGTTTGTGGTAAGGTGTTGTTTATTTCATATAAACTCATTTATTGCTATTGATTCTCTCGGTTGTGAGAGAAGGTTGTGATCCCGGGTTGTGGAATTCACTATTGCTATTGATTGTATGATTTGATCTTGTGAAGGTTTTTCACAAGGTATTCATAGTGGAAATCTTGGGTTAGGGTTTCTAACCTAAGTATCCGGAGGGGATCCGGGTGTTTTGGGACGTAGGATCACCGGGAACAAGTCGGGGAGACTTGGGTGGATCCGAACCCATTATATCAATTGTTTGCATGGAATATTTGTTGTTGTCAATTTTAGCTTCCGCATTTGTTGGTAGTAGTTTGCACGATAATTAGGAATTATACTCCTTGTTATTTTAAAGTACTATTCACCCCCCCTATAGTACTTGTGCAGTAGCTTTCAGGGCATTACATTTGGTATCAGAGCCAAGTCTATAGCTATGTCTGCCAACGACAACAAGACCGTTCATCCACCTTCCGACTATAGCACCTTTAGGAACCGTGAAGGAGCATCTTCGGTGATAGAAGGACATTCCTCGACGAGGCCTCCATTCTTCAACGGTACCAACTACGGGTACTGGAAATGCCGGATGGAAACATTCCTCCGGAGTGCTTCACTATGGAGGGCCACGATAAAGGAATACGTCGAGCCCACCGAAGAGGATTTCGAGAAGTGGACTCCCGCGGAGATCGCCGCGGAGATAAGCAATGCCAAGACAATGAACGCCTTGAAATGTGCTTTGGAGCCCGAGGACTTCAACAAGATATGCACATGTAAGAGTGCATATCAAATATGGAACTCCCTCCTCATATTGCATGAAGGGACAAGTAGGGTAAGAGACTCTAAACTCGTTGTAGTTAATAGAGATTACGAGTTGTTTCATATGCTACAGGGTGAGAAGATGAAGGAGTACTATGCTCGCTTCGTCGACATCACAAACGAGTTGGAGGCTCTCGGTAAAACCTACACCCAAAAGGAGAAAGTCTCGAAGATCATCGATGGACTTCCTTCTAGTTGGGAGAAACGGACCTTCGCCATCGAGGAAGGTAATGACATGACAACCTATACCGTTGTTCAACTAATGGGTACCTTAATGTCGTACGAGGTACGCAAAGATAGCAAGTTGAAGTTGCAGGACAAGGTGAAGTCCTACCTAAAGCAAGACGAGCCAAAGAAAAAGGCCATTGCTTTCAAGGCCGCTCCATCAACTACCACCTCAACCGATGATGAGAACTCGGAAGACGAGTTGGACTTGGAGTCCATGGCACTCATGGCAAAGAAGTTCAACCGGTTCTTCCGGAAAGGTAACTATAAGAACAAAGCTAAATTTGGTTCTTCTAACGCCCACTCTCCTTTGTGTTTCAAATGCAACAAGCCAGGACACATGAAAGTGGAGTGTCCTCTAAACAAGCAAAAGGAGAAGTGGAAGGCACCGAAATTCGACAAGTCCAAGAAGTACAAAAAGGGGTACAAAAAGGGACTTGTCAGAGCAACATTCACCGACTCCGAGAATTCCTCAAGCGGAGAGTCAGACGATGAGCAAGTGGAGCAAGTGCACATGTGCTTCATTGCGAGAGAGGAGCATGATCAAGGATCCTCCTCCTCCGATGATAGCGACAACGAAGGCGATGAGGTAACGATGGATGACCTTAGAAATGCTAATGAGCAATTATGGTCTAAATACTCTAAGTTAGTAAATATGTATACTAAAGTAAAAGATGATTTAGCTAGCATCCAAACCTCGCCTAAAACTATCATCACCAACAACGACACCGTTGTTGAAGAGTTGAGGAATGAGATTGTAAATCTCAAGTCTCAACTTGAACATGTTAGCATTGAAGATTCGGAGGAACACAAGATAGCGGATTTGATTTCTCAAAACTCGACTTTGAGTATTGAGAATGAAAATCTCAAATCTCATGTTTATGTGCTCACATCGCAAGTATCCACTTTGGATGCTTCTATGCGCTCTCTTAACGAGAAATATGAGTGCACATTGGGCCGAATCAATGAATTCACTAAGGGTAAGGGCCATTTGGATAATATCCTAAATGACTTACTTCCGGCCAAACTTCAATTAGATTATTATTATCTTTTGCATGCCATAAAAATTTCAAACTGTTTCAAATGGATGTAAAAAGTGCATTTTTAAACGGAGATGTCGTTGAGGAAGTTTATGTTTCTCAACCTCCGGGCTTTATTAATGAAAAATTTCCAAATCATGTTTTTAAATTAAAGAAAGCACTTTACGGTTTGAGACAAGCTCCTCGAGCTTGGTATGATCGCCTAAAGAATTTTCTTTTGGATTTGAATTTTAAAATGGGAGAAGCCGATTCTACACTTTTTGTTAAGCATTCGAATAATGATATACTTTTAGTTCAAATTTATGTTGATGATATCATTTTCGGTGCTACTAACTTCGCTCTTTGCGAAGAGTTTTCTAATGTGATGAAGGATCAATTTGAGATGAGCCACATGGGTGAGCTCAAGTATTTCTTAGGTCTCCAAATTCGCCAAATGGACGATGCAATCTTCATCCACCAAACGAAGTATACGGTGGAGTTGCTTAAGCGATTTGGAATGGAGAATGCCTCCGGAAAGAAGACTCCAATGAGCACGACTACGCATCTTGATAAGGATACGAGCGGTAAGGATGTAGACATTCATCTATATCGAGGTATGATTGGTAGTTTACTATATCTTACCGCAAGTAGGCCCGACATTATGTTTGTCGTATGTGTATGTGCTCGTTATCAGTCTCAACCTAAGGAGTCACACTTAGTAGCGGTAAAACGTATTTTCCGTTATTTAAGTTATACACTTGATTTTGGATTACTTTATCCAAAATCTAGCACATATGAGTTAATCTCATATAGTGACACAGATTATGCGGGATGCAAATCCGACAGGAAAAGTACTAGTGGCACTTGCCATTTTATAGGAAATTCTCTTGTCTCTTGGTTTTCCAAGAAGCAGAATTCCGTATCACTTTCAACCACCGAGGCAGAATACATTACCGCCGGTGCCACGTGTGCTCAAGTTCTTTGGATGAGACACACACTTAAAGACTTTGGTATAAACTGTGATACTTGCCCTATCATGGTGGACAACCAAAGTGCAATTTGTCTCTCCAAGAACCCGGTACACCATTCCCGTTCGAAACACATAGATGTCCGACACCATTTCTTAGATGATCATGTTGCTAAAAAGGACATCATATTAGTGTACGTTGAAACCCAGAAGCAAATCGCCGATATTTTCACGAAACCCCTAAAGGAGGACTCCTTTGTGCGGTTACGTCGAGAATTGGGGATTATGGGAGAATCCGAGATATAGGATTCATTTTTTATTCAATAATCTTGCATGCTATTCTATTTCGCTATATTTGTTCATGATAGACTTATTGGATTTTTCCGGGATTTTTGTGAATTTTTGGAATTTATGCTCGAATCTACTCTTGAACGTCGTATTTAAGTTTTTCGATGATTAATGGGGTAGTATGATGATTTTTGAGAGTTGAACGATGTTTCGTCCAAGTGCGATTGGGAGAGAACTCAAAATTTCGTATTCTAAAATTTTTGGACTCATCTAGTCAGTTTCAGTTCATCAACCAACCGACTAGATGCACATCTAGTCGGTCAGCTAATGAACTCAGACCGACTAGTTCAAGCTTATAATTTTCCTTTGCTACTGGCTTCATTTAGTCGGTCCACGTTCACCTACCGACCGACTAGAATGAAACCTAGTCGGTCAGTACTTGAACTTTGACCGACTAACTCTAGCCCTAAAAACTTTGTCTGGCGGCTGTTTCCATTTAGTCGGTTCAAGCTCATTTTCCGACCGACTAGATCGTCATCTAGTCGGTCAGTGCTTGAACTGTGACCGACTAAGTGCTCAGGGACAGTCTTGTCTTTTCACATTTCGACCGACTTAAACACGTTTCTAATCGATTCTTTTTCGATTTAGTCAGTTTCTACTCTCTCCTCTCCAGCTAAAAACCCCCGACCCCCGATCAGTCTCTTCGTCTTCCTCCGTCAATTCCACCGTCCGATCGCCGTTTTCCGACCATCAACGGCCGTCGATCTTCCTCCTAGGGTATCCCTCCTCTCCTCTCTTGCATCTAGGGTTCTATTCTAGGTCGATTTTACTTCCTAGGGTTTGGTTTCAAGCTTATTTCAATTTCGGCTTTAGGGTTTCGCATCTAGGGTTCATCGATCTCGTTCTTGAGTTGCTTGATCTCGTTTTGTCATACTTATGGCAAAGACGAGAATACCAATCACTCCCTCTGGCCCATCCCATATGACTGTTGAGCAACACTCTAGGGATCCATCGAAACCCAAACGCCGTTCTAAAACAACCCAACCTTCATCGTCTTCGCCTCCTCTGAAGAAGCAGAGGACGGCGACCGCCAAACCCAGTAGACGTTCCCAGTCTAGGAAGCCTATACTCCATACCCCCACTACACCTTCAGATTCAGACAATGAATTTAGACCTAAGGATGAGCCTAGCCGTAAGGAACCCACTCCTCCACCTCATCCTAGGACTCGACAGCCTAAGGGAAAGGCCCCGATGCCAGCAGGTGGTGTCGATATATCGTTGTGTCTCGACGACCCTTTTTGTCTCGCGGCTTACAACCGTATTGAGCACTGCCCGCTGTTATTGGAGCACTTTGTTCAGTTTTCCGACTTCCTTGGCTTAGCAGATCTCCTATCCTATAGTGGGCTCCTAGACTACCATCGCTTTGACCCTAAGGCAAACCCTCGACCCTATCCTCGCCTGGTCAAACTTTTCTATGCAAATCGTACCCGGGGTCAGTACGATGAGACCAACACCATCGAGACTACTGTCTTGGGGACTCCTATAGTCCTCACGGTAGCAATCTTGGGGGAGTTGCTTGGTTGTTCGTCGTCTGGTCTCCTCCCGTCTGATATTTCAGTTGATGATATCTCTTCTTTGGATCAGTCCGTTCTTGCCGATATCTTCCATGTGATCCCTCCAGCTTTCATTGGTGTCCCATCGAAGTCATTTAAACCGAATGCTTGGGTGCTAAATCTTATCCTGAAGTCGTGCTTACTTCCAAAGTATGGCTCATCTTCTCTGCCATCCCAGCCTTTCCTAAAGTTGATTTACGCTCTTTTCTTGGGTTGCGAGATTAACTGGGCTCGCATTTTACTCGATAAGATGGACTCTTTCGAGTGTATTCGCAAGACCACGAAATCTGCGCATATCCCTTATCCTTGTCTGTTGACTTTGGTGTTTCGTCATTTCCACGTGCCTTTGCCTCCTGACGATGAGCGTCCACTTGGTCCTCCCCTGAACGCGAGGCCGTAAAGAAATCTCTTACGGCACTCCGTCACGTGCAGAGGACGACTCCTTCTGCTTCTTAGGGCACCTCTTCTGCAGCTACTGCTCCTAGACCTCCCACCACACTTGATGATCTCGCTCGTTCTGTTCGTCGTCTCGAGTCTCGGTATGCTCGTACCGAGGAGATTTTGTGTCGTATTGCTCGTGTTATTGGTGTTGAGGTCCCTCCTCCAGTTTCTGAGGATGAGGAGATGGATGATGAGGAGCTCGATGAGCTCGTTGATTCTCTTGCTCGTGGCACTGCAGCCACTGCTGTTGCTGCTACCACATCCGTTGCTGGAGTTGGCACTTCTTCTGGTGCTCCAGAGTCTTCTGCTCCAGTGGTTGAGTCTTCTACTGCTCCATAGACGTCTGCTCCAGTTGACGTTCCTGTTGCTGCCTCTGCCGTTGAGCCTGCTGTTGATGTTTCTACTCCTGCCCCGACGATTGCTTCTGTTGACACACCAGTCCTCCCAGCAGAGCCTGAGTCCACTCCTTCGACTGGACCTACGGAGACTGCTGATCCTACCACTCCTTCTTGAGAGTCTGTTTGGAGGACTCTCCGATGCTCCTTGGATGATTTATCTTTTAGAGAGAGTTTTTGGGTTAGGACAGGGTTCGTGGTGTTTTTGATATATTTTGGATGTTTTTGATGCTTGATGTCGATGTTGTATCATTTTTTGATGTATGTTAATGATGTTGATGTCGATGATGGATTCTGACATTTTGATGTAGTCAGTTTACTTTGTGCCTTTGATTGTATGGAGTCGATGTATCTTTTGGTTGTACTCATGATGCTTCATATATATATATATACATCGTTGCTCTCTTTTACTTCGTTGTGCACATTTTACATTCGTTTTAATGTCTATGATATTCGATTTCGTCGCTCGACGATGATAACTTGGTTAAAAAGAATTTATTTCTATGAAAACATAGAATTGTTTTCCATGCACTAATTTAACCAAAATGTTGAGATTGGAGAGCACGTTCCTTTACTCAATAAGTGAATTATATTTGGTATTTTGATGATTTCATTTTTCGCTTTTGGATAATGGTCAATTTGGCACACCTTGATTCTCTTCATGTATTTTTTCTCCTTGGTGTCTTTTGGACCATCGTCGTATTCTTCGACTCCCGATGTTGGATTTTCTTTAGCCTAGTTGTTGTCGTTGTATGCCCCCCCACTCTTTTTGGATAATGCCAAAGGGGGAGAGATAGTAATAATGACAAGGAAAAAATGAAAATTTAACTCTATTGTCCATGAATCTAATTTATTATGTTAGATTCAGGGGGAGTGAAGATATAAAAATGGATTACGATCCTAAATTTCAATAATTGGATCATGTTTTATACCTCTCACTTCTGCTTGATGCGTATTATATTTATTCAATTTGGAATTAACGTGTCATCAATGCAGGGGGAGTAAGTATTTTACATTTGAATCATTATTTTTGATTATTATTTATGTTGGTTTGTCATCACCAAAAAGGGGGAGAATGTTGAGTATTGGACTCCCCGGATTTGGTTTTGGATGATGAGCAAACATAAATAAATCGTGAACTAACACTTTGTGAGCGCAGTTATGGAGATCGTCGCCAAATTCACGTGAACATCCAAAGCGACGTCTCAAGACTTCTCAAAGCACGTATTCATATGCCTAAAGCTTCGTTGAAGCTTTTGGACCAACTTTGAAGTCATGAAGATTCGATCGAAGCTTTTGAAGACGGTTTGTCTAGATTTATATTTAGTCTTCTAGCTTTGTTCTTTAGAATGTTAAGCCTTGAGTAGGTATTATCATTTGATCTTCATATCGCTCCTATCTTAGAGCTAGGATCTTAGTAGAAGTCCATTCAAACTTTCCCGAAGCATCGCGCTTCGATTCGGGACTTCTTGTGCATGTTAATTGGTTCAAGAAGAAGAACCAACCGACTAGATGGTGATCTAGTTGGTCGAAAAAGCTTCTTGGACCGACTAGTTTGTTTCCTAAATTTCATGCACTTTACTGTTTACAGTTAGTCGGTCTACGTTGACTCACCGACCGACTAGTTTGTGAACTAGTCGGTCAGTGATGCTTCTGTGACCGACTAGTTGAGCTTTACTGTACATGCCTATTTTCTCCTGAGCTACTGTTTATCGTTAGTCGGTTTAAGAACGTTTGGTGACCGACTAGTTGATGAACTAGTCGGTCAACATTTGTTCTTGGACTGACTAAATCACTTTGTATTCAGACTAATTGTTTTCAACTCTTAGTCGGTCTAAGTTTACTGACCGACCGACTAGTTGATAAACTAGTCGGTCAGAAAGTCTTCTTGGACCGACTAGTTTTCTAGGTCTGAAATTTCATCTGATCACTATTCACACTTAGTCGGTTTATGCTGTCTCATCGATCGACTAGTTGATGAACTAGTCGGTCAGTGTTTGTACTTTGACCGACTAGTTGCTTCAGATTTCCAACCGTTGGGAGTTGACCTAGCTCGATTTTGTGGGACCCTATAAATACAAAGCTTGGTCGTTTCTCTCAAGGTTAGAGCTGCTATTGAGAGCCTTATTCAAATTGAAAGAGTTAGAGATTAAAACTCATTTCCAAAGCTCTCTTCCTCACAAGAAATCATTCTCTCCCTCATTTGAGATCTAGAATCCATCTTGAGAGAACTTTGTTCTTGTTGAGCCATCCAAGCTATTGCTTGATTCAAGTCTCCTATTCATTCCTAGGCACCCATTGTTGCTCATATTGGTGGTGCTAGGTCTTGGTGACTTCTCCTTCCTCAAATCCCTCCTTACCCTAATTTGGTAAGAATACTCAAGGTATAGGGTTTGTGGTAAGGTGTTGTTTATTTCATATAAACTCATTTATTGCTATTGATTCTCTCGGTTGTGAGAGAAGGTTGTGATCCCGGGTTGTGGGATTCACTATTGCTATTGATTGTATGATTTGATCTTGTGAAGGTTTTTCACAAGGTATTCATAGTGGAAATCTTGGGTTAGGGTTTCTAACCTAAGTATCCGGAGGGGATCCGGGTGTTTTGGGACGTAGGATCACCGGGAACAAGTCGGGGAGACTTGGGTGGATCAGAACCCATTATATCAATTGTTTGCATTGAATATTTGTTGTTGTCAATTTTAGCTTCCGCATTTGTTGGTAGTAGTTTGCACGATAATTAGGAATTATACTCCTTGTTATTTTAAAGTACTATTCACCTCCCTCTAGTACTTGTGCAGTAGCTTTCAGGGCATTACAAAACCAACCTCGTGACGTCGTCCAACAAGTGGAAGTCGGGTCTGAACAGCGAAGCATCGGCGTCGTCTGGAACTCCTCGGCCATGGGTAGCGCCGCGAGTTACCTCTGGATAGTGGGGTGGTGGCGCGAAATCAGCGAGCTAACAGTGATCCTCCTCCCGTTGCGAGTAGTGCAACAGATCTTCACGATAACGACGACGTGGGTTAAAAACACGTGCGTGTGGCAACGCACGTGAAATCCGAGAGTCCAAGGGCACTGTCGGTAGATGAAGTAGGACCAGTGGAAGATGCTTGGCCCGGTGGGTGGCCGACGGCGTGAGCGTACGGCGGTGGGTGGCCGTGAGAAGCCGGAGAGGACAGACTCGCTTAACGTTTGTTGTCGCACGTCTCAGTAGAATTCCAGAGATGAAGATCGACAACAGGAAATTGCAGAAATGAAAGGACTTCAAGACGAAGCCAACAGTGGTGGAGTTGACGCTGGGAGTGGTCGGAGGTGGTCGTGAGCCGGCGTTGAAGTTCAGCTTCCAGATCTGTCAAAAACAGCCGATACGGCGTGTTCTGACGATGATTCCTGGAGCTACAGGTGGGCTACGAGCGTGAGGAAAGTTGTAGAGCGGAGAGGGGTCAAAGGGGAACAAAGTGACAGGGGTGGTGGCCGGCTGCGACGGCAGCTGATGGTTGGCCATGAGCAAGGTGGCCGGCGGGTCAGATCTGGAGTTCTTGCGGCTATGGGGGTTTTAGAGAGAGAAAATGGAGGAGATAGAAAGGGGGCCGGAGGGGAGAGGTGGCCGACGGCCAGGGGAGGTTAGGGGTGAGGTCAGGTGGCCAGAGAAGGAGAAGAAAACGCATCTAGGATGGGTTTGCGTGAGATGTTTTTGCGGCTAGGGGTTGTTTCCTTAAAATGAAGAAGGGTTTTGCTATTTATGTTTGGGTTTTTGGCTAAATGAGAGAGAGAGAGAGAGATAGAGATAGGGAGAGTGGAGATAGGGGAAAGGGGGGTGTGAATAGTGGCTGTAACTTATTGCCGTGATACGTGGGAGAACAATTTGGGATTTGATTAGTTTTGAATTTCAAATTGATTAGCGACTAATCAACGGTTGAAAATTGATTAGGAGATATCTTCCACTACAGGCATCGAAAAAATAATCCGAAAATACCAAGACGATCGTGGAAACGAGAAGTACGGGGCTACGGGGTCCGATCGTATGCTACACCTACCAGAAATTATCGTAAAATCGAGAACTGAGTATTGGTGCCAAAAGACCAAAACGCCCTTCCATTCAATGCTGTTTTGCGAGTAAACGAGCCATGAATTGACGTTCCCAAAAATTACTATAAAATTCTACACTTCCATATGGTCACAACGGCATATCACATCGTATATACGGAAACAAAGAAATAGCCAAATAAAATACGTGCACGAAAAACTACGTGCACGCAGAAACTCATAAGGTCGGAAAGCAACCGTTACAGTGCACATCAAATTTGGAATCATCTCATCGTCACCCACGAAGGGACCAACAAGGTAAAGTTGTCGAAATTATATGTTTCCATGCGAAACTTCGATATGTTTCAAATGTAGGAAGATGAGAACATTGCCTTAATGAATGCTCGCTTCACCGACATCACCAATGAGCTTGAACCTCTTGGAAAGACATACACACAACAAAAGAAGGTGAAGAAGACCATCAAGTCAATGACCTCTGTTAATGCCAAAAATGGCAATAACAATATGAGGACTGACATGGACTCCTCTATCGAGGTGGAGCCTCGTCAGCAGGTCAGGCGGGACCCCGGTTGATAGAGCCTAGGGTCGTTGATCGCCTGAAACGAGGTTGAAGGTCGTTCGACCTTCTAGCGGGTTGAACCTCCTATAATTAAAGTTGAAAGCTATCAATCGAGTCACTTGTTGAGTCGAACTTTGGCAATCTACACAACAAATGACCGTTAAGGGGGTCAGATCTGGGTTTCGACCCAAATTCCTTCAGATGCTTAAGTTAGAATAGGTATTTAAGAAAGAGCTAGGAGCTGTCGAGATCGACCCACAGAGATCTGCCTCGAGCTAGTCTTCGCAAGTTATTTAGAGGAAGAAATATTAAGTGGAAGATAGAGTTATGAGTGTTAGGTCTCTTGTACCTAGGGAGTCTCACCCTTCTCTCGTTGTTGTCTCTACTATTTATAGCTGAGGATGTCTGCTGATATTGCATAATGGCTCCTCATTGATTAGGGTGAGATCTTCTCCGGGATTGCGGCCAATGGCTGCCCATTTACTCAGTCTTCATTAACCACCTCCTCAAAGTTAGCAGGGCTCCAACGGTCTCCTGAGCTGTTTCATCGAGGATATTAAATCATCCCTGCTAACGAGTTTCACGTCATTGGGCTGAGGCTCGAGTCCTCTGTATGGGCCATATTGTCTTGTCCCTGCTTCGTGGGCCATACACAGGCATCAACAATGGCCCCCATCATTTGTGCTCAGGAGAAATTCGATTGGGAGCTAATGATGTGAAACCACATTAAATGCACGTGGCAGTCGAAGTGGGATTATTTGAATTATGCCACAGAAACTCCTCATCTTTCGTTTTGATCCTCGCCGTACTTTGAAAAGTTTGGACATGAGCCGCTCATCGAGCATTCATCTCTTGATCCGACGTTAACCCTCTCTAAATAAATGGGGAGAATAAACAAGCAGTGAGTCTTACTTGATCTGGTATTGTTGAAGGTTTGCTTATGCTCAAGCATCCTCCGAAGATCAATCACATTCGTTATGGTAGGTATCTTCTTCCATTTAGATTAATATTGAAAATTTGGCCTCCTATAGTGATCAAAGAACCGACTTATGAGGAGATAATGGTGCGTCTCCGGCCTTCTCAACACATTGTGGTTTCTGGAAAAGGGAAGGGGCTTCAGATGGAACCCTGCCTCCCTGTTCTACGAAAGGATCTGGCTTCAAAGGTTGCACAAGTGATACTGGACATGGCGCCGAACCTTTCTTACGATTTGACTGCCAAGATCTAGTCAGATTATCTATTTCCTCCTTTTATGGTTAGGTTTTCGGAGTTTAATGAGAGAAGTTGTTTCCCCGGAGAACGAAATCTAAGGGTACCTTAAATCCTTCCAGTTTGGCCTCCGTTTCCCTCTCCATCCTTTTCTAGTAGAAATTTTGGATTATTTGGAGCTTTCATTCTGTCGACTTGCACCCGAGGCTATTTTTCCCATGGTTTGTTTTACCATGCTTTATGAACTTTGTTAGGTTTGACCATCTATTCGTCTATTTAGATACTTCTTTCGAGTGGTGACCGATACTTATAAAGTATGTGACCGGCGCCTCGTTTATGATTAGGACGCGGTGTCGTTTTACCGCAAGTGCACGGTTAGTGTAGGGTGCGGGTATATCAAACACAGGGAGGTGGATGGCTTGAAGGCTACTAGACTCGCCTAAGTTGTGTGAGAACTATGCGGATGATATGAGTGGGTAGTGTAGAAATAAAGGAAAGAAATGAATCCCCGCTAACATGGGCTAGAGCACTCATGACACTTGGTAATTAACTCGACCCAGGGTGAGACGTTGCTTCTAATAGTGGTATCTAGCGTCCCATGGGCCCGATATTCCGGTCGATGCCCAGGATGATACGCTAGGTCCACCCGGGTTCGGACAGTGGGCATTCCCATGTCCAACACCGCCCGACTTCGGGAGCACTAAGCTCGCAACGATTGATCCCGACATTTCATCCAAGCCGTTCCCACTCGCGAGGAATCAATGTCTACGCTAGGGGTGTGAGCTGTGACTCGGGGATTAAACTCCCATTTCATTTCTCCCTAGCCCGACGGTCAAAGGCAGTCTTCTCCCACCGATGACAATGAAACTCCCCCGCGTAACCCTAATGGCTAAATAGGTCGAATGTGATTTCTACCAATACATCAAAGTGGATCTTGACAGGACATGCATCTGGAGCCCAACCCCAACTCCATCTAGTGTGTTGCCATACGGGTTGGTCTCAGATTGCTAGACATCTCCATTGACACATTCCATCAAACACTTGCCATGCAATCAAGTCAAATGAAATATCCCAAGCATCAATCCTACTCTAACCCATATTAGGGTTCATCAAGAACTACTCAATGATGAAGAACATGATAGCAAGCAATAATAAATGCAAACAAATATTCATCATCAAGCTTATTGAAAATAACACAAAGCAATGGAAATAAGAAAAGAAATACTTATCTTGCATTTGAATCCATCAATCCATTACAAGATTTATTCAAATAGAAACCCTAATCTAATCTAATCTAAGGCTCCCATGAAAGGGGCAAAAAGCTGCTGAAAAATAGAGGGGAACCCCCTACAAGTCGTGCACAATCTTATATTTATAGGCCCCCATAAAACCCTAACAGTTCGGGTCCAAAAACCCACTAAAACTGCTAAAAAGATGCCACCCGATCGGTTGGAAGTTCAACTGATCGGGTGAGGCGACCATTTGACTTGGTCTTCAGCTTCTGAAATACTTCACCCGATCGCTGAACCGATCAGGTGAGACATTGGAGTCTCGAGCTGGAGAAGAATTGCTACAGGTGACCCGATCGGTTTACAAGTCAACCGATCGGGTGGAGTTCGGCTCATAAAACAGAGGGCACTGTTACACCCAACCGATCACTGAACCGATCGGTTGGGGTGTGCTTCTTTGCTTGCTCCTCCTCGGGTCTAATACGGTGCATGAACCGATCGGGTGGATCTGTCCACCTGATCGGTTGTAGCTCCAAAATATCAAATCCTCACCTTCAGCCATCAGATATTTGCCGTATAAGCACGCCTTGGTCCCGACATGCAAGGTTGACCCCAGAAGACACCGAAATGCCGACATTTACCTGAAATACAAACAATACACCCAATAGTCAATATGAACCAAAATGTGATATATACATCATGGAATGAGATGAAACGCATATGAAAACACGATGAAGAGCGTGTGCAAAAGGTGAAACATGAACACGCGTCAAGCCTCCAAGCTAAACTCTTCCTCCTCCCGAGGAAGACGAGTTGGAATGAAGATCGGGTGCGAGAGCAAGAAAGGACAGCGAAGAATCCTTGATCACCCTCTCCAAACCACAAATGTAATCATCAACACGATTAAGCACAAGGGAAAAGCATATCACAATCTAAATCAAGAGTTCAATCTCATAATATAGCATCATGGGTTCATGTCAATGGAGCACAAAAGTGATAGAAGCGTGACATTGGCAAAGGCGTAGCTATCATAGCATGTTATAGTAGATAATATGCCCAAATATGAGGAAGCTCAAAATTCATATCAAATCTTCCAAACGGTGAATACGAGATATCCATACATGCATGAAGAAGTAAGAAAGAATAGATATGAATCATGGGAATAAGTATCAATCTTTAGGATGTAAGGAATCACCACACACACTTGTCGTTTTTGATTTTTGAAACACTTTCTTGCCTTGCTTGTATTTTTCAAAAGGGGATGGAGAAGATGTGGAAAGATCACTTTGTACAAACTCTCGCCTTCCCTATATACATTGGTGCTCTCAAATATAGGAGATTTGGAGAGCGAAGGAAAAGGGGAGAATGTGGCATATATACATATTTTTGGTTTTTGGTTTGTTTTTGTTGTTTTTGATTTGATTTTAATATTTTTGTCTTGCAAACTTGCGGAATTGCAATGGAATGCAAGGGCGGCTTACGCATCCAAAGCTAGATGGCTTTAGGGCGTCGGGTTACGAAGAACCCCGAAGGACCATTAAACAAAAATATGTACAAAAGTGTTTATTTGGGTAATGTTTTTTTGCGGAAAATTCAAAGTGTGCACTCCCCAAAATGGGAGAACGATGCACGACGAGGGGGAATGTACAAAGTAAAACAAAAGAGAATTTTTTAGAAATCCAAGCATGGCAAGAAAATCCTCCATGAATTAAAGCACGGAACAAAGGTGTGGATATCCTAATCTCGTTGAAAGGTAGCTAACACATGCGATAAGAGTACACATATAGTATTTCATGCAAGAGTTAGAAGTACGGGGGTATGATGGTAAAATAACCGTTTTTTTGGAAATGAAGCGTGAAAATCTAGGAACTTCAAATAGAGGTGCATATTAAAATATGATATATATAGCTAGAAGCATGCCTTAAACACAATCACAACCAACAATCTCGAAATATAGAAAATAAACCCAAAAGATGGCAAAACACATAGATGAGCGTTGAATAATCAAAGAAATAGCGTGATGGAAAAAGGTGCTCAAATGCGAAAAGTGAAGCATGAGTGGCAAAATATCATTGAGGGTTCATCTCTAGAAAGAGGCAAGAATGAAATAGAGAAAGAAAAATGCATGATGGGAATGATGCATAAAAATGAAAAGAAAATTTTTTGATGAATGAAAAAGGTGAAAAATGGAAGAAAATAAAGGAAACATGCATGAAATGCAACGCCCCCAAGCTAAAGCTTGCATTGCCCTCAATGCAATAAGATCACACATGAGAGGGCAAAGATAAAATGAGAGGGAAAATGCATCAAAAATAACAAAAATGACTATGGGTGATACTCTTCTGCAAGCTAATATAAGCTATGCCCAAAAGATATGAAAATCTGATACGGGACATAAAAGATAAAGTGGAGAGTAAACAATAGGCAAAACAGCCATTACCACCCTTTGGAGGTGGTAGGGGTCTCATGGAGAAAAATGATAACGGGGCCAAGAAAAGTGCCAAAAGAAAAAGGATAAGGTGATGTGGGTGAAATGATAGAAGGGCGCAACATGATGGGTTATTATGATGCAAAAGCAAACCCTTGATACGCTCCCCTCGCAAATGAGAGGGGACGAGATTATTCTAATCTAAACTAGAAAGCGGTAAATATTTACACTACTAGATTAGGATACACCTGAGCATAGGCAGATCCAAAATCTGGAGTGGGACAGGTAGCTGCTCTAACTGCTCCTGCTGTGGCTCCGCCAGAAGCGTTGTGCCACGTGTGCCAATGGACCCAAGTAATGCACCTCCAAGCATCCTTAATAGGTGTCCATCTGTGACCTGCGAAGGATGAGGTGCATTAGTCCATGGCAAGAAATCATTTCCCAAAATAAATGTATCCCAGAGATAATCGTCAATATAAGATGGAAAAATAATTAAAGGGTGACGAATACTCCCTGAGAATGGGTCATTATCCTCTGTGCTAGTGACGACCAAATCCTCGCTCTTGATGAGAAGTGGCTCTCCAGGTGGTGACGCACCACAACATATCTTAAGGGAAGTAGATCCAGTGTCCTGCGAGAGCTATGGTGTGTCAAAAATATATGAGTCTAAAGAAATGGGAAGTGAAAATCGAGACTCAAATGTGGAGTGAGAGTGAGTATGAAAATCTCCCTGAATAGAGGCAATATGCTCAAGTAGATGCTCAGCCGCAGAAGAAGTGGAGAGTGACAGTAGAGGTAGATATGACTCGGGCTCCATGAAGTGGACCATCGTATCCAATCCCTCATGCACATTCTCCTCGACGATATGCTCATGCTCCACCATCTGCCCGATGCCCTGAATGACATCATCGTGCTTGATCATAGACCAAGGAAGAAGCAGCAACAGAGATGGCTGTGGAAGTGGATGTGGAGCGGACCACTCGTATGTGGTCGTGGTGTCCTCGCCCTCATGCACATCCTCCTCGCCGGTATGCGTAAGCTCTATAGTCTCCTCGGTGCTCTCATAGGACTCATGTGGGGTATCCAAATCAAGATAAGAAGTCCCTTCCACAGATCCTAGAGAAATCACCCCATCTTCCCTATCATCAACAAAAAATGCTTCACCATCCAAATGATAGTGTGGGAAAACTGGGACCTCGGCATGAGATGTGTCTATGGTGGCTGATGGGATGGTGGTCTCAACCATGAAAGTGGGTATATCCTCTCCTCCATCCCCTCTCCTCGGTATAGGCTCGATGATTGGTACCATAAAGGTTTGCAATATGTGTTCTTGGTTAAAAATGGCTCTTTCAAGGAGAGACTCAAGGCTTGATTTTTCTTATGTTGGTGGAGAGATATAAGGTTGAGGAAATGGATGGGAGGTGTTTGGGCTAAGATTATGGGAAAATGTTTGGCCTTGGTTTAGAATGAGGCTCTCAAGCGTAAATGGGCAATCATTATGCACGTGCCCTGCCATCCCACAAATCTAACAAACCACAAATGAATAAGGATCATAGCTTCTTATCTGAGCATCGAAATTTGGTCTCCACATGGTAATAGCAAAGATACCTGGACACCAAAAATAAGAAAACTAGAGAGGAGCGTCAATAGTACAAGAGAGTAACAAAAAGATAATGCAAAATATGGTGGAGGGGAAAATTTTCTTGGCTATTGTATTTGTTTTTTTGTTTTTTAAAGTTTTTATGCGTAGTCTAACGAACTTAAGCTAAGCTAATATCAAACCGAACTCCTCCCCGGCAACGGCACCAAAAACTTGACCGGCGCCCCGTTTATGATTAGGGCGCGGTGTCGTTTTACCGCAAGTGCACGGTTAGTGTAGGGTGTGGGTATATCGAACACAGGGAGGTGGATGGTTTCAAGGTTACTAGCCTCGCCTAGGTTGTGTGAGAGCTACGCGGATGATATGAGTGGGTAGTGTAGAAATAAAGGAAAGAAATAAAAATACAAGAAATGAATCCCCGCTAACACGGGCTAGAGCACTCATGACACTTGGTATTTGACTCGACCCAGGGTGAGACGTTGCCTCTAATAGTGATATGACGTCCCCTCAGTTTTGCACAAACAGGGATACCAGATTTAAATATTTGTAACTGCAAGCACACGGTGTTGTAGTATGGCTTGAGGATCAAACACGGGGAGGCGTGTGATGTGCTTGTTATCAAACAGGAACCAGATCACCAGGTGGGTGAGCTAGACCTATCGCAAGGTGGTTGTCACGATATAAAACTACGAAAAGGTGTAAGATATAAAAAGAAACCCAGGACTTTTGTTTCCACCCTATCATGAGTTCTCTCTATTACGACCGACGGATAGGAATACGATCAGATTCTAGGGGTTAGTGGTGAGATGTTGCCTCTAATAGTGGTACCTAGCGTCCCATGGGCCCGATATTCAGGTCGATGCCCAGGATGATACGCTAGGTCTACCCGGGTTCGGACGGTGGGCATTCCCATGTCCAATGCCGACCGACTCCGGGAGCACGAAGCTCGCAATGATTGTTCCCGATATTTCATCCTGCCGTTCCCACGCGCTAGGAATCAATATCTACGCTAAGGGTGTGAGCTGTGGCTAGAGGATCAAACTCCCGTTTTATTTCTTCTTGGACCGACGGTCAGAGGTGGTCTTTATCCCGCCAATGAAAATAAAACGCCCAGTGTAACCATCTAAATCCCTAAATCCTATCGAAACCCTGATCCTATGGTCGTTCTAGGGAGAACACACGAAGGGGGTTCCACCAATGTCCCAAATTAGGAAACTACTCACTAAACATTGCAAAAGATTCAATGCAACAAATTTCAGCCATCAAAATTAAGATCAAGCAATAGAATGGAGAAGCAAACGATAGTGTTAAAGCAATATAGAAGTATCAAAGCGATCGGAGAACTTACAAAACAAAATAAATTAGCAGCAGCCAAAATCCCTAAAAACTGTTAAAAACTGGGGATCCTCGTTTTTTGGAAAACCTAGGGGTTTATATACAATCTGGCAAGATACCAGGGAATATTCCCAGAAGAAGACAAAATTTAACGTCCAACCGATCGTTTGAAACATCAACCGATCGGTTGAAGCAGGGGGGAAATCGGTCTTCAGCTTCTGAAATACTTCACCCAATCACTGAACCGATCGGGTGAAGTCGTTCGGTTCGTGAGCTTGGGAAGATTGGCTATAGGTAAAACGATCGGTTGACAAGTCAACCGATCGGTTGGAGTTTGGCTTCGAAAACAGAGAGTTCTGTCACCACCACACGATCACTGAACCGATCGGGTGGGGTCTGCTTCATTGTACTCCTCGTCGGGTCAGATACGTGTACATGAACCGATCGGGTTGGTCTGTCCACCCGATCGGTTGAGGGCTAATACATGATATACTTTGACGTTTGGCCCTCAGGATCTCATGCGTCGCATCCCGTTGCTCCGGGGACTCATGATATTTGCTTTATATGTCCTCAACGCTGGCAATCTCCTGCAATAGCACAAAAACACAAAGAAAGTGAAAAGAAACTAAAAATCACAAAAGAATAGATACGAAACAACGGAAAACAACGGAAAATCACAGAGAAGACGTGCGTAAATATATAAAATATAAACACACGTCATGGTAGCTAGCGTCCCATGGGCCCGATATTCCGGTCGATGCCCAGGATGATACACTAGGTCTACCCAAGTTCAGACGGTGGGCATTCCCATGTCCAACACCGCCCGACTCCGGGAGCACTAAGCTCGCAACGATTGCTCCCGACATTTCATCCAAGCCGTTCCCACGCGCAAGGAATCAATGTCTATGCTAGGGGTGTGAGGTGTGGCTAGGGGATTAAACTCCCGTTTTTTTCCCCTTGGCACAATGGTCAAAGGCTGTCTTTCTCCTGCCGATGACAATGAAACGCCCCCGCGTAACCCTAATGGCTAAATAGGTCGAATGTGATTTCTAGCAATACATCAAAGCGGATCTTGACGGGACAAGCATCCAGAGCCCAACCCCCAACTCCATCTAGTGTGTTGCCATACGGGTTGGTCTCAGATTGATAGACATCTCCATTGACACATTCCATCAAACACTTGCCATGCAATCAAGTCAAATGAAATTTCCCAAGCAACAATCCTACTCTAACCCATATAGGGTTCATCAAGAACTACTCAATGATGAAGACCATGATAGCAAGCAATAATAAATGCAAACAAACATTCATCATCAAGCTTATTGAAAATAACACAAAGCAATGGAAATAAGAAAAGAAATACTTATCTTGCATTTGAATCCATCAATCCATTACAAGATTTATTCAAATAGAAACCCTAATCTAATCTAATCTAAGGCTCCCATGAAAGGGGCATAAAGCTGCTGAAAAATAGAGGGGAACCCCCTACAAGTCGTGCACAATCTCATATTTATAGGCCCCCACAAAACCCTAACAGTTCGGGTCCAAAAACCCACTAAAACTGCTAAAAAGGTGCCACCCGATCGGTTGGAAGTTCAACCGATCGGGTGCGGCGACCGTTTGAATTGGTCTTCAGCTTCTGAAATACTTCACCCTATCGCTGAACCGATCGGGTGAGACGTTGGAGTCTCGAGCTAGGGAAGAATTGCTACAGGTGACCCGATCGGTTTACAAGTCAACCGATCGGGTAGAGTTCGGCTCATAAAACAGAGGGCACTGTCACACCCAACCGATCACTGAACCGATCGGTTAGGGTTTGCTTCTTTGCTTGCTCCTCCTCGGGTCTAATATGGTGCACGAACCGATCGGGTGGATCTGTCCACCCGATCGATTGAAGCTCCAAAACATCAAATCCTCACCTTTGGCCATCAGATCTTTGCCGTAAAGGCGCGCCTTGGTCCCGATATGCAAGGTTGACCCCAGAAGACACTGAAATGCCAACATTTACCTGAAATACAAACAATACACCCAATAGTCAATATGAACCAAAATGTGATATATACATCATGGAATGAGATGAAACTCATATGAAAACATGATGAAGAGCGTGTGCAAAAGGTGAAATATGAACACACGTCAGTATGGTACCACATCGTGGCTTTTCCGAACAGAATGATTGTTTGGGATCTTGCTATCCCCGACCCTCGTTGGGAAGATACTTTTGTATTTATCTCTCTTCCAAGCCTAGGATCGCTCCTCATGGATTGGAATCCTCCCAAACCTGATGTTTTCGAGGAGTATGAGTTATATCGAGTCTGAAGCAGCTCAACGCTTGTTGAGTCGACTGCTGGTGGAGAGACCAACTTCCTTTTTGCTGGACAACCATCAGTTGAAGACCATTTTATGGAATCAGGGTAATGCGTACTGCTCATGTGCTTTTATTTTATCCACTTATGGTAATTATACTCTTGATTTGCAGATATGGCTGGAGGAGATCAGAAAAGTGTAGATCCCGTTCTGGGCCAGATTTGGGCGGAGCAACACAAGAAGAAGCAAAGCTCCGAAGGATCAAGTGCTCAGCCTCTTATGCCCTTCAGTCAGAGCTCCTCCTCCGAGGGAGGTGGTACTAGAGAGACATCCAGGTCTTCCTCTCGTGTCTCATTGAGGGAGACCAAGAGTCAGGCCGGCTCTCGCTCAACCCAGACCGTCGCTTCCATTATCGTTTCGGTAGATCTTGTAGTAGAAAATTATGAATTTACCGCTATCCCAGGCTTGTTGAGCATGTTACCAAGAAA
Source organism: Scilla litardierei (assembly GCA_030789695.1). Classification (NCBI taxonomy): domain Eukaryota; kingdom Viridiplantae; phylum Streptophyta; class Magnoliopsida; order Asparagales; family Asparagaceae; genus Scilla; species Scilla litardierei. The sequence continues at coordinate 301,780,886 of CM061142.1, read as the reverse complement.
AGGGGTCCTCCCTCTGGTGAAAGAGAGGACTCCGAGAAGAAAAGGAGGGTCATTGAACCGACCTGTCCCCTTTCGCCTATGGCGAATGGTAGCAGCTCTTTGCTTCAAACTCTGGAGGATCAGACTGCAGCTCCACATACTCCACATGGGTCGGTCGAGCCTTCCGTGAGTCATCCTCTGAACAAGTGGCCGTGGAGAAGTATCGACCTTCCAGCTCCTTCTGTTGGCCCCATTCACTCGGAGTTCGAACGAGCTCTGATATTGAATCAGCTCCCGTCTGACTCCTCGAGAGTGGTTCGAGGCAAACCTTATCATCCCCAATTTGTCGTTTGGGACGAGGATTCGGTCCTCCAGGATTTCAGGATGACTGCTCGAATGGTGGAAAACTCCATTCTTCCCCAGGATCTCAAGTTCCTCTAAGGGTTGAACATCGAGAGAATGGCGAACTTCTTCATGGGTTGCAGTTATCAGGTTAATGCCCTGAAATTTTCCCCAACTTAAGTCTTCGACCCTGCTAATTGATTCCTTCCACAGATGTCTATTTTTGGTGCGGGCCTTCGTTGGTGGACCCCCGACATACTTGAAGAACAACGTTGGGTGGAAGCCGTTGATCAACGAGCTTCTGAACTTGAGGCTCAGCTGAAGAAAATGGAGGAGGACTTAGGGTCAGCGCTTGCGGCCAAGGTGATTCAGGTTCAATATTACATATTTAACCCCCCCCCATTTAGCCCTATTTTGTGCTCATGTGATGCTATGTTGTTCTCTAATACATACGTATTTTGTATACCATCATTTATTAGAGAAATCACCTTATTTGAGCACAAAACAGCAATTAACTGAGTATTTCTGCACTTTTTATATTTTTCATAGCTTGGTCTCGATCTCATGATTCCAACGACTATTTATTTGTATTTTTCTGAGATCTGTGCTAATTACTATGAATTTTTGAATGCAGAATACACTTTAAATGGAGAAATATGCTAAAAATACGAGGAATACGGTCTCCACCCAATCGACGTTTGCCACGTGGCGTAATCTACTCGATTCCCGCTTCATCATACGGCTATCGAGAGGGGGCGACGCGGAAATTCTACAACCGTTCGATATCGATCGAACGGCCCATAATCCGCCCGCTCGAACGCAGATCGCAGCAAATCCAGGCAACTTGTGGGCGGTCGATTGTCGATCGGATGGTTCACATCAATTCGAATTCGAATTCGTATGCGGGGCGACGTGGTATCAAACTGGCCGCTCGATCTTCATCCAATGGGCGCTGAGCCAAGGTGACGCGGCCTACTATCCACCGTCCAATTGCAATCGAACGGTGGACATCTTAGGGGAAGTGCAGCGGGTGGGAATCTTAGAAGGCCACGCGGCTGTACGAGATTTAATCCCGCTTGAAATCGACGGATGAGATCAAGCGCAAGCAACAGCTGAATATGGGAGACGTGGAGAATTCTAGACCGTTGGATTCGAATCGGACGGCCACAGCTGACTCCGATTTAAACTCGGATGCGGGCAAAGGAGCGAGCGCAGATCCGCCAAGCTTGCCACGCATCGCTCCCACGTCCGATCCCGCATGGATCGGACGGCTGAGAATTGCTCCGACGATGGATTGCGGGGTTTGATTGGAATTAAAGCGGGTTTCGACCCGATAAGCACAGTAAACCCGCAATGCCATTATATAAGCGTATTTTAGGGTTTTTGAGGGGATTCTGGCGTATTCTGGGGTTTTTGGAGGCTCTAGGAGCCGTATTTCTCCTCTGAAAAATTCTGTAAAATTTCAGAGGCTGTTCTTAGTATTTCCAGAGAGTTTTGAGGCTTATATTGGAGATTTGGTGATAGAATTCTAAACTTCTACCCCGTATTTGATGCTTTTCTAGTGTATTTGGCTATTAGATTGATGTATTTTGCTATGAACTTTGTTTATTCTTGCATTATGAGTAGCTAAATCTTATTTGTGCATGGTATGGAGTAGTTAGGGGATGTGAATCGTATTAGTTTGGTTGAATTTCATTGTGCTTAATCGATAATGTCGCTAAAGTTGTAGTTTTTATTATTAAATCCTCTTTTTCATCTTCCAAAAGAAGTGATTGAGTTGATGATCGCCCCAAAAGGGTGAGCTTTGATCTCTCCAAAAGAGAGTTTCATACCGTAGTTGTAAGATTATAACTTTAGCAATGATTTTATTCATATTGTGCTTTAACCCCCAAAAGGGTATCCTCCGATGAATTGCTCCCAAAAGGAGAATTCATTGAGTTATATTGAGTATTTTCCGGTGAATTGCTCTCAAAAAGAGAATTCATTGTGTTATATTTGTCAACCAAGTTAATACGAATTATTGATCCTAACGAACCCATACCATGTGCATACTTTTAGTCGATACTTTCATACACGACTTTTCTTTGTTCGTATTGTTCGCACGTCACCATCACGTACTTTCACACCATCATCACCATCATTATTGAAGTGGTTAGTTTCTCTTCGTCAGATTTCTATTTGATTTGAGCTGTGGTTGCAACAGATTTCCTCCCGAGGATTCGACATCTGGACTCCCAGATTATATTACTTGTACGGACTCTTGCGCTTGAGAGAAGCACTATTTTGGGCCTACCAAGTTTTTGGCGCCGTTGCCGGGGAGAACGGTTTGTTACTACGGTTTATTTCATACAGAAGACCTTCGGTGAGATCTTTCCACTTTATTGTATATAATTTTTGTTTACTTTCATATAAAAAACATATTTGTGCTAGTTTATGTGGCATAGGACTCCTAGGACACATAGGTTGACTCGACATTTTGATATGGCTAATAATAATATGGATGAAAATTTTAGCAACAATAACAAGAATAATGTGCAACCTGGAGTTCCTAGGACTTTAAAAGATTTACTCAGACCCACTAGGACTAGCACAGCTTCATGCTTTGTTTTACCTACCGATGCGAATTCTTTCAATTTTAAACCTGGGGTGATCCAACTCTTACCCACCTTTCATGGGTTAGACAAGGAAAATCCATATCTTCATATAAAAGGATTTGAAGAGGTGTGCTTGACATGCTTTGATGGGAAAACTAGCGAGGACACGGTATATCTTAAACTGTTCCCATTTTCATTGAAAGACAAAGCTAAGAATTGGTTGAATGCGTTGCCATCACGTTCTATTACTACATGGATTGATTTGCTGGCTGAATTTCTAAAGAAGTTTTTTCCTATTCACAGGACACAGGGATTGAAGCGGAAGATCATGAACTTTGCCCAGAAAAGCGAGGAGACATTCTACCAGGCGTTTGAAAGGTTTAATGAGCTGTTGCTTGCATGTCCACACAATAGCTTCGACAAAAGCAGGATTATTGGCTTCTTCTACGATGGACTGCAGCCTCAGATGAAGCAATTTGTAGAGATGATGTGCAATGGAGGATTCTTTGATAAAGAGCCAGATGAAGCTTGGACGTACCTGGAAGAGATAGCAGAAAATGCGCAGACATGGCACACTACTTCAGACTACGAGAGAGGGGGCCACTCTGCACCATCTCTGCCTACACGAGGAGTGGTATTCAATTTACATCTAGAGGATGCATTGGAGGCAAAGATGGAGGCCATGATCACGAACAAGCTTCATGCCATGAATTTGAAAGAGGCCAAGGCAGTTGAGATAGAGCAAATTTGTGCACTTTGCGACGTTGGTGGCCACGACACTAGTGTTTGTCCTACACTTCCAGCTTTGAAGAGCATGCTAGGCAATCCAACGGGGGTGAATCAAGTGTCATCAAACTACCAGAACTTCAATTCCAATAATAAGGGGTGGCGCAACAATCCAAACTTAAACTGGGGCCCCAATCAGCAACCTCAGCAGTAAGCTCCACCGCCGTTCAGATAAAATCAATATAACAAAAATTATCAAGGTGGGAACCAAAGGAGGGACCATGAGCCAGTGCAACAACAGCAGATGCAACCATTTGGTGATGCGCTTCAGCAGCTTATTCAATTACAGCAAGCCCAAATGCAGCAACAACAGGCTCAATTTCAGGCTCAGCAGACTCAAAATCAGCAGATGAGCGAGAGCTTGGCAAGGCTTACAGTGACATTGGAGAAAGGTAAGCTTCCATCTCAGTCAATTCCAAATCCTAATATGGGCTCATCTTCTTCTGCAGGTAACAATATGAAACCGTGCCAAGCTGTGTCCACTTTGAGGAGTGGAATTCAGAAGCCTGACCCACCAAGCAGAGAAGCTGAGCAAGAAGAGGGAATTCCGATCCAAGAAGAGGAAATTCAAGAGCAAGAGGAGGTGCAGGAAAAGAGCACGGAAGTGGGTTTGAGAAAAAATGTCATTAAAGAGAAGGAACCCGCAGCATATGTACCTGCAGCGCCTTTCCCTCATCGGCTACTTCAGAAAAGCAAAGATAAGTATCAAATTGAAATTCATGAAATTTTTCAGAAGTGCCAGATAAATATTCCATTGCTTGTTGCTATTAATCAAATACCTGCCTATGCTAAATTTCTGAAAGACTTGTGCACTGTTAAGAGAAAATTGAATGTGAAAAAGAAAGCATTTTTGACTGAACATGTTAGCTCTATCGTGCAACAAAATACACCACCTAAATTTAGAGATCCTGGATCACCCACCATCACTTGTACCATTGGCACTAAAAAGATTGGAAATGCTTTATTGGATTTAGGGTCTAGTGTCAATATATTGCCATATCCTATTTTTTTGCAGCTTGGGTTAGGACAGCTAAAACCTACATCTGTTATATTGCAACTAGCTGATAGATCTATTAAAGTTCCAAAGGGATGCATTGAGGATGTCCTCGTTCAGGTGGACAAATTTTACTACCCTGCAGAATTTATAGTTCTAGACATCCAAGGACCCCAAACTGCCAATGCTACTCCTATCATCCTAGGTAGACCATTCCTAGCGACGTGCAATGCTTTAATAAATTGTAGGGATGGTCAACTGAAAATTACTTTTGGCAACATGACTTTGGATTTGAATATTTTTAATACTTGCAAGTTGCCACATGTGGATGATGAGGTTGAGAGGGTGCATATGATTGGTTCATTGGTGGATGATTATATTTGCTCTGAATTTTGTGCTGATGCTTCTATTGTTGAGACTATTATTGGTGATTCTGATGACATCTCTTTTGTGCAGGAGAACGTAAAGGAGCTTAACGCGGTATGGGAGCCTAGGTTCGAGGCTTTGCCACCTAATGCATCAATTCAAATTTCATCTGAGGTGGAGGATCCAAAGCCCGAATTGAAGCCACTTCCTGAATATCTCAAGTATGCCTTCCTAGGAAACGAAAACAGCTTCCATGTGGTAATATCTTCTAAACTCTCTTTAGAACAGGAAAGCTCTTTACTTGATGTGCTAAGAAAGCATAGAGGTGCTATTGGTTGGTCCATTGCTGACATAAAAGGTATTAGCCCTATTGTATGCATGCATCACATTTATTTGGAGGATGACGCTAAACCCACTAGAGAAATGCAATGTAGGTTAAATCCAACATTAAAAGAAGTGGTGAAAGGCGAGGTACTAAAACTATTGGATGCACACATTATATATCCTATTTCTGTTAGCAAGTGGGTCAGTCCTACACAGGTTGTTCCTAAAAAGTCTGGGCTCATTGTTGTTAAAAATGAGAACAATGAACTTATCCCTGTTAGAGCCACCACAGGATGGAGGATGTGTATAGACTATAGGAAGTTGAACTCCCGAACTAGAAAAGACCACTTCCCTCTTCCATTTCTTGACCAAATTTTAGAGAGGGTGGCTGGACATGAGTACTATTGCTTTCTAGACGGTTATTCAGGTTATTATCAGATTGAGATTGCACCTGAGGACAAGGAAAAGACTACTTTTACATGTCCCTTTGGTACTTTTTCATTTAAGAGGATGCCGTTTGGTTTATGTAATGCTCCAGCTACTTTTCAGCGATGCATGCTCAGTATTTTTGATGATATGGTTGAGAAAATTGTTGAGGTATTTATGAATGATTTTTTCAGTATATGATAGCTCTTTTCATGATTGTTTAACTAACTTTGCTCATGTTCTTGACAGGTGCATTGAAAAGAATCTCCTATTGAATTGGAAGAAGTGTCATTTTATGACCACAGAGGGACTTGTCCTCGGTCATCTGGTTTCTAAAGATGGTATACAGGTAGACAGAGCCAATGTAGCGGTAATTGAGAAGCTACCAAGTCCTAAATGCGTGAAGGACATCAGATCATTTTTGGGACATGCAGGATTCTATAGGTGATTCATCAAAGATTTTAGCGCCATATTTCCCTGGCAACCCACGAACAACCACACGCAGTTATAAGCACCATTAAAAATTATCGGACCTCCACATATACACCGTTAAAAATATTCGTGCAACCCACGAACAACCACACGCAGTTTTAAGCACAGACATGGTAAAAAGAATGCAATCACAAAGTACGCACAGATATACCCTGGTTCGGTCGTCCCCACGACCTACTCCAGCCCCCGAAAGCAAATACTAGATAGATATGTAAACCTGTACAGCTACAATGAGTCAAGATCCCAAAGCTACTCTCACCTAGCTCGTACGCACACCACATGCTCTACACTCTCAATCTAGTCAGATGCTCTCCCTCCGTGACGACTCCCAAAGTCGTTAGGTCCCCAAAAAGTAATACAAAAGGTAAAAGTTTCCACTACAGAGATCGCTACACCAATACAAAGATAAATAAATAGAGTTTTAGAAATGCTCAGTAATGGTGTGTCGTCTATGTCGTTCAGCACGGCGTCAGATCAATCTGACAAGTAGTAGTCACTGATGTCCCCTCAATAGTTCGGCTCTCCTCTCGATGAAACTTGCGCCTTCCACCAAAGGTTGAAACTTGCGGCCTTCACCCAAAATTGAATCTTGCGGCTCCCAACAAAAAGCAAAACAGAGAGGTGCGGAACTTGAGATTTTTGTGACCCTTTGTTTTATTCCACAGATTTGTTCCTTCGAATTTCTGTTGGTGGCTTGGCCAATAGAATTGGGTCAACAATTTCGGCCCCTCCCCCTTTTCAAAATTCTATGCACAAAAAGGAATTGCTTTGGTTTGGTTTTGTGCACATCAGCAATGTACATGGAATTGTGCCTGCAAGAAGAAAATCCAAACAAATAAGACCTCACAAACAACAAATTATTTGACAGCTTTTTTTATTTGCTTGGAACTTAAAAAGGTACGGCCTGATGTGTGTGTTTTTTGTTGCGTGGTTGTGACTTGCAAGAGGATGTCACTGGAAAGCTTGCTTCTTTGAGATTAGAGATGAGGCCTTTTGATGTTAGCCTTGAGATCTCAAGCTTCGGGGAACAAAAAATGATGAAGAAAAAGCTTTTGATTATTCTTTGTGTGCCTGCAAAAACAGAGTCAAAGGAAAGCAATTAATCTTTATTTTTTTTCAAAACAAAAGAGCTTACCTTCTTTTTTTTAACGCAGGCACCCCCGTCAAAATTGCGGTTTGCAAAAAAGGCTCAGGCTCTCCCCTCTGTGCGGCACTTGGAATATTTTGCCCTGTGTTAATTCGGCAATATGATGATACTTTGTGCGCACTACTCTTGATAATATCAAATTGGCTCTCCTCTCATGTTTCGACTTGTGTGATCTGAAAAAAATTTGTGCGGCCTTGATATTTCAAAGGAGAGATGAAAAACCCTTTATTTAGATTTTTTTGCGCAGCCGTTCAAAAGAAATTCTCTCCAACAATTTTTCCAGGCCGTACTCTCTTGATCTCTCTGATTTTCAAAAATTGCGGCTGCTCTCAAAGTTTACAAAAAAAATTGGAACGACTAAGGCTCAGACTTTTGTTTCGGCTTTCTAGAGAAGAAGGCAGCTCTTCAAAGAATTAGGATGAAGCACTCCGAAATTTTGTGCGGCTGCCTCATAAAAGATGCCCTAAAAACATGCGGCAGTGGGTTTTTAAAGGAGAGGTGATTTGGTTTCTCAAAGTGGGAACCAAAGAAATGTTGGCCTCTTGGAGTATTTTTGAGAAAACAAAAACGTGCGGCCCAAAAAA